>OZ007556.1:189966141-190566141 GCA_963931855.1 Philhelius festivus | reverse complement strand
CTTTCAGCATGTTCGTTTCTATCTAGGGTGGCATATCACTATGGGGGCAGTAATTATTATTCACCCCGAGCGTAACGATGTCATGTCATAACACTAATATCATCAACTCCTTTTAGCATTTCCTTTCCCTTCTTACTGTTTGATGTTCGATTAAATTGGAACATTTTTCTATTTATAAACCAATTTCTAGTGAAATGAAACTAATAAAGATTCTAACACCAGCTGAAATGTATTAATAGCAATCATTTTTGTTTTTTTTTTTTTTTTATCGGAGACGAGGCGTTTAGAAATAAGTACAATTTAAATATGTATCAAAATCTATTAGATTGTGTGTACAGCGATTGGATTTTTTTTTCAAAATGAATTTCATACCAACAAGAGACACTTGAATTTCTAGATTCAATATTTGCAATAAGTTTCTCACCATAGTGTTAGTCTGTGAAGCTGGAATGAAAGGTTGCATACACGTGTCAAAAAGAATACAAGAAACGTTTAAGATTATTATAGGTAAAAACATTCTTTCCGGCAGAGGCATAAGCCGCATGTAATCATTTCTTTTTAAATCAATTTGTCTTAGATATTTATATTGATTTTCGAACTTCAAATATATTTTTTTAATTTTCATTCTTAATTTATTAGTACATACTTTAGAAATAGCACGTTGTTAAGTAGGTTAACTAGGTTCTTACTGTTTTTGTTTTTAATACTTAGTTTTCAGTCAAGTTTTAAAAACCAGATGATTGTATGTTTGTGTCTGTTTTTCAGATACATAATTAAGAATAAGAAACCCAACTAGGTATGCATCTATTAAAAAAAATCTTTTTGATCTTATACAAAACACCTTGTAGAATAAAGGTCTATTTACATATTTTGGACTAAGAAACGACAATACTTCTACACTGTTCTTTGTAAGCTGCACTGTGGCAGCTGGCGTTTTTAAATGAGAGCCAAAGCCCCTATTGAACTTAATTTCTAATATCAATACATTTCAAGGGAAACTTTCGACATTTTCCGAGAGAAATTTTATTCACAATAGGCCCCCATTGACTAATAAACTTATTGGAGCTTAGGGAAAATGGGATAGGATTTAAGAAGAGATAAAAATGCACATGTCTTTTGAAATCTTAATTCTAAAAGCGAATGTCAGAGTTAGGTATGGCATTAGATAAAGAAAACTTTTTAAGCAGCACGTATACAACTGGACTTAGTAGTAAACTGGTAGATTGTAGGTATGTACCTTGAAGGGCGAATATTACGTTCGATTTCTTTGGGAGGAGCAATGCAACTGGCTATTCGACTTAAAAACTTCTTGTGAAAATAGGCATAGTATTCTAACATACATATGTATGTATTTGAACCATTACAGCGGTAAACAACAGACATAAATGTTTACATATAAATAGAAGTTCTTAAAACAACCTCAGTACCCTGAAGTCTGCTTAAAAAAAATTTGAGAGTTCTCGAAAAAAATCCTATTTTGAATTCTAATGATTAGGCGAAGCAACGGCCCGGAAGATAATTGAACTTAAGCTTAACTTAATTTTTTGAAACTTTTTTGACAATGCCAAATATTCCAGATAAAAATATCCCTAAAATTTAAAACTCTTCAGTTCGTAACATGAAAGTGCTTCGTTCCGCTGGTTTCGTTTTAATACCAGTACCTAGACGCAATAGATTTTTGATAATTTGTGTGGACTTCAATTCGACCATTGCAGATTTCGGGGTCAAATCTTAAATCTTTGGTTGTAAATTAGAACTGTGCCAATCGTTCATTTTGAAGGATCGAAAATCATTGATTGATTGGTTCAGGGATTCGATCTTTTCAATCAAAATCATTTTTATCCAGCAGTTTCGTTCCGAACGAGATTTGTTCTGACCGAGACCGAAACAATATGAAAATGAACGAAAGTTTGGGTTTATTTCGACTTCGTTCACGCCATCTTCCATTATATAAAAAATGAAGAATATATATACAGTGGCGACAAAATAAATAGCACACTTCTGTTAAAAATTCTTTCTTGGCCTTAAAACTTAAGTGCATTTTGAAATCCGGTACTGTAAGACCATTTTTGTTTTAGATTTTGAATGTTGAGTATTTGGATTTTGAATATAAAATAACGGGATAAGACTTCTCCAGAAATTATTTTATAAAAAAGTCAAAAGTGTAAGTCAAATGATAAACAAGTTGCACTGAGGTGAGGACAATTTAAATAGCACATATTGTTTCCGTTGCAAATTTAATACATTTTTAACAAATATTCTTAACTTTTAAAACCTTAGTGAAAAAGTTATGAGTTTTGATAAGGTTCTTAATCAATTTGCTTCAATTTTAATTGCTGAAATGTAGTATGAGAAGTGGAATACAATCAGCACTGACGTTTAGGCTAGGGGTTTTTGATTTTATGAAAAAAGGTCACACGAAATCTGAACTAGAGCGGAAATAAAAATTTTCAAGGAAGAATAAGAATGTTATAAATGCTCTTCACCATTGCGAAGAAGAAGGAAGTGCTCAAAACAAAATTCGTATGAGTAAGACAAGAAAAATCACCCCTGAACTGATTTTGACATCGTCGGCCTGAGCTAAGTCCCAAAATTTGAACATGAAATGAACAAGATCTTGGTATTAATGTGTCTGTAAGTACGATTAGAAACTGTCTCAGTGGAAAAAAGCTGTTTGGACGATTTTCCAAAAAGAAAGCAGACGTCTTTAAGAGCAATCTCTGACGTCGGATGCAGTTTGCAAGGGAGCATATTTCAAAAGTTCAAAATTGGTGGAGAAATATATTACGGAGCGATGAGTCTAAATTTAATCCTTTGGGTCAGATGGTAAAAACTACTTTCGACCAGAAATCCACCAGAAATATGACAAGAATATAGGTACACAATAGAGTCTGTTAAGCATGGTAGGGGTAGCATTCTTGTTTAGGGATGTTTTTATTGGCATGTTATGCGATCACTTCATCAGATAGAGGGTATTAAGGACCATTTATAATACAAGGAAATCCTACGGGATACAATTCTACCGTATTCTGAGGAGGAAATGCCCTTGACGTGTAAATTTCAACAGGATAACGATCCTAACCATATGGCTAAGTCTGTAAGGCAATGGCTATTCATCCAAAAAACCGCTGTTAAGGAATAAGGCAGCTTAGTCTCTAGATCGTGATTCTATTGATTGTGGAATGTTGTGGACGAAGCCATAAATCGAACTGATACTTCAAATTTCGAAAAACTTTGACGGAAAGTCCAGCAAGCCTGGTACTCAGTACCTGTTGAACGATTCCGGAGTCTTCCTTCGTCTATAAAACGCCGGTATTCCGCTGTGATTAAAAATAAGGGGTACTCGACCAAATACTGGATATTTTCTTCAAATAATGTTAAAATTTTGTTATTTAATATATTTTTTATTTGTTATTTACGAAATGTGCTATTTATTTTGTCCTAGTATACTTAAATTGTATAAATCAGTTTGTTGTAGTTTTTTTTATGAGTTCAATATACTTCATTTTATTTTTAAATCAGAGATATGTATATTTGGTCTTACTTCCTCATAAGTCAAACAGCTCTTTAAAGTTTAAGAAAGTGGGAAAAACTTGCATCACAGAAATTTAAGACTACATGTGCTATTTATTTTGTCGCCACTGTACATTCTGTTTGATTTCCATTCCTATTTGGTATTGTGAAATGATTGAGAACAAGTTAAATGAACGAAATATAACTTTTTTTCGTTCGTTTCGTTCACGTTATGTTCATTGGTTTCAGTGGCAAGAGATTGATATTAGGATTGATTGATTTGGTCTGCTGTGATTGTAATCAATCAATCTTTTTGGTGAACGGGTCATAAAGACCGAATCAATCGAGATTAACACAGCTCTATGGTAAATACACAAGTATGGCGGTACTTCCCACAGTAGATAAGCCTGGTAAACATGTTTGCCGAATCTGAAAGCATCGCAGGAACTCCGTACCATCGAGATCCCTATGTTCGTGTTCAAGACACAATCGCAAATGTGAGTTAGCAGACGGTCATAATGACTTAAACTTTTTCCCGTACAAAGTACAAATTATGAGCAAGTTAAACCCTCTGGATTTGTCTGTTCGCATTGTATTTTGAAAAAATGATTGAAACGTCCGAAGAAGAAGACAACAACTTAATAACTTGCTTGTTTATTTCTTATGAGGCTCACTTTGATCTAAACGGTAATGTCAGTCCCATATGAAGTGACTTAAATCCAGAAATGCTCCGAAATGGAACTGCCATTGACTTATTATATATGGACTGCTAGTTGTGTATAATTCTCATACAAAATTTGCAACCAAAATGGTCCAACGGATACAATCGAAACTAGCCCTCGTGCCGACACTAGTGGCAAAAATAAACAACATATTTAACGCCATCTCTTGTTCTACTAGTGCCAACAGAAATGTTTACTCATAGAAACTAAGGACATCTATTGACATTGCTTTGAAGAAACGGTGCTAGTCTATGGTTAGAGAGATAATCGGCTGAGAATAGTGCTAAGGGATCTCGAAAAAAAATCCCCTTTAAAATATTTTATGAATCATTTTGGTTTACTTAATGATTAATGTCCGCGCAGGTGCATATAATTATATGTTACACAAAATAGCGAACTCATTTTAGGCAATCGTTTAGTTTGTGTCAAAACACAAACTTTTTAGTTGCTCGAACCAAGAGGTTGAGAAACTAAAAATTGAATGTGCGCGCCTAGCCTTACAGTTCTAGTTTAAGATAAGGTGCGTTTTATTATTCACAAATCTATCTGGATACGGATCTGGATTAAGTTTTAACATGTATTACAAAAACAATTTGGGATCCTGTTTTCTATCGGGATCTATTTCAAAGATCCAAAAATCAGTTATTACACTGACGAGTAGATAGCTTTTTATGGCAAGGTAGTGTAAGCTATAATGTAAAGAAAAAAAACAAGACATAATTTAAAATTTACAAACCCAAGGATAAAAAGAGACGGACTTATAACACTGCTGTCACTAAGATCCGAAACGTTTTATTTTCAAAGGAAGATCCAGATCCGGATCCAGATAGATTTGTGAATAATAAAAAGCACCTAAAGAAAGTTTTTTGTAAATTTGATACAAATTGTAGGATTGGTTTTTCTCTAAAGTGAGTTGTTAATTTAAATCAAAATTAGGATTTATTTGCATAACTAATTTTTTTGCAAATATTTTCGCTCTAGCCAAAAAGATCTTAGCTTATCTCTTGATTTCTAGTATAAAAATTAAAATTATTTGTAAAAGTGAAACTAATTGCTTTAATAAAAGTATTTTTACAAACAATAATAATATTTGTTAATAGATAATACAAGTAAATGCAACGAAAACTGTGTTGTAGTATATATTTATACGTTGAAAACAAAAATGAAAAAGGGAAAATTAAAAAGGGAAATTTTCAGATTTGGCAATTGGACTATTTGCACATTAGCCCCTTTAGCACTGGTTCCATTTCATAGTACTCAAATTTTCCGTCAGTGTCGGCACGAGGGCTAGTGTCGTTTGGTAATCCGTTGGACCATTCTGTAATCAGCTACTAGCAGTCCATATCTAGTATGTCAATGGGAACTGCATTCACTGCGACTGTGTTGTGTGCTATTTCATCAAGGCGTACTGTCGGGCCATATTTCTTATAAGAAAACGGTGTAACAGTAACTGTCACTGGGACCGTTTTCTAAAAATGTTGGGGTTTTGTTTTACCCAAAACTGAGTCTAATACGTATCCTTTTCGGCTAGATCGAGCAATTGCACATAAGCTATTAAAATCCAGAAACTCTACTTCCGACTGGCCCCCAAGGACACCTCATATGATTGCACCAGATTTCTTTGTACATATATGGTTTAATCAACCAAGAAGAATACAAAACTAAACCAAAGAGTTCGACTGTACGTACATATGTATGTATCTATGTATGTTGCATTGTTTAAAACAATTCTTTGAAAGTCATATTTGGCTATGGAAGTGTTAAGGTGGTAATTGGCAGTAGATAATTGTTGTTGCACTACGTATATTTGAACTGACTGTATTAAGAAGTATCAATAGAGCTACTTACTACCTACCTTCTTATCGAAAGTAGTCAACTCAGCGAAATATATACCGATATTTTAGGTATACTACAAAAAAAATCTGTGGGGGAAAGAATTTAAAATAATATCTACCAAGTTTAAAGAAAATCAGTCGAGCCGTTTTCGAACAGACAGAATTGCGAGAACAAATTTTTTCGTCTTCGCTATCATCGTAATGTCAAATTTGATCCAAATCTCGAGTTCGATTTTTTTTTACGAATGCATAACTTGCTTTATACGAGTAGTATCTATAAGTCGCAAATAAAAAAAATAGATGAAGAAATAGAATTCTTTGGTTGATTGAACATTCAATTCTAAAATAATGTTTCACCATAATGGACTCATCAGATTTGAAATAACAAATGCTTGGAAAGAAAAATAACCCTCATGTTCCCTGTTCTTAGATCTTTACTAAAACAGTTCTGAAAGCCAAAATAAAAGCAATAACTGTTTGACTTCTCCGAATCAGCTTCTCTATCTTCCTCCCACTTCCCATAATATTTCTCCACTTCATACAATTCTTAATAAAATCTAAATTTATCTTGCAACAAAATATGTAATCATCGAATCAAACAATTAGATAATTATTTGAATAATTTAATTTAAAAAAAAAAATAATAATTAAAGCGTTCGCCATGAATTAATAAATTGACTGCCTCTAGTTGCTACGTTGTTGAATAATGGTGGTTGAATGGTACTACAAGTGTACCTGCAGCAATATAAAGAAGCATGATTGCGCGATGCCTACCGAGATCGACCGACTCAGCAGCCAGCCAACTCTCTGCACCACTCCATATAGCCTATCCCTTGAAGCCTCAGACCGGCCACCGTGCGTCGTCGTTGGTTCTACATTAAAATTTAATTCGTATGGTGTTGTTGTATTTTTTTTTTTAGCACACACTTGAAAGATAAGTGCAATGATTTTGATTTTTCTTTCTAGTTCCACCGACCGACATCGACGGCGGAAAATTTGTTTATTGTTATTGGGTACTTCTCTCTCTCTATCTCTTGATTCACAACAGCAACTAGCTATCTATTATTAGTTTATTTGACTGTGCAGATAAATTAGCACCGATTAATTTGTTTTGCACCCTTGCCACCTCGTTCATTTGCTTCACTTGAAAAATTAATTTTTCGTTTGACCGTTGCAATTAGCATTACAAACAAGTGCTTATAAGTCCTAACACAGTTTTTAATTAATTTTATTGTTTTCAACTAACTTCAATGTATGTAGATATATAGATATACAGTAAATGGAAAATAAATATAGAAAATACAAAAAAGTAAATTACCATTAATCTTTTTTTTAAGTAGTTCGCTGAATGCTTGAAACAACACACATCAGAGAGGGAGGGGGAAGTAGAATCACAAAAGGAAGTTTGAAATGCGCTTCCTTGCAAATTGTTAAAACAAAAAAAAGGAAGAAAATTAAACAAAAAAGGAGAGGGCGACGGACGATGATGTGAACGTGACTTCGACGACGAGTCCAAAGAACGCGAGAAAGAGCAAGACGAAACGACGACGATGAAGATGATGATGAAAAGGCGATGATTGATTTGTTTGATAGGCGCACAAAAAAGGGGGCGGCCGAGACTCCTCTCTTCCTTCTTGGTGGTGATGATGGAGTTGGTGTCAGTGGCGTAGTTCCTTTATCCACTTGCAGAAATTTTTGTTTTTTTTTTTATCACAAATTTTCCATCGGAAGGAAAATTAATTAATTTGAAATGTAAATTAACCAGCTATCTCCTCGCTCGCTCAGAGTAGCAGCACTTGACAAACAAAAAATTTCTTAACCATTTCTATTTCATTTTGTATTTTCTTTTGTTGGGTTTTTTTATTCTTTCTTGTAGGATTGCTGTTTTAATTGATACTTTTTTCCAGATGGATCACTTGAGTTTTTGGCACTTGAATTGATGGTATTAACACATTTACTTTGTTGCACTTGATCGAAAATTGATTTGTTAATGTTTTTGAATTGTTTTTGTGGAGGAAATGCAATTTATTTTGAAGAGGAAAAAAGTTTTCTCACACAGAACTATTAACAAAACAGGCGACCATTTTGATTTTCGGTTGAAACGCTAAACGATGGGTGTGAAGTTGGTTAGGGTTGTTTTTGTTTTTTGAAGGAGAAAGAGATGCATGTATGGAAATGAGAGAAATATACATCAAATAATTGGTTTGTGGCTTGGCTTGACTAAGGTTGTGTTCGTAGCGTTCTTAAAAGGATGAGTTCAAAGATAAGTTTCATAATTCTTTTGAATTTATTGCGATTTTGCATTTATATATCTGAATATTCAAAAAATGACTCATTGGTGAATGCAGAAGCAGATTCAAAATTCAGAATTATTGAAAGTACAAGAACATAGATATTATTAACCAAAATATGTATATTTTTATCGTGTCTACGGCATCTTCGTCTGCGTTAGCGCCTGATGTCGTTTTCAACAGCTTTTTTTTGTGTTTTACTGCTTTTTAATTCAAATTGGATATAATACATTTTCTTAACATATTTACACAAATTTGACATGAACTGCTAGTCGATTATTTTGTGCATACAAAAGCTCCATTCAAAATTATTTGCAGCAAAGTGGCAAATAGAAATAACTATTCCCAATAAGGCCATCTCTTGCCACTTGGCTTGAACAAGCAATTTTTTGATAGAAATTAAGGATATCTATTATTATTTGAACTCGCAAAACAGAAATCTCTTTTTAAATATACCTTTTGAAGTCTGACCAAGTATCAGTGCTATTTTTATTTTCAGTACTCACAAATACTCGTAGCGTGTAGTAATGAATCACCGCGCATTTAACTTCTGCACATTTCGTGAGTCAAATTTTTGTCGCTTGTTGATCGCGCCACCTTCAATATTCTGAATTTGAATAGTTTATAATCCTCTAAAAAATTGTAATAGTTCTTTATAGCTTAAGTATTATTATTGGAAAAAATAAAATCTGTTAGGGTAGATTTTTTTCTTGTATGGCTCCTCCATGCGTGTGATTCCATGTGCGTATGTGTTTGTCTGTCTGATGGGATGATAATTCTAATACATGAAACATTTTTGAGGAAAGTTTTATTGAGGATACAAATTTAGGCGAATCAATAAAAATCTGAAGATTTGTATTCATATTTCGGTCGCGCATCGAAGTGGCACGTCCACACCACATAATTGAGAAGTTGAATTGAAAAGAGTTGAGCCAGGACATTCGTATACATTTCCAATCCATGTACTGTTAACCAAAGCACATAATACATATCTGGATACAAAAATTATTATCAAACAACATTTTTATAAATATACCTAGATAATTTCTTACTGTTTGCAATTAAGGTCAGTTGTTACTTCAAAGCGACCATTACTGGTTACATTCGCACAGAACGTTAAAGGATTAATCGTCGGACTAAGAGTTGTTGATTCAGCTGGGCTTACAGAAGTAGTTATTGTAGAAGTCGTTGTTGTTGTTGTTGCATTTGCAGTTGCAACTGGACATGTTCCACCAATCTGTATTGAAATATTTTCAAATTGAATTTAAAGGTTTTATGTATCTATTTATTACTCCTGTCATTGTAGGATCTACACAAATCTGGGGATCATCGTAGTAACAAACTGTTGAACCGGCACATGTAAAGTTGACTGTATCAGGGACAGAAGTTCCATAGCAAAGAGCGAACGTATTGTAGCTTGTGCAAGCAAACGAACTATTACCGTTACAAATCCCACACATTCCGCATGAACCTTGAGTAGTTTCTGCAGGACTACAAACTGTTGCAGAAGCTGTGCAAACAGTTCCATTTGGGCATTGACTGATCGAGGATGTAGGCAGACCTTAAGAAAGGAATAAATTGAATACAAATATAAAGGGTATTCATGAAACGTTGTAAGACCATCGTAAATGTCGTGAATGAACTGTCAAAAATTGTATAGGAAGTTTTTAACGATAAATCGTAATATTACTAACGAGAATTTTGTCGTGAACGAAGATCGTAAATGACAAAAACTTTTTGTAATAGTATTGAGACATTTTTCGTCAAAAATTTTCAACAATCTATTTCAAATACATTTTTGTCATTAAAATTTAATGTCGTAATCTTTGTGACGTTGTATGAATGTCCTCATTTAAATAATGAATTCTTTTTACCATCAACACAAACACTGAATTGATCATTTGCCACACATGCGATGCCGGTGATAGCCGAACAAGTATTGCATAAAGTATAAGCTTTATAAAAGGCTGCATAAAATATTAAAACACTCTGAAAATCAATTAAAATCCATTAAACAAAAATTGAGCACTTATTTATTAAAACTATTAATTAACTTACTGTGATTAACTTCATAGTGAGTGGTGAGTCATACAACTGTATGGAACATCAAGAAATATTGTACTAACCTAGTTTAATAAGCGAATTCATCTTTTTATCTTCTTATCGAATAAAAAGCTTATCATTTAAATAATCAGGATTTGTGTATTACATTGGCATGCCAAATCAACATACAGGGTGAGTAAATTTCGACTTACATTTCAGGTGCTAAAAATCTAGTTTTACATTCGTGAAATAAAACATAAATTACGATGATTCAATCTATTTGACTTATCCGAACGGTGAAAAATTTTCCCGGCTGGATTGAATTTGGTTATCGAGTGACTTTAATTTAAGAATATTAGGCTTGTAAAGAACATAAAGTAACATTTGATATATCTAAAGTATTTTCCATTTCCACGATCAGTCTGTCTACCTTTCCGTGTAAATATTATAGGCACCAATAGTCAAAATTGTTTAAGGTCCGTTTTTCATTGCGAGATGGAGATCATCCTGGTGCTAACCCTACAAACACGTTTTTAAGGCAATTCAGTCAAAATTGGATGAGTTAACTCTGGGATTAAATAAACAGAATAATTTTGACAGATGTTGAAATAGCTAGAAGTTATTTTCATGTTATGCCACCAGATTTGTGCGGTTTATTTGCTTACACTCAATAATATTTTTTTTCTTATCAACTCAGTCTAATAATAATTCAACTTGTTGAGTTGAAAAATTTGTGCAACTTTTGGTCATTTTTATTTCAATTGTTCAATAAGAAACAACAAATATCAAATAAAAAAAACACAAAGCCACACCCCTGATTATTCAACCGAGTTGTCAAATTGACAGATTTCGATAGTTTTTGACAAATAAATCGATAACGTTGAAGAGATACTAAAATAAATAAGGCCTTTGGAGTCGAAGTTATCTCAGAGATTACTAAGCTCTGAAAAACTCTGCCTAAGGGATATACATTATGTACATTTTGTTCATTGAAAGATCTTCGTTTTTTTATTAGCAACGTGATAAGGCTTTTGTTTTTAATAAATAGCTTAGGAACACAGCTAAAACAATGACTGTTCGTAAAAGAAACTAGGTAGGAATGGGGACCACCGGCAGTCTAGCCGTGTGACCCAATCAGCGCTAAATTGCGCCATTTTGATACGATAACTCGTATGAACCTATGGATGGAATTGATATGAGAAATTGTGGACATCCGACACCATCTACACTATGTCAAGCTAGGTAGCTTGTTGACTGGTACTGAAAAAGTAGCCCCCCGCACCGTAGGCCTCCGTCAAAGCTCTTAGTCCGCTAGCTCGGGATCTAAGAAGTCAAACGAAGGGCAAGGCACAAAAGTAACCGAAGTTATTCCTAGAGCCATTTTGTCGAGTTGAGGAAAAAGATCAAGTCTTTGATCTTCGTTTCTGAAAGTTCGTCAAAAAATGCCCTTCCTAACGATTTGTGCTCTAAATTTGGCCACAGGGCATTTGAACAGGAAGTGGAGGACTGTTTCCTTTTCCTACTGGATCGCCCAACAATGACATTGAGTGTTATGAAAAATACCTAGCTTCGCTGCATGCTCTCCTATTGGCTAGTGTCCGCCATAGGTCCGCTACGATCCTGGCTATGTCTTGCCTGGGTCTGCATATCAGATCAAGTGTTCGAGATTTATTATAGGTGGGCCAAATCTTTCTAGATAAAAGGCAGTTAGTTAAACCGCTCAGAAAAATTGAGAGAATTTTTCCCTTCATAACTCCGAGTGGAATGTAGAATGTGATATGCTGGTTAATGTTGAGGCTAGCAAGTTCATCCTGGCATTGCTGGACTAATTTGGAGTATGATGTACTAGAATTAATAGCTTTAACAGCCGCCTGACTGTCGGTGATAACAGCCGTATTCCGGTTCTGGTTTGGATCTACTTACCTTGCATGCTTCCCTGATAGCCAGTAATTGGGCTTAAAAAACACTAGCATAGTCGGGTAGCCTAAACGACCTAGATATATCTAAAGTCACAGAGAACATTCCCGAACCAACACCACATTCCATCTTCGAGCCATCAGTTAATATAGTTGTGACAAAGTCTTTCGTCACGACGACGGACGTCATCAACCCAGTCCTTAAACAGAACAGACTTTTATGACATGTGGAAATATCAAAATATCATATGAAGTTAGAGAAAGCATCATGTTCAATTCGATTAAGAATTGCTAAATCGTCATTTTAATCTGTAGTATCATATTTATATTTATATTTTTTTTTATATTTTGGTGGGGGCAATACCCCCATTTATTAGGCTTAATACAAGCTATAGCTTAATCTAACTTAAAACTAAGAAAACTTATAGCTACGAATTTTGGTTAGTGGGGGAATTGATTCAAGAGACGGAGTTTTAGGCAAGGGGTACTAAGGTTAAAGTCGAAGGTTATTGGGTTTGAGTTGACATTCCTTAGCATACATGAAACTGGTTCATTAGAGCCATAAGACGTACGGTGGGTGGGTATATAAAAGAGAAGGGGATTTCGTATGTTGCGGGGGTTGGTATTAAGGAAGATGGAGTTATAAAGAGTTATACAGTCAATAGAACCTGTAAGAAGACTATGAATGAAGAGAATTTCATAAGTTTTTCTTCGTTCTTCTAGAGAATTTAGGTTAATTAGTTTAAGGCGATCTAGGTAAGGAGGTAGGATTAGGGGATTATTCCAGGAAAGTCCTCGAAGAGCAAAGCGAAGGAATCGACGTTGGATACTCTCAATTCTGGCGATGTGGACTTGTTGGTAGGGGGACCACACCTGACAGGCGTATTCAAGCAGGGGGCGGACAAAGGTAACATAGAGGGATTTAAATAGTTAGAAAAGCCTTAAAACCACAATTACATCGATCTCAAAAGAATCGTCTCTGAAATATTTCTAGGTGTGCATACCCTTAAGATTGCAAAATGTTTCCTGAAGAAATTATGAACATTGTAAATTAAAACAAATAAACTTGGTACAAAAAAAAAGGTGTTGCTGTGCATGATATTTAATTTTACTTTGTGTACATTTAGTTAATTGCATTAGATGTAATTTTTGTTATCTTATGATCATAGTGAAGTTCAAAATATTTGCCAGATTAATATTTTATTCCAAGAAGATTTGATAAGATTTTGTATATAAATAAGAGAAATTTTGACCTTTGTTGTTTTGTAGTTGTTTCGACATCGATTTAGTTTCCCAGAAGATGAAGTTTCTTGTCGCAATTGTAATGGAAAAAAATTATCAAAATTTTTTTATATATTAATTTTCTTTTAAAATGTTTAAATTAATTTAATAATCGAATCTTTACACATTCGGAATTTTTAAATTAGTTAAAACTATATCTTAAAAAAAACATTTAATTAATCTCAGTATTTTTTCAGTTAGTTCTGATTTTTGCTGTTGCAGTCTATAAGACGAATGGCTTGTGTAACACTTGTTCTATAAATGGAGTAGCTTGTGTTGCAAACAATAAATTTAAATTGTGTACAGATGGTGAGTGTTGATTCAATTTTTAATCTCCGTCGGAAAAAGATCCATGTTAACTTACTTAAAACTATAAATCACCAATTTCTCTTTCAAATACATGATCTATTTCAATTTTTAAAGGAACACCATCAGCAATGACATACGACTGCCCTAATGGATTATTTTGTTCAGCAGATGAACAAGTTTGCTCTTCTACAGTACCAGTATCATGTGTAAGATGTGAAACTTGTGACAGCAAAAACATATTTGCGTGCACTAAAAACAATGCATTCTCGTTTTGTAATGGAAATGGTACCATTAATACTGGTATGGAATATATCTGCCCCAAAGATTTAGTATGCAACGTTGATTCACCAAAAATTTGTGTTAATGAAACTTCAAACGGAGTAAGATCAATTATTATGCATAGTAAAAATTGTGTAACTAGTATGTAATTATTTGATAGATTGGTGCTACATGCGGAGTAGATCAAATTGCCACTACACTGCCGCCTCCTACAACACCGGATGCAATTCTTCATCCAGTTGAATTCTGTGCAAATAAAGGAGTGGCGGGGAACTATGAAGTTTCTGGCGACAACACATGCCGACAGTAATTTAATTAATTTTTGATGAAATCGTTTAATTTTAATTTTTGCCTTCTAGATTCATTAACTGCATTTCTATGGGTTCTTCATGGAAGGGAAATCTATACATTTGTCCATCGAATCTCTATTTCAACCAAACCACCAATGATTGTGGCACAGGAAAGCCATCTCGTTGTTCTAATTCCACTTTGTTTTAATAACATATGCATGGAGTTTTTTGATTATAAAGCCTAAAAAAACAACAATTTTTTTTTTCAATTTTATTATTTAATTATTATTTGTGTTTCTTTCTGATCTAACACCATTTAATTTTTCATTTATTTCATGAAAAATGTACACAATATACTTAATCCTTAAACTTGAGCAAGAATAGACATTTTGTTATCCATGGGGGACATTCGTCATGAGCTTAGATACAATTTTGAAATTTTTCTATCACGTATCATTTTTGAAGCTCTATTTTGAATTAAATGCCCATATGTGAAACAAATTTCTTGCATCGTCGAAGAAACCCTAAGGACTTCGCAGAGTCTTTAGCTACATAGAATATGTGGTAATTTTGTTCAGTTTCCTCTATAAAAGGTGCAATCATGGAGAACGACATGGTGGGTAGGCTTCGCTCAAGGACATGAAACAATATTGAATTATTGAGAAATTAAATTCTACGGAAATGATAATAAAAATGATATTAACAGAATAAAGAAAAATTATTAAAAAAAAATTGTATATTGGTCTTTTGGTTGGTCGCTAAGGACAGTATAAAAGAGAAGAGAGGTTTCTTATGATACTTGATATTTTTGTATTCAAACTAAAAAATAAAACTTCTCCACATTTAAATAAAATGTGTCCTCATTCATGAGAAAGGTGTGTATATTTTCGAAAAAAAAATTGTTTTTGAACCTTTTAGAAAAGAACCCAAAAATTATATTACTTTTTTTACTATGTTTCAAGTCTCAATCAAAACACAACACATTAAAACACAATGATATTTTTAAAATTATGACCTATTTGTTTTCTTAAATTAGATAAATAAGAGCTCCTTTTTTAAAGGGTTTTTCCATAAGAGCGGGTAGATGTTGAAATGGAATAAAACGAGCTGTGTGTGAGGTACTCGTATTAACAAAATACCAAGTATGACATCGTTCAAATGCTTATTTTGGCTTCTTACAATGACACGGATCCGAGTGGTCCAATTTTCAATGAATTTTTGAGCCATAGCCTGTGTTTTAATCACCTTAAGGGCATCGGGTGATTGTGACTTAGGCGCATAGACCTGCGACTTCAGGGAATCCAACGAGAAAAAGTCTAGTGGGGTCAAATTGCAACACCTTGGCGGCCAATTCACGTTATCTCTGCGAGAGATAACCTTACCCTGAAATCGTTCATGCAGAATGACAATCGTGGCGTCCGCTGTTTGGCAAGTAGCGCCGCCGTCCAGCTGGAACCATATATGCGGTCTAGGTCCATATAGTTCAGATGCGGATCAATGACGCCACCGGTCCAAAATTCACACAAAATGGCGTTTTTTGAGGATGCATCATTACCTGATGAGCTTTATGTGGGTTTTTCATCCCATATTAAGAGTGGGCCAAATACAAGTTTCAATAAAAAGTTTGCAACAAAATGAACAAAATTAAATTTTTTCAATGTATTGTGACTTGTCCATGTCGTTCAAATGGCTGCCTCGGCTGGCTTCGCAGTAGCGCATTTTGTCTGCTGATGTTCATGAATTGAGTCTCACAATCTTGGCTCGGCTATAGCAGCCACATTCTCGTCTGTGTTCACCGTACGACGACGGGGACCATGAGTTGGGTGAAAAGTCACTTTTGTGGAATTTTGCCCCATGAACTTATGACTCTGCGCCAATGGAGTTATGTATTTGGAATCTTTAATGAATCCCATCTTTGTATTTGTCAAATCTAGTACAGTTGCTATGCTATCTAGTACAGTTGCTATGAAACTTAAATCGTAATACATAATATTGCGGTGGGTTTTGAGTACGAAACCCTAAATTTAAAAATTCAAAATTCCGAATGCTAAATATATATATTTATCAACTAAATCCAATTCAAAATAATTCACATAAGTGTGTACTTATGATTTATATTTTAAGTTTAATCCAAAAAATAAAGACATTGCTTAAGAACATCGTTGTGGCACAGCCACACCACACAAACGAGAAGTCGAATTGAAAAAAGTTGATCCAGGGCACTCGTAAATATTTCCAATCCATGTACTATTTACCAAAGCACAGAAGATATACCTACAATATTTAAGTACATTCAACACATATTCATAAATTAGTTTTTGAAATTGTTCAATACTTTTTGCAATTGGGATCCGTCGTTAGCTCATAACGGCCAATGGATGCCAAGTTTGAGCAAAATGTTTGCGGATTAATTGTCGGGCTGACAGTTGTACTCGTAGTTGTTGTAACTGTTGTAGATGTTGTTGGACATGTTCCTCCAATCTAATTAACAACAAATAATTCATAGAAGGAATTAAAATAAAATTTTCCTTACTCCTGTTTCAGCTGGATTCACACAAATTCTGGGATCATCGATATTGCATACTAAATTGTTGGCACATGCTAAATTTACACTGCTAGGAACAGTAGTTCCATAACATAGGGCAAATGTATTGTAGCTAGTACAAGCAAAAGCCTTATTGGCATTACAGGTGCCACACCTAGCACATGATCCTGCATTAGTTGCTTGGGAGCTGCATACTTCAGAGGTAGCGGTACACACAGTTCCAGTGGGACATTGGGTTACGGCAGTTGTGGGGAGGCCTGCATAAAACAGAAATTGGGAAATGCCTTTGGATCTTAAAGTTTTGTCAATAAAATCTTACCATTCACACAAACGCTGAATTTGTCATTAGCAACGCATGCCAAGCCTGTTATAGCCGAGCAAGTGTTGCAAAGAGAATATGAAGCACCGATTACCGCACAAAAGGCTAAAATTTTCTTTCAAAAAGATTATCAATACTTATAAGTTGAAAATATGCATAACTTACTACAATAGTTTTCATAGTTTAACTGTGATGAAATACAAGCTCTGAAATTCAAACTGATATTGAATTGTTCCTTTGTTTAACATTTTATCATCAGAAAGATCTAGTTATTATATGAGTATAATGCATTTAATTTATGATTCCCTAAGCCTTTTACAACATGCTTTATAAACGTCAGAATTAATCAACCTGCTATTACCACATAAAGCGGCCCATACACATGATACAATTTTCACTTCGGATACATAAACCATGACAATTCAGTTAACAGGAAAACAGTAGTTGACTTATTCGGCATGTGCCTTTTAGTCCAGTTAAATCAATTGGGAAATAAAACATGGAGTAGACCTTTGCACCAACTAGTAATATTATCCCTCCCTATATGCAAACGTCGAAATCTCCATTTTTGTGAGACTGAGATTTTCGGTTGTAAGGCAAAAACTGAGGTTGTGAGATATCTGCTATTAGTCTTTACAGCTATTAGGCTATACAATAGGGATTTTGCTTTTAATGACATTTTGTGTAGAACACAACATAATGTCAAATGATGTCTGTAGGTCTTGAAGAATGCTTTGATTAGTTTGGAAACCCAATCCATTAAGTAAGTATCACATCTGTCCTATTCTGTTGGCCTCTTTCAGAGTTGATGGAATATAACATTTGTCAAGCCTATCCTCAATAAAAGACTTATCTGCTTCCCCCTCTTATTATCGTCCAATTGCACTCACAATTCAAGTCCTTGTCCTTCGGGTGTGGAATTAGAAAAGCAGCTTATGCTAAGGTCTTTTAGGGCCCTATTATGACTTGCGAGTCGCAAGAAAAAATTGGCGAATGTGACTATTTGGCATTAACGTTTGCGAATCGCCTACTGGACGTTCGCTTTAAATGTCAAAAATTTGGCGAATTGAAATGTCGCTCTATTACAATTAGCGAAGGTTCGCCTTTATCTATCAAAATAGGTCGAACTGTAATTCTTGGTGACTTTGAATAAAATCGAAGTTTTTATGTGATATTTGAAATTATTTACATATGAAATTAGTGAAAATAAAAGAAGATTATTCAAAGAAATAATTTAATAATAAAGTTAACAATAAAATTATTAATATAAAAAGAACGAACAACAATACATTTTCAAAGATTGTTGAGCTTATGGAAGCAAACGTCAATATGGCCAAAGGTGTGGGATCGTTTGGATCTTCAAACAAAAAAAAACAAACAAAATATTGTTACCGGTTTCACCGCGAAGGAAAACAGTGTTATAAAGTATGTAGAAAAAAAATATTGGAGAAATGCATTATTAAAATTTATCTTCAAAAGTTTGGCTTGACAACAAATTAAAATTAAAAAAAAAATAGCGACCAACAACGAAGATCTTCTGGGCAACTTTCTTTGTATACTGTCGCAACAGGTTGTCGATGGATAACTCAGTTTCCAATACGGTGTGAACCCTTCGGGAAATACACTGCGACGAATCCTCCGGAAGTCTTGCAACGATATGCAGAAGTGGAATTAGACGTTGAAAACGCTAACCCGCGTGCCGTCAGCTACGACTTCTTCACAAGGTAAAACAGCCCATATCAAGAGACGTAATGACTATGAACGATCAAAGCTACTCCAAAAACAGACGGAGACACAATGAAGCCATTCAAAAATCTAAAAAGAACACTGAGTTGAACTGAAAAATAATTAATGATTTTGTTCATACAAATTATCTGGAACTTGAAGTGGGTTGGATCTATCTGGTAAACGTCTTCTCAGTCTACATATCTCTCGTTTCCTCATCCTCATCTTTAATAAACAAATCAACACTGCTAATTTTATTTTACTTTATATTTTTAAACAGAGAACAATTTTCCATCAACAAATATTTTTGATATAATTTTTTGTTTCGCTTATTAATGACTCAATGACATTACATTTTCACTTTTTGACGTTGGCAGAATTGTATTCAAAGGCGAACGTCGTAGTTCGCTATTCATAATACCACGATAAAGGTAGTTCGCCAAATCGTTCGACTAAAGGCGAACGTTCGACTCGCGAGTCATAATAGGGCCCTTAATTCTGATCTCGATCGCATTGCCAAATCGGGAACAAAACTGGAGACAAATTTATTTCTTGGGGCAGAACCCATTCCCATGAGGGGTTATCGAACTATAGCGGAAATACTTATGTATATCTCTCGAGCACCACTGCAATATTTTATGTCTTTCAATATTTTAATGTTATTTTTAAAAACAGTGTTCTGTAGTGAAAAGGCCAAATGCATTCCTCCCCTAAAACAATTTCACAGTAGTAATCACTCTTTAGTTCAGAGTGAATGTGGAATGCTTTAACTACCTCAATATATCATCCCGATTGTGATAGTCAGACATTCGAAAACAATGTGGATCAGTGTTTCTTTCAAATAACTTTTCTTAACGCTCGCACTGTCCTCTATCATGTTAAAGGTAGTCATAATCGCATTTTCGTTGATCGCATTGAAAATGTCATGGTCTGATGATGCCACCAGCTCACAATTCATTTTGAGATTGTCTGGATGGATTGCGATTTATTGGACCTCGTGTGGTATGATATAACACCACATTAGACAGTTTTAGTTGTTAATTAAAATTATTATAGAGCCTTTTTTGTTGTTCTATGACAGCTACCAGTTTTAGATGAGCTAAATCAAAAATTCAAAAATTTGTCACTATAAAATCAGATAGAAATGCTTTGTCCCAAATTTGAAGCAAATCAGTCCATCCGCTAGCTAGACTGTAAGTGGATGTACAGTTGACGTACAACGCATGAACGCGACGATACAAACAAATGACGAAAACCACGTTGTTGGACCTTTCAATCATCGTAATTTTAACTTTGATTAAATTTTCGATTTTTTTTGTATGCAAAACTAATAGTTGACCCAGAAATTCGGTGATGTCCTGTATTTTCTTGATCGGCAAGTCCGCGGTTTTAAATATTGGAATAGTTTTATAAATCATAAAAGCTTAAACAAAATTAAAACAATATAATGCTAGATTTCCGCTTGTCTTTTAAAGACGCACTTAGGCAAGACAGGGAGGCTTGTACCAACAGTATCCTAAGATTTACCTAAGGGAAGGTATGGTATTGGGAGTGATAAATGTGTGGGAACTAGAGAAAGATACTTTAAATCAAAGTCTTCAGTATCGTGCTTACTTTACATTCCAAGAGATGGCATGATTAAAAAGTATAACTTCGAGAACATTTCAGAACGGAGTTTAGTAGGAAGAAAGATTTGGTAAGTGAAACAGTGAACTACTCTCTCAATGCAAGTTTCATCCAATAATAATCTGATGGATTGAGAACGTTTCAAGGGTGCATGAATTTTTGGGCCGAGAACAAAATTTTCTCTGTCGAAGAGATCATTTAGGTCATGAAGAGGCAGACTGTTTAGCTCAAATAGATGCAACAAAACCTCTAACGAGGCCCGAGCCCTATTATGGAATAGCAGATGTGATTTTGAAAATAGAATCAAAATAGAAGAGGAGGCAATAATATAAGAAAAATGCACAGAACTCCCAAAACTGATGCAGACCAAAACGCTTCTTGGAAGATACACCCAAGAATACCTTACATCATGTATCGGATTATAAAGTAGGAATAATCTTAGAATAGTTACGGGTTTCCTCACTGTTTAATGCAAACTGAGAAGAGACTTCAGTAAACTTGGCCTTGTGATTATTATTGCTAGGAGATTCTGTAATGCTCACGAGGAAACTTCACGGACCATATATAAGGTAGATTTGATGCACTCGTACGTCAGAGACACAAGTATCTGGAACGCTACCAAATAGAAAAGAGTGAACTAGGGCCGTTTTCTTCACTAGAAGTTGACCTCAACTTTAGGATTTTTGTTCTCAACTTGTGATTTTGTTTTTCTTCACTCAAAGTTGACAGTTTCAACTTTCGATTCTCAACTCTCGAGTTGATCAACTTCTGGTTTTCTCAACTTCCGAAAATACTAGAAGTTGAGAGAGCAAACGTGAGAGTTGACATGAAACATTGTTTTTTTTTTTATAAAATACATGCATTTTGCTTCAAAAGTTTTTTTAATTGAGTTTTCACAACAAAAAAAAAATATTGGCATAATTTTCCGCAGCAATTATTTTTGGGAAAATTGGACTTCAACTTCGTCGACAATGAATGTTGCCGCTCATTGGAGTTGAAGAGTGGAACGACCGTGATTTCAATTATTGTTTTCGTTTTTCAAAACCGACAGCAGTGATGTTGATAGAATTAATAAAGGATTGACTTCCTTGCAACGCGAGACGGTAATAGTTTTGAATTAAAACCTAAGTTCCCCTTTAAATTAATCTCGTGGCCAATCACAAAAATCACTTTATCACCATTGTAACTAACTCTGATGAGAATTTGTACAAAGAATTGCAAATAGGCACTCGCGATTGAGTTGAGCGTTCATATGGCGTTTGGAAAACTGATTTCCCGTGTTGGCTTCCGACATTAGGTGGAAAATAGAGACGGCAAAACTCATCATCATCGATTACGCTGTTATTCACAACAAAGCAATTGAAGGAAAATT
The DNA here is from genome assembly GCA_963931855.1 of Philhelius festivus. Classification (NCBI taxonomy): domain Eukaryota; kingdom Metazoa; phylum Arthropoda; class Insecta; order Diptera; family Syrphidae; genus Philhelius; species Philhelius festivus. The sequence goes on along the minus strand of OZ007556.1, from coordinate 190,544,075 downwards.
ATAGAACCTGCTCCAGAAATTCCCAGATTTGCTGATTTAGCTGACACAAATTTACCATGTATCTTTGGGGAAACGGCAACATCCATGACAAACATCCGTTCGCGATTGGTAACAACTTATTTTTATCCCTATGTAGATCGAAGAGAAAATCATTCATCACAAATATCACACAAAAATTCAATTAGATTGACCGAATAAATTAAAATTTAATTTTGAAAGTGACAGCTTGTATATATTTCAACAAATATCCCAGGGATATTTTTCAAATCAGAAGTTGATCAACTTTAGATTTTCAACTCGGGAGTTGAGAAAAAAATTGTGAAGAAAAAGAAATTTCAACTTGCGTTTCAACTCTCGAGTTGAATCCAACTCTCAAGTTGATCAACTTGAGAGTTTGCCTCAAGTTGAGCTATAGTGAAGAAAACGGCCCTAAAATCTCTGAACATTCTGCACATACTTAAATATCTCAAAGCAGGATTGGAAAAAGCGCCGTATAGTATGAAAGATCTTACTCAGCTCTAGAAAAGGACCCAATAGATCTAATGATCGGCCCCAAATCATTATCAATTGTAAGGAGTTTTCAAATAAGGTCCTTTTTGAACAAGAGTGACTTTTTGGTTTATATATTATAAGTAGTATCGATTTCCAATTGAATTTCCGCAGTTGGGTTAAACTACCCATCCCTAAATATATAGATACAACAGATCAATTAATTCGTATATTACTGAAATGCCATTTTTATTCACTCTCGTTTTTCATAATACAAATCACAAACAATGCAATGGTTTTGCCAGAACACACTGCAAAGATCTGCTATTAAAATAAGTCCCTCTTGGGCATTCTGCTAAGCTTCCGGAAAGAATTTCCTTCTGGATGTAGTAACGTACGTACCTATTTTCAACAAAAACAAATTTCTTTAAGACTCAAATTTAAGATATACTTTTTCTACTGTTAGACCTACTCTCTACATCGTTTGTCCCCGGGAATCTGGAAAACACCAACTTTTTGTTCTACATCGCATATCTCCTGGGCGGTAAGAGATCCCAATTGTGGATCTTTAGACGAAGCAATCGGATTATTCGTACTTGTACTTGCGTCTTCTAAATAGCTTTCAATTGGATTCAAAAGGTCACAAATTATAGCCTTGGTCTCTGAGAAGGGAACACATAATCGAATTTGTTTTTGAATTACAAATGTATCCATCGGGATAATATCTAATAACACTTTTGGCATGTGATGCTCCATTTGGAGTGTAGTGGGACTTGTGCAGGCAAACAGATGATTCTGGTGTGCACTACACAGTCCACAGAGTGATGTGTCACCACAACTGGCAGGTCTTGAGGCCAGACTTTGAACACAAATTGCATTTAAATTTAAGCAATCGAAGCCTTTCTGGCAATGGTAAAGCTTATTATAATAGGGAACAGAATCTAGAAAAAAAAAACGAAGATGATGTTTCGAAGATATTAAATTTTTGAATGCTCCAACTTCCATTACACATATAGAAAGATGTAGAGTTAATGCAGGCAGCCCCATTTTCTTGACAAACATTGCACACTGCTTCATTTAGAATAGGGAAGACTGCTATAAAGATTAAACAAAGTATCTGCAAGCAAAAAGTAATAATAATAAGAGGTTATTAATCTAGATACATATATCAGGATGTTTGAGAACTTACGTCAAAGCTGCAGATAAGCATGTTTTAAGTTATAGGTTTTCGTTGCTTACTTACTGATTCATATCTGCAAAATGTATCTTAAATTTAAATTATCATCGCCACCGTGAGTTAAATATTAAGTGATAAAATGATACTTCATAATCATTAAGTCCAAATCAAACAAATTTAATCTTCTCACTTGTGTTTCTCGAACTGTAGGTTTAACGAATAAATATACATAAATATAGTATTTCTTAAGAATTTCTGGCGTAGTTCCGGGGATAAATATTTTATATTTTGTTAACTGATGGTAATTGATTGATTGAATTATGTGTTTTATAAGCCTTTCATTCAATCGATAGGCGTTTTTATTTTTTAATTCAGAGTCGAGCTTGAGTTGTCAAACAATTATTATTTGTGTTACTTTTTTAGTTCAGAGGGTTCAGAGCTTCGAATATGTGTTTCTTTTTTCGCTCTAAGCATGTTCTGAGCGTGTTCAGAGTGCTCTCTTTTAGCTAGGAATAGAATAACTGAGCAGACAGAGTTAAATGCTTAACACAAGCATTTGACAGATGGAAATTAAGAAAATAATTGGTAACACCTAAGTATTCAGGTGTGCTTCCAAAAAAAAATCCGAGCGCTCAGAGCATGTTTGCTTTAGAGGATGTTTAAAACATGCTCGACATGGTCGGACCCTCTTCAGAGCTCTATTCTGAACTAGAAAAGGAAAGCGTCTAATATTCTTTCTTGGATCCTTGGCTTTAATCACAGAGTTAAATTATTGTCAAAAATTCTATAACTCACAAAATTCCCTTAAATTAATACACAATTCCAGGCAAAACTAAAATTCTACACGAACATATTTTGGTGTCAAATGACTTGTTTTCCAGATCATCTTTTTTTTTACCAGATTGTCTCAAATTTCAGTATTTTGGCCTGTGTAGAATAATTGAGATGTTGAAACTTGAAAGGTTATAGAAACGTAAATTCAATAGGCCACCAACACATTCTTTTTTACTGACGACTTATGGGTACTATAGGGCAAGTTATGCTTTCGGAAAAAAAATTGAACTCGAGATTTTGATCAAAGTTGATATTACGATGATAGCGAAGACTAAAAAATGGGTCTTGCAATTCTGTCTTTCTGTCTGTCTGTTAGACTACAGCCTTCGGCCGATTTTCTTTAAACTTTGTAGATATCATTTTTAATTTTTTCTCCCCCACAGGTTTTTTTATTTTTTTTAAGACCAAAAATAACGGTACCTGCCATACGAATTTTTATAAATATTTTTTTTTTCTCAAAAACTGTTTGAAAGATTCAAAAACTAAAAATACAAAAATATATTATTTAGTTAAAGTTAGGTAATGATTGAAAAATTTTTTCCGAAAAATGGTTATTGAGTGAACACCCCCTAGAACCATTTTTTGTTTTTGATTTTCCCAAAAACGGTACAACCGATTTTGATCATTTTTTTTACTAAAGCTCCCCAAAAATTTGAATTTTGAATTTTTTTGGATTTTTAAAAAAAATTTCAATTTTTTTCTTTTTAAACTTAATATTTCGAAAACCCCATGCTAGATTTTTTTTTTAAACTAAATAAAATTTTGTGAATATAATCTACAAGATGTAAGAAAAAACAATTTATTTTACCTAAAACTAAAGGTACCCACCATACAAATGTTAAAAAATGGTTTTCAAAAATCGTATTTTTCTCGAAAACGGCGACTAGAATTTTGATAAAAAATTTTTCTTTCAATTAATTTTTATGATCTTTAATTAAATAAAAAAAAAATAATTAAGATATTAATGAATTTTTTTTTATAAAGATCCTCCTAAAAAGTTTAAAAAAACATTGAATTTCAAAACTTTGAAAAAAAAAATATTTTTTGAATTTTTGGAAAACAAGTCATTTTTTTTTTTGGAAAGTATGATATTTCAAAAACGGCTTAGTATTTATTTTGGAAATTTACAAGTAATTTTCGTTCGCATAATAATAAAAACTTAAAGTTGGCGTATCAATTTTTTTTCTTAAAAATGTTTTAAAAATTTTGCAAATAAAAGCTTATTTAAAAAAAAAAACCACTAAAACGACTTATAATTTTTGTTCTTGCATAAATTCACATTTGCATAGCATTCTGTTTTTATCTCTTACTACTAAAAGAATTTAAAATTTTCATTTTATCCTTATGAACAGTTTTCTCTAATAACATTTGTTTTTAAAATTCCTAGTCTATTACCTAGCAGCAAGTTCGTGCGACCCAGTCGTGCATTTTATTTTTTTTTTCTCTTCCTCTCTTAAGGGTTAACATAGCATGTCTAGTTACTCAATTGAAGATTGAGTTTCAATCTCCTTAGGAAAATGAGGGTGGTAGTAGTAGATGAGAAAGGAGGCAGCAGTTTTTCCACTAAGGCACTTCTCCTTATATCCATTTTGCAGCTGCTTCTCTCAAAGTCACAGAGCCCTGACTGAATCATGGTAACACTGTGATAGTTGATGATGGGAATATGGAAAAATCATTTCTGCTTATGCTCAGCCATATTAAATTGGTCATGCACGGTATACAGAATTTTACTTTAGTTTTGAGTTTACGGAGCCACATCTCGGAAGATTTTGTTTCTTTAGGTACGCAGACAAAAATAAACTCGTCAGGCAGATTTAACCATTCAAAACAGACGACGTAAAGCAATAATTTCGTCTATTCAACCCGGGCAAAATGAAGATAATTATGAAGGAAATATTGTGGAAGGCATTCATTAATTTTTCGATCCACTCATCCACTTTGAATATTTTAAGCCCTGCTTAAATTCCAGTTCCTCGATTTATTTTGTATAGATATTCAATTTAGTTTTGGAAAATTTCACCTAAAAAACAGTTTAAGATTTGTCTAAATTCTTTTGAATTATGTATGTTAAAAAGTAAGTTCCACTCCGATGATTTTTACTGATGATTTATTTCTTCGCTTTCTGTAAAAACCTAACCCAAATTGAGAATGATCGAATTTCGAACACGACTCAAAATAATCAATGGGGATGTTTGTTTATTTTTAATATTTATTTAACAAATTAAAAAAATAAAAGATACAAGTGATGTTCACTTTTGTGGATCTAAGCCACACACCCTGCAGGAGTTACTTCACAACTCTGAGTGGTTTTATTGAAACTTCTACCAGTTGGACATTGGCTTGGAACTGCAATTACATTTGATCCTTCCATGCGACAATACACATAGCTATAATTAAGAATAGGATAAGTTTTGCTCCATTAGAATGTTTGAATATACTCACTTCTTACTGCATCCATTATCATTATCACTTAGTGGAAATCTTCCAGGAACTTTCTTTTCATTACAAACTGCTTCAGGCGTTTTAGTTGGATCTTGTGTTGGGGTGGGTGTTAAAGATGGTGTTGGGGTGGGTAAAGATGGTCTCGGTGTAGGCGTTACTGGAGGTGTTGGGGTATGAGATGTTGATGAAGAGGATGATGACGAGGATGGAGACGATGGAGATGGTGCCAATGAGGGTGTTGGAGTAGTAATTGTAGTAGTCGTAGTAGTAGTAGTCGTTCCACCAGGTACATCCTTATCGCATGTTAGCGTATTGACATCGCATGGTTGAACGCACACGGAAGAACCTGCAGTGTCACATACTTTGGGGCTAGGGCAGGTACCTCTTACATTTGTAACAACATTATCCCTACACAGTGCGTAGGTCCTCACACTGGTGCATGCAAAAGTATTTCCGGGTTTACAAACATCACAAAGATTAGAACAAGCCGGTAATACTGTTGAAGTACCTATAGGAACGCAAACCATTGCCAGATCTGTGCATATTTCATCACTATTGCAGTGTAGAGTCGTTGTTACATCTATTTGACCATCTATAAAAACACATGAAATGTAAATTGTATTTTCGGGTATAGCCTAATGAACAAGAAAAATGATTGCAAAAATAAAATTTAAATGGGAAAAATGTTAAACTTTTTCACTATAATTCACTTTTACACTTTTTACTGCACTATGCACTATACTATGGCAAAAAAATGATTATCGAACAAACAAATATTTTTATAATGTATTTATTGTGAAAAATATTGTGAAACTTATTCATTTCACAGAAATGTGTACATACCTATGCATGGATGAAAACTCGTATCATTCATACATGCAACTCCATGTTCATTGCATGTTTTGCATGCACCTTCAATTTTCCTCAAATTAATAACAACTACCAATATTGTCTAAGGAATAAAAATTTAAGGATTATTTATTTGAACTTTGAATAATGAATGTCGTTTAAAATCTCACAATTAACTTAAACATGGTGAACCTAATTGAAAGACAATTGACTTCGAACTACATGAGTTTTTTGAGATGTTTCAATTTTTATTGAATTTTTTTTTTGACTACATACCTTGACTTTTTTATAAATCAAAATAAGAGAATCTAATTTTATGATCGCTTATATTAAACAAATAGATGACAAAGTATTGTCATTTTGAAGCGAAAATGAGTAAGAATAATTAAGATGCCATAAATGACACTTTTTGGTTGAAAAATACAAAATATTCCGAAAGTTATGATAACACTTGATATCTTATTACTTTATCCGGTACGCTCAGGGACGGATTGAAGAGTTTGTATTCTATAGGTTTTTTTTTATAACTTTGCACGCACTAAAAAGATTATGACTACCCTCAGCACGGTACGAGAGTTTTGGGAAAGTTGGAGAGGATTTAAAAGGATGCACATTCGTTTTAAATGTCTGAATATTATATGGGAGGGAAATATCGGGTAAAGCATTCCACATTCGTGTATTGCGGCTTAAGAAGGAACCTCTGAATTTAACTGGACAGTAAGAACGACTATTACGTTTGAATTTTTTAAAGGGAGAAATGTAACTGACACTAAAATCACTGTCTATAAAAATAAGGTAAACTAATGAATGATAAGAAACATTGCAGCTGTGCTTGAGAGATTCAAATGTTTCTGTTATATATCTATCACATATCATTTTTAAAGTTCTTTTTTGAATTCTATCCAAGAGACTCGAGTGAGTTATGCGAATAACAAATATGTTAATTGAACTCGAGCTTTGGACGAATATAGGCCTTATAGATTACAGCAAGATCGGAAGGGGCAACAAATTTCTTGCAAAGTCAAAGAAAACCTAAGCAGACTTAAAATCATCCAATACAACTTGTATTGAGTGGTTCGAAAGGTAGTGTCTAATCCATTGAAGAAGAGATTCATCAATACTAAATGCATTGATTTTCGATAAAAGAGCTTGATGCAAAACTATATCAAATGCTTTTGAAATATCAAGTGCAATAATCTTACTTTCTCCAAAACGATGTGAAGATGAGATGATGCCACTGTTTGATGAGATATACCATCAGATCAGTATAGAAGGACAGATGAAAAAGCTTAAGCAATGGTTTTCCCAGTGGTGAAGGATACCCCTTCAGAACAATAGGGGGATACTATGCGGGCCAGCAGATTTATGTATATCAAGATCATTCTTTACTCTTTCAACTCTACGAGTGCGAAAGAAGATTTGTCCCATACAATCATTAACGCTCTCAATTACAGGAGGTTGTATTCAGATTGATATCGATGGTTATATGAAATTATATGTATACAAGTACATTTTATATGTGTATTTCAGTAATCCTCTAACCCTAACAATTCTATCTAATGAAGAAATTAGTATTTAAATGGTGAAGAGGTTTATTTTAAAAGTGGTCTACTTAGTTCCATTTTTTTACTTCAAAACAATTTAATGATAATATAACTACAATTTTACCGTAGCACTGTTTCCTTACCCCTACACAATTTGAACAATTATCCGCTCCTGGTTAGGCAATGCACAACAAAAAAGTACCAACACAAGTGTCAATAAAGAATTTATTTCTGCTCATAATATATTTCAAAGAAATTCTTTATTGTTAGAATTAAGTAATATAAATGATTCAAGTCATTTGTCAAAATATTTGCTGCATAAATATCTAGAAAATACCTATATGTAGATAGGTAAGGATATTCGATTCAGATATTTTTATACTATGATGGCAAGGAGTTTATAATCACATGTCAGAATTGTGCCAACAAAACCATGTGTTAAGCCCCTTTTAGACGATCATTTCAGTTTCAGTTTCAGTTGAGCTATCAGTTAAGCTTTCAGTTAAACTGATGTCTAAATACAAAAACTGAAACGTTTAACTGAGACTGAAACTGAAACTCATGAAACTCCCATAAGTTTTCAGTTCAGTTATCAGTTAAATTGATGTGTAAATACTTTTCAGTTCAGTTGTCAGTTTAGTCGTCATTCCAATTTTAGTTTGCGGTGATTTATTAAGCGACAAAACTATAGCTATTGCAATAAGGCTTTCATCGTCCATTACGCAATGTATTTCCTTTGATTTTCGAATGCTCACAATTAAAATGAAAGCTCAACTGAACACTAGACTGACGTCTAAATACACTGCCTTTTTTAACTGAACTGACAACTGAACTGATAACTGAAGGAACAACTGATCGTCTAAAAAGGGCTTTACAGTATAGAAGTATAGATTTGACATTTGTGTCAGTACATGAGCATTGATTGATAGAAAATTACCTTGAAACAATCACACATTCTATCACATTTGTGTGTCTGAAATTATGGTTAAACTCATTAATCATGAAAACACTGTATTTTACATAATTTTTGTACATTCAAGAGAATCCAAAATTTATATTTCTTTATTTGTTTGTGGAATTTTGAAAAACGTATGAACAAGACGTCTTGCCAGAGTAGCTAAATAAGTCTTGAAGATACTACTAAGTGATCCATTTCATCATGCGAGTAAGCCCACTCATACTAAGCATCATGATTTTTTTATATTTTAAAGCGCGTTTCCATTTGAGAATATTTTCACTACACCCTTAAAAGTTGTTTTCATTTTGACATAAGTCTGACAATATCCTAAACGCCTGACAGTAGTAATAATTTTGTATTAAAAAAATTTTTAGGCATGTGAAAATCCTTCATTACAGTATTTATAGTTAATGGCTACAACGATTTGATTCCAAGTTTACAAACACATACTTTTATGTAATTCAAATTATATTCCATTTCAAATTTAAAAAAATACAAACATTTTTATAAAAAAAAACAAAACAAAATAAGAAATACATTTTCAGCATTTTCTAACACGTTTCTATTATATTAATAAAACATTATCATACCTTTGAAACCCAACCACGTTATAACTTTGAAATAAAAGGACAAATTAATGGAAGTGCCATCCAGTGGTGCAATTGTTGTTCTTTTGAAACATAAGGCCCTTTGTCACATTAAATTTTATTTCTTACAGTTTTTATTAGTTATAAGAGAAATTAGTCTTAAGACAAATTGTAAATAATATTCAGTAAAAATCGTTGAAATAGTCCAAAGCATAATTGCAGGATGGCTCTAACCCAGATCGTTGAAGAACGCAAATAGAAGATGATGTAGAGTCACAAATATATCCAGTAGGGCATATTCCTTTAACCTTTGACGGATGCGTTGAACCAAAACAGAATGCAAATGTCGATTGACCTGTACACGCAAATACTCTGTTTGAATTACAGACACCACATTTCGATGTGTCTTTACAGCTTGGGACCCATCCACCACTTTCAAAGCAAATATTTGGCAGATCTGTACATTCCATGCCTTCCAAGCATTGAAATGTTTGCTTAATATGAGCTTTTGAACCTTAAACAAAAAAAAAACCGAAACACACATACATATACAAATAACAATATTAGAAGGTTTTTAAAGATATCTTAAACAATCCCTGCACGATCAATTACTTGACATAAAATTCAAAATTTCATCAATCAATGACAGTGTTTTGACATGTGACCTTCTATTAACAAACCTCCAAAGCACAGCTGATAAGAGTTTTTGTCTATGCAGGCAACACCATTGGCCTGGCAGGTATTGCATGCTGCCTTTACGCCATGCCATAAAAACAACTTTAAAGACAAATTTTTGTATAAATACATTAAACTTTTATAAGCTTAACTTACTAAAATAAAAATTTGTCTCATTATAATTTTGCAAATTTATTTGACAATATGAAACACTTTGTATTAGAAGTATTTAAAGAATAAATGATGTCAGCTAACGTTGGTATTGAATTTTATAAGTTTACTTTATAGTATTAAAGCTTGCAATTTAAAATTTCCACGCTAATTCATCTAATTTTATGGATGTTATTCTTATCGTTTGAAAGATAGCCATGATACAATTTTGTTTACTGCATTAAGGAAGTGGTTTAGAGCGTTTTATGGCTTGCACAGTTATGGTTGTGAAATACATACTTAAGTTAATTTTAACAATTTCTTATGTTCTGCACGTTATCTTCACATAAATCTTTTCGAAATAATTCAGAATTTTATGGGTTCAAACTTTATAAATAGACTAAAAATTTTGTACGAAACGTGATAGAAGAAAATTGTGATATTTGACTGCTCAATAAAGCGAAAGATACATTAAGACTTTGAGCTTTAATTTTGATCATTTTATTTTTCGATTTTTAATTTATACACATTTATTTCATAGTTACGTTCTGGAAAGGGTTCTCAATTATTTATATTTTTAAAATTTAAACAAAGATTTTTATGAACACAAGAAATTTTGTTTAGAACAAATATGCGCATAAAATGCAAGAAAAAATAAATAATCTAAGTTTAGTCCAGAGAAGAAAACTGTTTTATAAGACAGTAGGTTTCATTCCCCCTTTTACGAAGCAAATTACAATATCCTATAAAATGTACTTAAAATGGAAAAACTACTATTTAGAAACAATGGGGATTCTATCGATATTACCTTAGAGATTTCTTAAAAGTTTATTTTATTTAATTTTTAAAACAAGTTTTTTCCAACAATAGTTTTTAAAAACATTATTTTCAATCAAAAAAGTTAAGAACAATTAAAAAATAGTCAAAAATGATAGGCGCAAAATTTTAGTCAAAAATTTTAAAATATGATAGTAATAGTATGATACTAGCCCAAAAATATGATTTTGGAATTTTTTTTTTTTTTTTTGATAAACTGTCATTGTTGCGGGTATCTTCACAAGTAATTTATTGAAAAAAAAATGCTTTAGTAATTTATCAGTTATAAAGTGATTAAAATTACAAATTGTTAAATAGTATACATATACATACATATATATTTCGATACATTACATTCTAACGTTGTAAACATAAAAATATTTACTTATGTACCTAAAACTAAATTATTATGTATATAATTTATTAATGTATGAAGTTTCTCAGATTTAGAGCAAAGAAATTGTACTTAAGGCTTTTTGATTTAGAATTGTCATCTCTAGATCAATGGCGCAAAATTTTAGTTGAATTAGTACGATCTCAAAGCTGTTTTAGATGAAACTAGGTTAAAACGATGATTTTGCAAATTGTGATCGAATATATAATCATTTTATTTATTTATTTATGTAGCATAAAATAACTTTTTACATTTTCTGAATTTAAATATAGCTAGAGATGTAGGACTAATATTTTCCTTTACAACTATGATTTAGAAATGATATAATGAGGTAACAATTTTATTAATAATTTTTGTTTTCCAAGGGAAAGCTACAAGTAAAACCCTTGAATATAGCATCATACTTTCTCCACCCTTTTATTAAACTTAAAACCATGGAATACCTAGTTCATGATTTTTAGTATGGTTGCTAACTTCATATGACTCTTTGACATTTACAAACATCAAAACAGGTCTGTTTACTTTGTTTTTACATAAACTGTCATTACCTTAGGTGTTTTTAGAAGCAATTTGTTCAAAAAATAGCCTTAGCACGATACTAGTTACAAAAAGTTTAAATTTAAGAAAGAGTAGGTAATGTACTAAAAAGTTAGCAAATTGTTAAGTAGTATCATACTAATTGTTTAATACTAAAAGGTTTAAAATTTTACTCCGATGAGATTAGAGAACTTATCAAAACTACCGATTAGTTGATTAACATGATTTATAGCGCAGTAGTTTGACTCATATTGATATTTAATCAGCAAAGAATTCATGGAGATGAAATATTTCCATTCATACTACAGTAATGAAACAGAACTGCAAATGCTATCTGTGAATAGAAAGAGATGGAGGTTTATCAACTGAAATTCTTGAGTGTATGGAGGTAAAAGAATGAAGATAAAATCTTCAAGTATTCAAAATTTGGCCTTTCAAAAGTTACACAGAGAATTTCAATAACAAAAAGATCACTCACGGACAAATTTTTTGACGGAACCAAGCTTTTTGTTTGATTTTTTCCACTATACAGGGTGGACCATCTAGTGGTTTCTTTTTAAATCATAGCTGATAGCTATTGCCAGAAAGTCAGTGTCATACCTCCGCCGAACGAAATGAGTCGCCTTACGCTTGAACACAACGTTGGGAAATATTGAAAACTTATTTCCAAAGTGCTGTGTAACCCAAACAGTGCATTTTGTGAAAAGAAGTTTTTTAAGTTTGTACAAAAAGTTCAAAAGACTGGTATTATCGGGGACAACACCCGAGGTTCCCTTCGTCATACGGTATGCACAGAAAATAATGTGGCTGTTGTAGCCGAGTGTCAGGCTCAATTCACGAACATCAACTCGCCGCATCGCCAACATTTCAACACGCACTAGCCTGAGGAGAATTCTGCATAAAGATCTCGGATTATTTGCTTATTTGATAAGGCATGACTATTCCCTTGGTTACCGCTTCGCAGTTTGGGCATTAGAGCAGCTTAAATTGGACATCGATTTTAGGCCAATAATCTTCTTTCCTGCATAACCGACTTTGTTTTTACTGAAATTGAAGACATGGATTTTAACGACCTCTCGTTCATTGAGGGTGGCACGCCATGCCACACAGCTTAAGCTGCAATCGACCTTTTTCCGTCACAGCAATGTCAATTGGCCGTCTTTGACTTGAGATTTGACTACTTCGGAATTTTTGTTATGGCGAACTGTGAAGGACCGATGCTATGCCAACAATCCGGAAATGATTTAAGGCCAATATCATCCAAGCAATCCGAAAATTGTGTTCCATAATTAATGGGAATGTTTGCTCTTACTAATAAGGCCATAATACATCGAAATTTTCAAATTTGTTCATTTTATTGCATTTTTAGAAAGAAACTTCCCAAGTAACATCGTTGGAGCTAAATGTTATTTATATGTTCTTAAATAGCTCTGAGAGAGTTAAATTGCCGGCCCTAGCTCTATTTCAAAACATATTGCAGCTCTTGGTAAACGAATTTAAATATCTAGCTCTATAATGGAGTTTCTTAACAATCTTTAGATATGTTACATTTAAGAGCTTTCTGCTCGATAAATTTGCTCCATAGTAATGTTTTTATCAGCTGGAAAGCATGTTGGCATTTTGATACTGCACCCTTTAAAATAGCTCTTTAAGAGCAAAAGAATTTTTTAAAGATTTACTTAAGAGCTACAAGCTATATCTTAATGTGTGTTTAACAAAATGGCGAATATTTCAGAATTTTTATAAAACAGAAAAAGAAAACTATTAACAGTGCTGTGATGACTCCATTTTTAAAAGAATCATGATAAACACAGAAGCTTTATCCAAAAAAGTGCACGAGCAAAATAAATATTTTGTTCTCAAGTTAAAAATTGAAATAAAAAAAATTTAACATCCACTTAAAACAAATTATTTAAGAAGTGCGTTGTAATATTTCGAAGTACAATATCAACATTTCTGATAAAAATGAAATCGCACTTCGAAATCTCTCCCATGTTGAACGTATTATGGCTTTTAATTATTACCTTTACTCATTGTTCTATGAAAATAAATTATGATGCTAAGATGATTTACCAACACAAATAATAATTTCTTTTCGTGTTCAATAGTATGATTTGTATTAATTTACTAATACTAATAAAAAAAGTAAAAGCACGCGGCTCTACGGCAGTTTTAAAGTGTATATTAAAGCTTTTAGCTGTCAAAACCTACTTACAAGCACTATTAAGGAGCTAAAAAGTGCTCTCAAACTCAATGAATTAGCTGCAAGTGGGCTCCATGCCTGCACTAAAGGCGCATCTAGAGCGTGTTTTTGAATTAACTAGCTCTAAGATTAGCTCCGAAAGCGCTTTTCAAGCATTAATACAGCTAAAATTGTTTCTTGGGTTGTATTTGGCCCACCCTTAAACGGATTTTTTAGTTGGATTGAGAACATATTTTTGTAATTTTAGGAAGAATAAATGGTTACACCCTCTTCAATCTTTCCTATTTTTCGTTTTAAATATTGTTCAAGATAAAGCGTTGTAAGCTTAACGTTAGCATTAACGTATTGTAATAAATAAGATAAAGCGTTAATTTGAAGCCTTTTTAACAACAATTAGCCTTGCTATGTACATTGTCGTACTTTTAATAAGCTTGAATAAGGATATCAATTTCAAGTTATATACATACATAGACTTCACAAACACCTTTAATAGAGATAACCAAACTATATGTTGATATATAAGGAAAATCGAATTAATAGGTTTTCCATCTAGAGTTTTATGGTCGGAAAATAAAACAGTTTATTTAACTGTAACTGCAATTGTTATTTTAACATCGACTTTTTGAGAAAGTTAAGAACTGTATAAATCCAAATTTATCCACAAGTCCTATAAATTCTGACTTGAAATAGTAGACTTAAGTTAGTTCATTCCTTTCATTCGCCATTTGAATGGCAACATTTTACCGTTTCATTGAAGATTGCTTTTTACGAGTGTTCTCCGATTTACTCATTTAAGTGAAACAAATTTGCACTTTATTTAAAATTATTTCTTAATATGTAGTTAATTTTTAGCTTAATATATTAATTTGTGTTTTGGTTAAATTTATTAGGGCTTGGTTTAAACTTTCATATTTGGGTTAAATGTTTATGCAATTTTGTTAAACTTATTTGCTGTTGGTTAAAAAATCTTCGAATTCTGTATAGCATCAAGAAATCCCACCTTTGTATAAATTTAAAGAACAAGTCTGCATGTACTTCAAATTAATTTCACAATGAATTAAAAACCACTGTGGCGTATACGCAATATTTACTGAGTATTATTTTGAGGGTCGTAAAATAAGTAAATTAGCAAAAATCTTCCCATAATTATTATTTTCCTTTTGTTTTAATAAGATTTCTTTGAATTTCATAAATATATTTATTATCATTTACCAAAAGTGTTTGCTATTTAGATTTGAAGATGTTTTTTGCTAAATTAAACTGAAGGTTTTGCTTATCGTTTTGCAATCTCCAAATTTCAATGTCATGATGACTTTCGTGTGCACAAATCTTACTGAATTTGAGTATCTATCGCATTAAACAATATTTTTATTTTATAAGTCTTTTAGAATTTTTACCAAAATATAATGAATATACGACAAGAAGTAATCCCTTTTCAAAGCATAAATATAAATAGTACGTCAAATTATTTTTTTTTTCATTTGCTGTTTTAAAGGTTTACTTATCGATTGCAATTGGTCTTATAACTGTTGGTTCAGTATTTGCCCCAACAGTATGCAAGAAATGTGGACTAAATTATATTGCATGTATGAATGAAACTAGCTTTACGTATTGTCCTGATGGTAAGTTGTAGTAATTTTAATTGAAAAATTCATTATACAAATATTTTCAATTTTTAACACAAAAGGAGTAACACCATCAAAACAAGGAGGGACTTGCCCTATTGGCCAAGTTTGTACCGACGAGCAACAATTTTGTCAACCCAAGGCTACGGCAAAGAAAGTGTGTGGCAATTGTGAAACTTGCACAAGTGGTTTTGTGTGCAGAAGTCAAACTCAATTTGAATATTGTCAGGGTACAGTACCGACTGGAATTATAGGCAAATGCACTAAAGGTCAATATTGTAGTGTCGCTAATGTGGTGAAAAATCATAACATTTGCATTGAATCTTGTTTGGTAATGCCTAACACAATTATCATATCATTTATTGTAATAGTGACTAACTTTATTTATTTCCAGGATGAACCAACTTGCTATGCAGCAGAAGTATCAACAACACCTGCCCCACCAAAAGAACAAGATTATACCAAGAGTTGTGTTGGCACAACAACTTTCGGAAATTATAAGAATTTAGCTGATCCTTCATGTAAATCGTAAGCGAATGAGTTTTATATGTATAGATTCGATAATTTTGTTCATAATTTAATCATTTGAATTTCAGATATGTGTACTGTGAGTTATTGAACGGTGTTATGAACTCAGTTCTTTTAAAATGTAAAAGTGGGTACTTTAGTGCAACACAAAAGAAATGCGTTCCAACAAAGCCAATTAAATGCACCTAATTATAGTAAATCTATTTAATTAAATTTTGTTGATATTCATAATTTAATTGTGAGTTTAGTCAGTAAAGTGTATTTAATTTTATAATAAATATAATATGAAGTTTTTTATAATACAAACTCTGTATACATACTACTGAAATAAATCAGCCAAGTAGAAGGCATAGCCCTATTTATTGGACATATTGATGCAATATATGGCTTTTTTGTTGACCTTACAAAAATTGGCGTTTCGTCTGGGCGATCTCACGATCTCGAATCAATAAATATAAATGTGTATATATTTAAATTGGGTAACAATCGGCCTTAGCGAGGTATCCGTTCGGAGCGGAAAATTCTCCGATTTTGTACGATCCGGAGGATTTTTCCTTCGAGGTATTCTTTCGAACAGCTGTTCGGAACTTTTCTCCGACATTATTTTAACGCACCCGGTTAACTGCGTTTAAGCGCGATCAAGTGCTTTATTTGTGAAATTTCTGACAGCTAAATGCAATTGTTTTTCCGATTTCGTCCGACACAAATTCTTCCAGGAACCAATTACGCCAACGCATGTGTATTGTTATTGTTTCCGATAAGATACATCGAAAGCAATTTGAACCTCCGACAAAGTATGCGTTGCGGACAATTTTCCGCTCCGAACGGATACCTCGCTAGGGCCGATTCTTTCGAACAGCTGTTCGGAAATTTTCTCCGACATTTTTTTAACGCACCCGGCGAACTGCGTTGAAGTGCGGTCAAGTGCTTTATTTGTGAAATTTCTGTGAGCTTAATGCAATTCTTTTTCCGATTTCGTCCGACACAAATTCTTCACGGAACCAATTACGCCAACGCATGTGTATTTTTATTGTTTCCGATAGGATACATCGAAAGCAATTTGAACCTCCGACAAAGTATGCGTTGCAGACAATTTTCCGCTCCGAACGGATACCTCGCTAGGGCCGAATAAGAAAAGATGATGCATTGCAGATAAGTTTTAAATTTCACGATAAATTGCCTTTAGTACAAAATAAAATATGTGGAACGTAAAAATGTAAAAAAATTACCCTGAAATTTTTTTTAAATATTCTGTTTTTACTTGAAATCTGTTGTTGACTTATGAAGTGTAAGCACAAAGATACAAATGAACTAACACTGAAATATGTGATTACTGATTACACATTTAATTCTTTACGAAATGCAAGTTTTCATACCAAATAAGGCAAAATCTTCTAAACCGAAACAACCCAGCTGTCAGCATTTGTCAAGCCAGTTCTAAGAAAGTGGAAGTCTCCTCTTCTCACTCTAAAAATATCTAAGAATACTCATCAGTTCACCCTTGAGCCTAATTAAGGACGTAACCATCAAGTACAGAGACTCCTTTTTTGTCTCACAACACGAAAATGGAATAATTTTCTTGGGATAGGAAAACTATAATTTATCAAGGATCAGCTTTAGAAGTCTCTTGAAGAACGAAAGAGTATTAGTAAACGACAATGGGTTCAAGGTTGATTGATGGTATATTTCACCCAATAATGACACGTTTTTCAAGAAAGAAAGATTATAGTACTTCATGTTTCAAAAGCTTTTTATAGAAATTGGCATAAGGCTTTCTTGATGAAATCGTGATGAATATCGTGTTCGCACGTTTAGAAATTACGTTTCGGACCTCTCTAATATTCGTTTCTATATTCAACTTTTTAACCTTTAAGCCTAGTACTCAGTTCAAGTGAAAATGAAAATTTCATATAAATGTGGCGGCTGGTTCACTCGCATGAAATCCCCAACGGGAGGTGAGTACCAAAATGTGGATTGGAAAAACAATTATGTTCCACAACTTTTTCCACGCCAAATTTTCATTTCTCAATGTACAACCATCAGGAAAAAGTTTAAGGCAGCGGGGAAAACTGTGACATTTGTCAGTTAATTTTAATATTTTGTTTCAAATTAAAAAATTAAAAATTTATAAACAGAAATAAGGAATGAATAACGAATTTTTTGATACTGCTCTCGAGAGTTTACTTAATGAAAGCAAAAAATATGAGCCGATGGCTAAAAAAAGGAAAACTAAATACGAATTAACCCATTCTCGCTTTTCTTTATTTGTTTTGTTTTTTTTTATTTTGATTGCCATCAAAGCGGCAATAGCAGCAGAACAAGCACAAATAATTATCTTCTTTTGCATTTTTAAAATATGACTATGAACATTAAGAGAAATCAGTTTAACAATTATTGTCATTTTTTTTTCATTCAAAGTGAGTATTCAGTATTTCAGGTGAGTATCAAAAGTTCACGTGGAAAAGTTTATTCTATTTTCATTTTTATTCTCCGCGAGTAGTTCGGAACGTATTTATTTTTCATTTCATTATAGGTGAGTACTAGACTTTATGTGGATAAAGAGTATTAAGAGTAATTCGTGTTAGAAGATTTCACGTGAAGAATTCATAAAAAAATGCAGGTGTGTCACAGGGTTTCATTTTATTTCCGAGTCTCGTAATCAATTGTTCTGCAGGCTACAGTACCCTCTTTTCTATATTCACATTCTTGACCTTTGGATGTTGATACTGAACTTCACTCTTTAAGTTCAGATTTTTTTTTTCTTGTGCTGTAATCATAGAGCAGTAAAAAAAAACTCTAGAATTTAATATTTCAATGAAGTCACCTTTCGGTAAAACGAAACTGATGAGCGCCATTGCGTTGATGAAACTGAACGACTTCCTGTGAAATCCTTTTTCATTAAAGTTTCAAGAAATGATATCATCTTCTTATCTGGTTATTATCTATACGAATTTCATTCATTCAAAGCTTGAGAATATAACTATTATATTTGGTGCTGCAGAAAAACACTTAATTCGCATGGTCAGAATTCAAAGGTTTATAAAAATTCCATTGTAATTCTCAAGCACTCATCCGCTTATCTTTGAATTGGTTTTCGGGAAAATGTCAAGTTTAATACTTATAAAGGGTGATTTTTTTGAGGTTAGGATTTTCATGCATTAGTATTTGACAGATCACGCGGGATTTCAGACATGGTGTCAAAGAGAAAGATGCTCAGTATGCTTTGACATTTCATCATGAATAGACTTACTAACGAGCAACGCTTGCAAATCATTGAATTTTATTACCAAAATCAGTGTTCGGTTCGAAATGTGTTTCGCGCTTTACGTCCGATTTATGGTCTACATAATCGACCAAGTGAGCAAACAATTAATGCGATTGTGACCAAGTTTCGCACTCAGTTTACTTTATTGGACATTAAACCAACCACACGAATGCGTACAGTGCGTACAGAAGAGAATATTGCGTCTGTTTCTGAGAGTGTTGCTGAAGACCGTGAAATGTCGATTCGTCGCCGTTCGCAGCAATTGGGTTTGTGTTATTCGACCACATGGAAGATTTTACGCAAAGATCTTGGTGTAAAACCGTATAAAATACAGCTCGTGCAAGAACTGAAGCCGAACGATCTGCCAAAACGTCGAATTTTCAGTGAATGGGCCCTAGAAAAGTTGGCAGAAAATCCGCTTTTTTATCGACAAATTTTGTTCAGCGATGAGGCTCATTTCTGGTTGAATGGCTACGTAAATAAGCAAAATTGCCGCATTTGGAGTGAAGAGCAACCAGAAGCCGTTCAAGAACTGCCCATGCATCCCGAAAAATGCACTGTTTGGTGTGGTTTGTACGCTGGTGGAATCATTGGACCGTATTTTTTCAAATATGCTGTTGGACGCAACGTTACGGTGAATGGCGATCGCTATCGTTCAATGCTAACAAACTTTTTGTTGCCAAAAATGGAAGAACTGAACTTGGTTGACATGTGGTTTCAACAAGATGGCGCTACATGCCACACAGCTCGCGATTCTATGGCCATTTTGAGGGAAAACTTCGGAGAACAATTCATCTCAAGGAATGGACCGGTAAGTTGGCCACCAAGATCATGCGATTTGACGCCTTTAGACTATTTTTTGTGGGGCTACGTCAAGTCTAAAGTCTACACAAATAAGCCAGCAACTATTCCAGCTTTGGAAGACAACATTTCCGAAGAAATTCGGGCTATTCCGGCCGAAATGCTCGAAAAAGTTACCCAAAATTGGACTTTCCGAATGGACCACCTAAGACGGAGCCGCGGTCAACATTTAAATGAAATTATCTTGAACGCAAAAATAGGTCGGGAGCCGGTATTCAGGCATTACGCAGGCACCCATAGTTTGCATGAGAACACTAATGACAATGGACTTCGAGTCTTAGAATTGGCAGCATCGAAAAACATGGTCGTTGCGAGTACCAGGTTCCCGCGTAAAGATATCTACAAAGCCACCTGGGTATCACCTGATGGAGTCACTCGTAACCAAATAGACCACGTGTTGATAGACCGTCGCCACTACTCGAACTTGATGACGGTACGAACGTACCGAGGTGCCAATATCGACTCGGATCACTATCTTGTTGGTATGGTTTTCCGAGGGCGGATTGCCTTGCGAAGACGCATTGCATCCGCCGATCAGGTTCGAATCAACACGGCTGCCCTGCGCAATGAAAACACCAGTAACACCTTTGGTAATGCGTTAGGACTCGCCCTAGAAACACCTGACTTAGGGAGAGTAAGTCCTGGAGCCAGTATGCTGGGCGTAAATGAGAAGTGGACACGCCTTAAGAATATTGTCATTGGTACTGCCAACTCCATCTTAGGCAGCAGTCGTAAAAATCGGAACGACTGGTTTGATGATGAATGCAAGCTAGCGACTGAACGTAAGAATGTTGCGTACCGAGCAATGCAACAATCTCATAGAACGCGGGCACGCGAAGAGGAATATAAAGAGCTCAGAAGAATAGAAAAACGGCTACACAGACAAAAAAAATCAGCCTGGGAGAAGAACCTAATCTGTGAAATAGAAAATAGCCGAGAGCGAGGTCCGCACCAGGCGCGGAAGTTCTACCAATCCGTCCGAAACATGACGCAGTACACACCACGCTGCACATACTGCAAGGACGGGGAGGGAAATCTGATCACCGATCCTGAAAGCATACTGGAGCGATGGGAAGTGTACTTTAATGAATTGCTAAATGGTCAGCTCACTGCAGAAGTGGAGGCTCCACTACTTCAAGAAGAAAACCCTATGTTGCCGCCACCAAGTATAGAAGAGGTTGAGAAGGCTATAGGCCGGCTTAAAAAGAACAAAGCCCCGGGAGCCGATGGCATACCAGCCGAATTATTCCATCACGGCGGGCCAGCCTTACGTCAAGCAATGCATGATATTATAGTACACGTATGGGAGCAGGAAGAAATGCCAGAAGACTGGCGAAAAGGTTTAATATGCCCCATACATAAGAAGGGAGATGTCACAACGTGCAGCAATTATAGAGGTATCACGTTGTTGAGTACCGCCTATAAGATACTCTCCTCTATCCTACAAGACCGGATAACCCCATACGCTAAAACCGTTATCGGACAATATCAGTGTGGTTTCATTCCAGGCAAATCAACAACTGATCAGATCTTTACCCTTAGGCAGGCGATGGAAAAATGTCTAGAATTTAACATCCCAACATACCATCTGTTTATAGACTTTAAGGCCGCCTATGATAGCATAGCCAGGGTAGAACTTTACAAAGCCATGAGAGAATTCGGCATCCCAAATAAATTGACACGACTATGTAGGTTGACCATGACCAACGTAACAAGCCAAGTAAAAATAGCCGGATTGCTATCCAGACCAATCAACATCTTTAATGGACTCCGACAAGGGGACGGTTTGGCCTGCCTCCTCTTCAACCTGGCGTTGGAGAAAGCAATCCGTGACTCTGGCACGGCAACAAGAGGGACCATCGTCAACAGGTCCAGCCAGTTACTGGCTTACGCAGACGACATCGACATCATCGGAAGAACCGAACAAGCTGTACACGATTCCTTCATCCAGATCGAGCAGGCGGCACAAAATCTGGGGCTGCACATTAGTGAAGGTAAAACAAAGTACATGGTGGCGTCGAATGCGAGAGGAACAGTTGGTCAAACAATCAAGGTAGCGGAGCACGAATTTGAAGTGGTGCAATCCTTTAAATACCTTGGGTCAATAGTAGCAGCCGATAACAATATAGAAGAAGAAATACGCGGGCGGCTTCTCAAATCCAACAGAGCCTACTATAGTCTGTCAAAGCTCTTCAAATCCAGAAATCTCACCATAACTTCAAAACTGCTGCTGTACAGGACCATGGTCCTGCCAGTACTCACATATGGATCCGAGACTTGGGTGCTTAGCAAAAGGCACTCCGACCTCTTAGCTGCGTTCGAGAGAAAAGTCTTAAGGAGAATTGTTGGCCCCGTATGTGAGGAAGGACGATTCCGGAGACGGTACAATCATGAATTGTACGCAATCTACCTAGAAGCAGATATCGTGACAAAAATTAAGCTCGGTAGACTCCGGTGGGCAGGGCACCTAGCTCGCATGAGCGAAGAGGAACCTGCTCGGAAAGTTCTTTGTGGTACATTCAATGGTAGACGACAGCGTGGTAGACCATGCTTGCGCTGGAGAGATGGCGTAGACCAGGACGCCCGAAGCCTTGGGGTGCGCAACTGGATGGCGTCGGCTAGAGACCGGGATAGGTGGAGAGACTTGTTGAAAGAGGCCAGGACCGGAACCCGGTTGTCGAGCCGATGATGATGATGATGATCTTCAAAAAGTAAATGTCATGGACCAATCTAACGTCTCAAATAAAGAATCGATGAGATTTTGCAAATTTTATGCGTTTTTTTTTTAAAAAAAGTTCTCAAGCTCTTAAAAAATCACCCGTTAGAAATTAGTTTTTTAGCATCAAAACATGAATCTCTTAGTTCTTCCCTATTTTCCTATAATGGTTGCACTGTGTCTTAACAGTTGAAGGATAGTCAAAGCCCTTTTTGTACAAGCTTATCTCATATGACACTGTGGACAAAAATAATCTAGCTTAGTCGGTTAAGATAAACACTAGAAATAAGTTATTTAAAAAGAGGGAAATTGTTTCTGGAAATTTTAAAAAATAAATTAAATAACATTACGGCTGATAAGAGAGATCCTAAACCAGTATTGACTTACAATTACAATACAACTCTCAAGCATTTCTGTGTGAGTGATAGCAAGGAATTACAACTTTCTGCCGAATCCGAACGGGTAAAGAGCAGCACTTTTCTTGAAAAGAGTTCTCTTTGAGGATTTGTCACTTCCTCGCAAGAGAGTACACCCCTTAAAATATACTTCGATTTAAAGAGGAAAATTTTAGGTATTTTACTCTAATAATTGCTTTAATTGGCACAATATTTAGGGGAAACATGACTTATACCGCCCTTATAACCCATAACAGCACCAAGCGGGTTAAAATTCAATTCTTTACGCCCATTAATTACCCACTTAATATTTATCGAAGTCTCTTAAACAATTTCCAATAAAATCTAAAAATGCATCATCACAGTATAAAAAATATAATTATGTGAATTGCCAAAAATGCCTTTGATAAAAAGGTAGTATAAATTTATATCATAAAGTCAAATGATCATTTGGGGATAAATTTTGATAAGATTTGTAAAATTTATCAAATAAAAAAGTTTGTGATAAAACCGAATACAAATTAGTGTTTGCATAGCTTCAGTTGAATAAACAATGTTCTTAAAAATAATTTTGCTGGTAAGATTAGATCATAAATCCAAGAAGTAACTTCGGGCTAAATTTTTGTGAAGGGGTTAATTTTTCTATTAGACATGACAGGGGGGATTGGAAGTTTATATGAAACACAAGATGTACTAAGAAATAACAGCTCAACAGCTACAGATGTCTCTGATAAAGAAACTACTAGTTTTGAGCCTACAACTAGTGTTCCACGAGACGCAACAACGTTTTGTTCAGAAAATAAAGAAGTTGGAACTTTTAAGGCTGAAGGGGACATAACATGCAAAAGGTTAACAAATTTTAATTCTAGATTTTTTTTTTAACTTTTTTTAAGATATTTCGTTAAAAGGTATTATGTATGTACAACTTATATGGATGGTTTCAAAGGATACGAATTCAACTGTGGTGTGACTAATTTTTTCAATTCGGAAACTAGCCTATGCCAAAAAGAGAAACCAGATGATTGTTTATTTTATAGATTCTAAAGTAATTTTTTTTAAGCTTAATAAAATGCATATTGTTTATATTTATTGTCCTAAACTGTTTATTAATAAAATATTATTTGCCAACAAAAATAAAACTCAGTTACTTATTTTTTAAATCAGGACCTTGTGACTTACAACTCTCAAACATTCCTGTGTGCGTGTTACCAGGAATGGAGGGGACCTACAATTTTCTGCCGATTCCGAACGGCTAATGAGCAGCACTTTTCATGACAAGAGATACTCTTAAGGACTATTCACATGAGAGCGACCAACGACCAACGAATAAAAAAACAAATGGGATTTAAAACAGATATAAGCCTAAATTCTTCACAAAAACTTTACAAAAGGGTAAGAATCTAGTTTAATTTAATGTTAATTTATTAAAATTTGCGTTGTAATTGCTAAAAGGAGAGAAATTTGAGAAAATTAATTGGTCGTCGCGAATTGCAATATGATTGCTACGACCAATCTCATTTGGTTCTCTCATTCTCATTCTCTCATTTTAGCAATTACAACGCAGATTTTAATAAATTAACATTAAATTAAACTAGATTCTTACCCTTTTGTAAAGTTTTTGTGAAGAATTTAGGCTTATATCTGTTTTAAATCCCATTTGTTTTTTTATTTGTTGGTCGTTGGTCGCTCTCCTCTCCTTTAGAGGATTTGTCAATTCCTCGCAGTTGAGAATCGAATCTATGTATGGGCATTACTTTTTATGTCCCACACGAAATAGAGGGACATAAAAATAATTTTTTGTTGGGCTTGGAACAGCCATTTTTTCATCTATTGTTTAATTGTGAGCCTAGCTTTGGTAGAAATCTTAATTCATAAAAACGCAAGCTATTTTCAAAAACTCATTTGAAAAATTTGACGCAACGGCCCTTACTGCAAGTGCTGTTTAACGTTCGATACGATAAAAGTCCATCGTATGAAATAGCGAGTATAAAAAACGTTATTTAAACAACAACTTAAGATACCTTACATTTTCAATGAAAAACTTTTGATAAAAGACGTATATCGATATATACATATAGAAAATTTGTAAAGAATGTTGAAATCGACTGCGACCTGCAACTGATCTCATGCTGTATTAAGTAAACAATTTTTTTTTTTTAAATTTAATAAATGTTTTATTTTGTTGTTTTTATATCAAATATATTATTAGCGTAACACAGGTAAAATATTGTATGTTGTATATATATATATACTTAGAGATAAATTCATAGATTTAATTAAATAAATAAATAAACAACAATTTTTGTATGTATTTAATGTTAATTTCCAATAAAATATTATGTATAAGTTATATATTATTAAATGTACTATAATTTATCTATCAAAATGTTTTTTTGTTGTTTTTCTTATTTTGATCAGGTTATTATAAATGTATTTATTTCCTTTTTAAAAAAAAAATAGTAAGTATATGTAGGTAATTTAAAACAAAATAAATAAAGAGTAAAAGCAGACACAAACAAACGACATTGACAAGATATTGCATTGGTTGATATGATATGATTTTAAATATGAATGCAAGTTTAATTAATTGTATTTGATAATTGTATGTTGTATGAACTTTGTCTTAAGTAGAAAAAATGAAGAAAAACGGTTTGAAATAATTGCTTCGGAATATTCAAGTTAAAAAAAATCTTCCTCGTTAAATGAGAACTTGAAGCCCATTTGTTTTGTTTTGAAACATTTTTATTTTTTGGAGACAAGACAAGACAAAATTTTGAAAATATTTATTTATTTATTTCATCTACCGAGACAAAATTTTGAAAATATTTGAATTTAACTAGTTATTAAAAAGCCAATAGAACTTAAAAAGCCTTTACAGAGCTTGTAATTTGATGGTTGATTTCGGAATATTTTTTTTTGTTTGAAAATCATCCTCTTTCCGATAATGAACACCAAATTGAGAAAATATCAAAGTATGTATTAAAAACAAATCGAATAAAAAATTAAATGACTTAATTTTTCGAAGGTATGTATGTACGTTGTTCTTTAAAACTTTAATATCGATTTCCATTGCACATAAAAAATCAATTTCTGTTTGAAGATTTTGATCCCTCGCCAGATTTTGTGTCCCTTCACACCAAAAATAAAACAGGGATCAAAATCCTAAAATTCCTATTTGAAGAAGGTTTACACGTACAAGAAACATGCACTTGCACATACACCAAACGAAAAAATTTCGTCCGGGATCGAAATCCCTAGTGTGAAAGGAAATCGACATATTATGTGTATTATAAAATTAAATACCATTTGAAATGCTTTTTTTATAGAAATAAAAAGTCAGATTACTTATTAATAAGTATGTTTTAACCTAAGTAAAAGGCTTAAATGTTATGTATTGTACGTATATATTAGCATGGAATTCAAAATAAAATGCTGCAAAAAATTTTAATCAAAATAAAAAAAAAATACTTACACGTGAATCCGATTTCGAAGCAACATTATAACAACCTTTTTAAAAGGTATATGCATTATATAAAATATAGTAAAAAAAATACCAGGGCTTCCCAAGTTGTTATATTCAGCCCTTGTTACGAATTCCGACAAAAATTATCACAGAATCAATCGTAGTGAAAAATTTCATACATCTTGTCCTTATGAACGGATTTAGTGGTAGCATATTTCGGGATTCGTAAGTTTCGATTACTATGGAAACCGAGATAGATTTTGACAGTTTTATGTACATATGAAGTTATGCACATTCAGGGGTCCTATTTTGTATTACGAAACGAGCGGCAAGTCAACGATACTGAGGAATACGATAGTCACAACAAAGAGCGATTAAGTAAAACTAAAAAGACATATAAAAGACGTTGCCAAGCTTAACCGAAAAAAACATTTTTTTTGAAGCGCAACCAACTTCTCGACTATTAGAAATGTCAAAAATTGACATAAATAAATGAAAAACAAATTATAAATCAAGAAACGATAAAACGAAAGTTAAACGATAGGTACGAGTATATGGCAGTCGTTAGAACTAACGAGTATCGTTAAAATTAAACGATTCTCGTTAAACATAATCGCATTTCAACGATAACGAAGAAATTTCAACAATAATCGTTTAACAAAATAGGGCCCCTGTATGTACTTGTACATATGAAAAGAATTTGCACACTCAAAACCACAAAAAAAGCTTTTTAATTCCAAATAAGCATCAAATCGACGTTAAACGATCGTCATTATTTGACGTAGATATTGCTATTGTCAAATATGCTATCATACCACTTGCACAAAATCAGGGATGGAATCGCGTAAGGTGATAGTTGATAGTTAAAATCGATACTTTTGCTCCACGTAATTTGATTATCAAAACGACTATCACTTTTTAGCGATGATTTTAATTGACAGCTAATTAGGTGTCGTTTTCATACTTTTTGTCATTTTCAATTGACATTTTGCATTCAATGCATTGTTGATTTCAACTTCGTAAGAAAATTAAAGTAAACATTAAAAAAGTGTTTCTTATTGAAATATATTTTGTTAAACAAAAAAAAAAAAAAAATAATTGAAATGTAATGTTTAGCTAGTTATTCCTATTGTTGTAGGATTTTTAAACAACGACGCACGAAACCATTATTTCATATCTATGAATATATACTTACATATTTTGATAAAAAATATCCAAAACTTTTCAGGGACAATATTCGGCCCTAGCGAGGTATCCGTTCGGTGCGGAAATTTCTCCGATTTTGTACGATTCGGAGGATTTTCGCTTCGAGGTATTCTTCCGAACAGCTGTTCGGAATTTTTCTCCGACAATATTTTAACGCACCCGGCAAACTGCGTTGAAGTGCGATCAAGTGCTTTATTTTTGAAATTTCTGACAGCTAAATGCAATTGTTTTTCCGATTTCGTCGGACACAAATTCTTCGCGGAACAAATTGCGCCAACGCGTTTGTGTATTATTATTCTTTCCGATAGGATGCCTCGAAAGCAATTTGAGCCTCCGACAAAGTATGCGTTGCGGACAATTTTCCGCTCCGAACGGATACCTCGCTAGGGCTGATTATAAAATAAACTAAAAAAAAAAATAAAACAAATTGAACAGATAGCCAGAATGACATTTCATTCTTTAAAGAATTGTAAGTGATGCCAAAAAAATAACATATTTTTGTGATCACTTTACACAGATCAACCAAAAGTTGATAATCAAGAACGACAATCAACAAAACGACAGTCACCCACCCCAGTTTGATCAAGATCAATCAATTTCATTGCCATTTGACGTTTACTAACGCTCTCTCTCTCTCTCTCTTGCTTATCAATGTTTTTGTCGTCAACTAGATTTTTTGACTGCAGAGTTGCACCGCAAATGAAAATACTGCTTTTTCATATAAACATTTCGTTTTGGGTTTTCGAACAGTTGACTTTTGCAGTTTGTTTTCAAGAACATGTTGAAACTGAATTTTTGAAGCAAGATTTCATTTGTTGAGTTGAGTTGGTTTTCTTCCGAACCGGTGATATTTACATAATCTATGGGTGAAACTTGACATTAAGGCAGTTTCATTTCAGAGTTCGTAGCTAAATATTTCGTACAGGTATAACTAATAGTAAAACAATGTTCTGTCAGCTATCAGGAAATTATTTCTAGTAAATTATGGAAGCAGTTCAAAATGACTCATCAAGGTGATTTTTTTAAAAAAATTGTTTCAAAAATTTAGATACCTACTTATTAGAAAATGTTTAAAATTAAGAATGAGTTAGTAAACTACTTTAAAGTTAGCAAATTGTTAAGTAGAATCACACTAGTGCCTTAGTACTAGGCTGTTTAAAATTTTGCGCCAATGAATTTTAAATCACATTCCATTCTCCGCCAAAAAAATCAATTTTAGCATGATACTAAAAAGATAAAATACATACATATGTATTCGACGATTTTAACTTTAACAAAATGTTAGAAATAGCTAAATTCGATTAAAAATATGATAAATTGTCTTTTTGCCTAGTAGAATGCTAATATAGTTTTAATATCGTACTTCTTTAATATACATCTGTTTTTTTTTTTTAATTTAAACGAAGTGCTGAGCAAAGTTAATTCGATTTTCTAACTGAATATAATTTTCCATTTCGGAATAATGGCACTTTGAATTAGTTGCTCTACTAAAAATACATGCATCGAAAAGGAAACAGCCTTAACTTGTCACGAAGCACGGATAAAACTGCCACAGAATATAACATGATTGAAAAAATAGTAAAATGTACATATAATTCACAGCACCTGCAATAATGTTTTTTCATGAGTGACATGTCCCTTGCAAGGAAGTGACAAATATTCCCAGCATATATCTTGTCATAAAAAGTGTTTCTCATCTAAGCAAGTCGATTGTTTGGACTCCCCAGAAAATTGTGGGTCCCCTCCTTTCCTGCTAACATGAACACACGAACTGTTGAGAGCTATACACCCTTATTCCGATAGTCGTTTTACTAAAACGCCAGTAAAAGGACAAGGCTCTAGAAACGAAAATTGGAATTTTATTGAAACGACTATCGTTATAGTGCTTAGAAAAGTGAAGAACATAGAAAATGCTACCTTTTTCGTATTATTTAAACCCAAAATGTGGTCTCTGGAGCCTTCTCGTTTTAAAGGCGTTTTATTAAAACGACTATCGGAATAAGGGTGATAGTTCACTAGGTCTAGGCTTTTTACGCCTGTAAATAATTTTACTGCACAGTTTCGCAGAGTTGAATTCGAGTTAAACCAGAGCTGGGCAACCTTACAACTAATTTATTACATACAGCATTTGTTACTCAAAATATACAGCCAGGTTTCAAAAGTCAAGTGAAATGGAAATGAAAATGAATTTCCAAATCGAGAGAATTTGATTTCAGTGTTCCACATTTCACTCACTTTCATAAATTCATCCCTTTGAAATCACTTTAATATCGTTTTTATTTGTCAATCCGGAAGCCTTCTGGACTCTTCTGAAAGTTAAATTTAACTTGTAATGATCAATGAAGAGACAAGAAAATCTAAACTTCATTGTTTAGAGAAATTTAAAATTCCAGGAGTCATAGGATGCATCGATGGGACGCATGTTAGAATTTCGCAGCCAAATCAAGTTCCAACGCTATTCTATAATAGAAAAGAACATTTTTAATTTTTTTTCCTGAAATTTCATAATAAAAAATAAGTTCACACAACTGTGTAAATCTGATCGAAATGAAATCATATGAAAATTGAGAAAATCAAAATCTGGAACCAGGAAATTCGCATCAATTTCACTTTGCAATTTTTTATCGATATCGGTAAACGTGAACCAAATATTATTAACTTCCCATAGGGAGTTATTGTAATCGGTCCGATTTGTCAAATTGGAATTTTTGACATTTCTCGACGTTTCAAGGTCCCTAGAGGCTATATCAATCATTTTTAGAGAGATGTCTGTGTGTGTGTGTGTACGTACGTTCGTACGTTCGTACGTCCGTACGTTCTTGTACAATTTTTCGTCGTCGATATCTCAAGAACGAGTAAAGATATCGACTTCAAATAAATTTTAAAAATTTTGGTTAGTTTTAAATATCTCACGAAAAAATAATGCTATTGATTTCAAATAAAATTTATTGTACTCAATATAAGGTCATATAGATTTGGTATTAATTTGGAAAAAAATGAACATACCGTTATTTTTTTAAATAAAAAAAACTGAAAAAAAAATTTCATAACCCAGATATTCTAAGAACGGAAAACAATTTGAAACTCAAAATAATTTTATTTTACGAAAAATAATGTGTTTGACAACTGGTGAAAATTTCAAAAAAAATCAGTTTACAGTTTTTTTTACAAAAAATAAAAAACTATATAAAATTCTATTGAAAATTGGTAAAAATTGTTTTTCGACTCAAATTTCTCGAGAACTAGTAGTGATATTGACTTCTAATTTAGTTTATTTTATACATAGTATAATTTTGTACAATTGGTAAAATGTTGACAAATATTGAATTAATAGTTTTTTTTTTTTAATAAAAAAACTATTAAAAATTCTAGTGAAAACTAGTTAAAATTGTATTTCAAGACGAATTTCTTGGGAATGAACACCGATAGTGCCTTCTAAAGTATGTTGTTTTATACATCGATACCTTCCCGTAAGAATGTATACTAAGCGAAATTTCTAAAATTGTTCAGGAAACGAAAAAAACGAAGAAAGTTCTAGTTGAATCATAGTGTGCTAAGAGACAATTTAGGTTAAACTAAGTGACATCTAACAAAATGTTTTGTTGCCCAAGACAATGAGATCTTTATTAATGTCGCTTAGCATTATTTTTTTGGCGGATAATACAAATTTCAGGGGGCAACATTATTTTAATGAGAAAACATGGCAGTTGATAATTTTTTTATTTGTACTCTAGTTTCCTTTTCATGTATAATAGGTTGGCGAAACACAAGCCAAAACGTGGCCCTTAACATATAGTATATTTCCTCATCAAAAAGTCATTTTCGAAAAAAGTGTCGCTTAGTACATTCTTACGGGAAGGTATCGACATAATACAATTATTAACATATGGTTAAATTTTGACAAGTATCGAATTGACAGTTTTAACAAAAATATAAAAAAAAATCTACTAAAAAGTGGTAATATTTGTTTTTCGACTAGAATATCTTGAGAACGAGCAATCATATTAACTTTGCCATTATTAATTTTATACATAATACAATTTCTAACAAATGGTTTATATTTGACATATATCTAGTTTAAGAGCGGATATATTTTGTAAGTACCCTTCCATCAATAACCAAACCATATCTTTTATATTTCAATATTTCGTTTTTAATTTTTTTTTTTCAATTAAAATGTTTGGAACCGAAATAATAAAGTAATTTCTATAATATAATACATAATTTTATAATTTTATTATCAACTTAGTTTTTAGAAGAATGTATGTACTGTACATACGTATATGAATAAGGTTGTTCAGTTGTACCCAAGTCCCACATATTCAAGTTCCATTAATAGCTATGGTAAAATTGAAGAAAACGTCACAATATGTTTTTATCTTTTTGTCCATGAAAAAGATGTAAAATTCTACTCAAGGTTTTCTTACCACAATGGGAAGTTATCAGTGTGGGTCGCACCCAGCCTCTTTTTTTGTATTGATTTCAATTCCATTTCGAGTGAAAATGAAATGTAGAACCTGGAAGATGGATTGGCTGACTTAAAAGATAAATTCATGATATCAATGGAATGATCTCTCGATTTGAATTCAATCATAAATACGAATGAATTACTCGCAGATGAAACAAATTCGACTATTAACACTTTGCAGACAAAATCCCACCACGAGAAAATGAACAACCATACATAAATTAAAACACAAACATATAAAATTTGATCACATACATTAATTTTTTTGTTTGTTGTTGTTTTGCTTTCATAGTTAATTTGAAATTTTTTTATTAAATTCAATAAATAACAAAAATATAATTTAAAAATAATAATAAAACTAAAATAAGTGATAAAATCGTGATATATCCACACAAAGTATTTTTGCTTGTTTTTTTTTTGTTTTCATTGAAACTATAAATATTGTTAACAGAAAAAAAAGAAGTTAAAAGAGAAATATATTATCAATAAAATAAAGAAGAGGAGAAACAATTAATTCATCGGATGGATGTATGTATCTAAAAATTTGGCGATTGATGATAGGTTTTGTCTTCGATCTTTTCTTTTATTTTCCATGTCAAAAGTTCAAAGTTCATTTCAATATTTTTGTTTCTGTTATCTCATATAGATTTACAATAATATTTTTTTGTTTATACCTTGACAATATTTAAGTTTTTAGTTATTCAGTTTTCATCAAGTTTTATAATAATAGTTTAATATGTGTAGTTATAGTTTTCATAATTCTTTTGCATTCGTCTAGTACATTAAAACGAAATAATTATAAATAATATTTAAACAAAGAAAAAAAACTAAAAATCGGTTTCTCAATGCGGTTAAATCTTAAATAAAAAAAAACTTAAAAATTAAAGAAGAAAATTTAACGATTAAAAATAAACAAAAGTTCTGAGTGAACTATTTTTGCTTTTTTCTTTTCTTTTTTTGTTTCACATAAATAGGTTAAGTTTAACATTTTTTGTTGTTGTAACGTGTTGATTTTTTCTTTCTCTATTAACTAACGTCTAAAAATATTTTGTTTTTAATTCTCAGTATTTTGTTTTATTTCAATAAACTATAACATTTACATTATATATAATTTCTTTTATATAGTTTTTTTTCTTTCTTCTTCTTTTGTTTAATTTAATAATGTAGATAATAAAATTAACGATTTTTATTTAACAAATTTTGACAATAAACAATATTTATAAAATTAAATTACATAGTGAATTAATGTTTTAAATGGTACACATCATCATAATTATAATCATATCAAGTAATTTCTTGTTTTAAGTTCATGGTCTAACATAACAATCAAGTGTTTGTAATTTGGTTGAAAGTTTTTGTGTATAGAAGTGAAGTGAACAAGGATAACTAAAATTTGTATATTAATTGTTTAGAGAAATAATAATAATGATTCTTATTTTTCATTTGCTTAATTTACTAATTACTCTAATTAGCGCTCCATTTTCTTCTTTAAGGCGTTGATTTTCCGTTTTGAAAACTTCCAATTGCTGTGTGAAATGAAACAAAAAGAGAACAAAAACACATATTTTGAGTTAGTTGAAGTTTAAATGTAAAAATTGGTTAAAAAAAAAAACACTGGGAAAAGGGAAAACAAATTCATATTTTAATTTTCTTTCAAATACATAACTGAAAAGTGCACTAGTAATGCATTTAACATTTGGTTTTGCACTAGTGACACTATAAGTAAAACCACATATAAAACTGTAAACAAAAATTATTTTTTTTTTTTGCAAAACCGAGCATGGATTAGTGAAGAAAAAAATGTTTTTTCTTATAAATATAAAACAAAATACAACATCAAAAAGTGCAAGATTGACGAATCAGGCAGACTGATCATCCAAAGGTGTGGTATTAGAAAGCATTTATAACGGTAAATTAAAATTCTCAGCAATTGCAAATGAAGAGTTTTTGTTTGTTTTATTTTTTAGTCGAAGTATTGTAAATTCTTAAATTTCGTAATCCGTAATGTGAGAGTTGGATCTTTTCAAAAATCTGTGCTCTAAGAAAATGAATATTAATTGAGTCCGAAGAAGAAAATATTTCTTAAGAAATAACGTCAAAAATTGGCTGAAACACACACCACATCAGGCAAAACGTTTTCTGGTGTTATGAAACAACAAAATAATGTTTGTTAGGAACCACATATTCGTGGTTATTGAAAATATGGCTTTGCCAAGAAACCACAAACATTCAATGCAAGATTGTGTTTCAAATACGTGACAGTGTCCTTTTTGTACAATTCTAAGTGGTGGAAAAAACACCGTATGAATTGTTTTTCTAATATGGGTTAAAAATTTGTCCAGATCCATATACAGTGCCGGTAAAAAAAATAGCACCACCAACAATACAATAGTTTTATTATTTAAAAAAATAAAAACATCAACATTTTATAGACGGACGAGAGCAAAATTGTAAATTTTGGTAGCATAGGTTCTTGTTGTTACGTCAGAAGACCTCTGAGTGCAAACTATAACTCTATCATGGTTTAAGGGAACATTCGGTTAATGTCATGGAGAACCTCGGAGCTGATGTCAAAAAAAGCTGTTTCTATTATTAAACCTGCAGTGAGACTCCTGGGGCGAAATTACAAACAAGAAGTGCCAGGATTTGATAGATTATATGACAAGACGTTGTGAAGCCTTAATTGCCAACAAAGGATATGCGACAAAATATTAGTTTTAGTACAGTACACTACTGTCAGCATATTTTTTTAATACCTTTTTTGAGATAATTGTGTATATTGAAAACTGCTGGAACGGATCTATTTAATTTTTGCTACGTAAAAAATATTGATTCTTATCATGGTGCTATTTTTTTTTTACCGCAGCTGTAGATCATTAGATAATAAAACGCACCTAATATTAAGTTGGACTTAATTCTATTATCCTGAACGCCTTATGTTCTTTGTGTGTGTATTGAGCTTTTACGAAACAACTTTGGAGCAAATAGTTACATAATTGTGATGTTCTTATTTTTTTTCGCAGATTTCTTTTTTCTCTTTTTACATTAAATTATTAATTTCAGATATAAGGTGATTCGCATGAGATGCGACAAAAAACTAGAGCTTTAAGGTCTAGTTATTTATATATTACACATACATAGCTTAATGTGATAATAAAATTATCAAAATCAACGGCATCACTTTAACCCAGACATATATTCCTTTTTTTTTAACTATATTTCAGTAAACAAAAATTTCGAAAAAAAAATTTTACATACGGACATTTTGTTTTCTCAAAAACTTACCGACATTCATTTAAAAATTGATAAGATCATTGAATATTAAAAGACTGGTAAGTACTTAATTACATATGTACATGCAATAAGATTTATTAAAATGCTTATTCCACCTTTGTTCCATGAGTTAACTAACCTATGGAACAAGAGTTAATGTTCCATTAATAAAAACAAAATGTTCGTGAAATAGTAAAGTGACGTTTACCAAAAATTCTTTAAGAAAATCCTTTAATTCTTTAAGAAATGCCTGCTTGGCAAATTGAAATTTTCACCAAGGTTCGCAAACTTGGGTTTTGAAAGCAAATTGTGAGAATTCGTAAAAAATAAATATAAATATAAAGCTTACATTACCAAACACACCTAAGAATTCTATTGTAAATATCATTCATCGTTTCTATCAAAATTATTATCATTTTTCAATTATTGTTTGTTTTCTGTCTGTTACTTTTGTGTTATTTTTAAAAATAGAATATTTATCTGATGGAGGCCATAACTTCCAAATACAAATATTCCAAATATTCATCTCTTGTATCCCCATTTAGGTCATCTTCAATACTTTGTATAGTTTTCTTTATCTTGTCGTTTATTGTCCAATAATTGCAAAGGATTTAAGAACTCGAAAAATCTAAAAGAGATCCAAAGTAAATTTGCAATCCTCACTTATATTTTTCCATTACAGAATAAATTTGACAAATTTGGTTCTTATTCCACTTTCTTCGGTGGATTAGCTTAGTAAACGTCACTTAGTAGACATTTTGTTTTATTAATAACATTTTCCAACTTATACCACGGAATAAGGCCTAACCCCTCACTTTTTCACGTTTATTAATTTAGCTGTTAAGGTTCTGATTTTTGTTCCCAATTTTGAACGTTTTTATGAGTGTGTATTTATTTTCATAGAATGGAGAAAATTATGCAAATTCACTGAAATGTCGTCAAATTTTCATAGATCGTAATTTTTTTATTTTTTAATCTTCGCCATAATCGTGTTCAATGACTTATAATGACTGAATGATGGGCGAACTTATGAAAAGCAAAACTAATAAAAAAAACTCTTAAAAAATTAAGTTTTTTAATAATTAATGACATTAGAAAACAAGCTAGGTACTAATGAACGCATGCAAATAAATTTAACAGAGAGAATTTCTAAGCGTGTGTCAAATTTCGAATAAGATTCGTTCACAAAATTCATATTATGTAAAATGAAATGACACACATTTTGGCGTCAATGATTGAAAATAAAAAAAAACTATAATTTCTATATTCTGTAACACATTTCTTGTATATAAAGCACTTAAAACTTAATCAATAAGGTTTAAAGGTAAATTATAGATGTTTTTTTTAAGGAAGTGCACTTCAAAATTTTCTACAAAATGTTTATTTATAATTTATTTAAGCAATGACGGGAGAGGATGTGCAGATGCGGCGCGGTCATGATGCAAATACATATATATGGGTATGTATGTAACTAATGTCACTTCGTTGTAAATTTATTATTTATTTCAGCATGGAAGGCACGTGCCATTATTTACTGATAAACATTCTGTTGAATTTTTAGTCAAATCACACCAGCAGACATTGCACACATTTTATATTGTTTTTCTTGTATTGAATTGTATACATATTTACATAAATAATTGTTATATTATTAAATCTCCCTTAGATTTCAATTGTTAAATTGTTGTTTGAACTTTGATACATTTATAGAATATGAGCTAAACCCCGGGTTCATAAATGGTAAAATACCAAATATAATTAAAAAAAAAAAACAGTTACATAACTAAAGTCCATATTTGTAAATTTTACATTAACATTAACATTTACAAAAAAAGTTTAGAATTTTAAAACAATAATTTATTTACAAAGAAAGTGGCGCAAAAATAATCACCCTATCGCAAGATGTTATTATTTTTGAAAATGGCGTCGTACGTCAATCATATTTGACATTTGTGAACTAGGCAGCTGCAGTAGACAAGCAGTGAAGAGTTACACTCCACAAGAATTGGTGGTGTTAGCGCAGCGTGAATTTTGACGTCGATTTAATAATTGTGTCGCGCCAACTGGGCAAACATTCCAGCGCTTAGCTACTCGACTCGAACAGACTGGAACCACAGGAGACCATGCAGGGCGTGGCCGTCACTGGATTGGTGGTTTGGCCGGGAATATCGCGGATGTGGCTGCTGATGTCGCTGAGAACCAAGAGACATCAACCAGACGACGCCGACGGACCATGCAATTGGACATCACCAGACGGACCCTACAGAAAATTTCAGTAAATGACTTACACATACACATGTTCCCGTACAAAGTGCAAACAGTGCTACAGCTTCACATTGTAGCACTGTTTGCTATTTTTGGGTCTTTGATCTTTGACCCCGATATAAAGAACATCTACAACTATGTTAGTGTTCATCTAGTTAAACTATTTGTTATATCCTGTTTTATTAAACAATTTTAATTTAGCAGTTTCTTTTCTGGTTCCGGCGTAGGAAACCGGATTTAAGCCGGATATCATCTTTTTCATACCTTCAAAACTTCCAGAACAACATCAGAATGTCGATTTGAATATTACGCTTTTAGCTTCGGATTTTCCAAAACCTGAATTCAAAATGCCTAATCACCACAACTAAAACCAGATTATTTTTTTTTTAACGTAAGAAAGTTATAACTCGAGATATTTAAGACTTAGATTTTTTTACTCAAAATTTTCCGAACAGTCAAGAAATATTTCGAAAAAAAAATTGAACATTTTTTAATTTTAAAAAAGACATAACGTATAAGCCGAACAAAGACAATAGTTTCATGCTGCTTGTAAATATTACAAACTAAATTCAAACAACAATAGATAACAATTACCACTCAAGGGACAGTTTTTTTTTTATCTTAAAATTCGATTACAAATAAAATAATTAAAACTTCACAATATTAAACACGAGAAGAACAATTATTACAAAAAAAAATAAATAGATAATATTATTTTTTAAAAATTTATCAATCATAAAATTTATTTAAAAAAAAACAACAACAATAAATTTTGTCATCATACCGGAAAATGCTTGACCATGATTAAAAGCCCCGTTTCAATAGGTGACATATGAAATGACGGTAATTTTCTTTTAGGTAAAATTTTGCCACAGGTAGGTTGAATTTTGCCACATCCACAGCAAAACCACAAAGTTTTTGATATATATCTTTTCTTGTATTTCAAAATTTCTAATATTTTTTTATTCTTTACTATTATCGCAGCCGGAAACTGTCGCACTTGCGAAACACGATCTTGAGCGCTGATATTTCGATGTGGTATATATTTTAAACTTTATGAATAGTCGAAAGTAATTAGGTATATGATTTTTGTTTTTATTATTAGCATAAAGTTTAAATATATTATTTATATGATTATATAATTTTTTTTTATATTTATTTTGTTTTTGTTTAATTCATTAATTTTGATTTAATTTTTGTTTTAATTCTTTTTTTGAAGTTGACTTTGTGCTGATGTCGTTAATTTTGAAACGACACGAGTTAGAGCGCGATTTTCAGCGCGTAAACGCTCATTCTCAGTCTTTAGCTTCTGTAATAGCTGTATAAAACAATGAATAGAGGAATATGTTAATTTTCTAGTTTTTCAAAGTTTTTTTTTTTTTGTTTATTTTTAATTTACGTTTTTGTACATTTTTGTTTTTAGTTAGGTTTATGTATATAGTTTTTTTCCCAAATTTGTTTTTTAAATTAAAATTTTGGTTATTAGTTGTGTGTGTTGGATGTTTTGTTTTTAAAATAACTGATGCGTGACAAATGAAAATTAAATTAAAAAAAAGGACAATACTTTGACGGATACAAAAAATTTGACACACTTTTGTTTTTTAAGCTTTGGGTTTGACGTTTACTGGACGTTCAATGGGCAAGGCAACAAATTGGGTTAAGCGCATGTCAAAGCATAGATTTTCACCGGGCAGGTATTGATGAGGTGATATTTTAATGAAAACTCTTATAGACTTATAGAACTGCTTTCATTTTTAGTAAAATTTAATTTTAAGGTCGTTTTTAAGACATGGACTGTAATAATTAAAACCGAAAATGTTTATTTTATGCAACCTATTTTTGTCTGCTGAACTTGAAAATCATATTTAAAAAAATTAATATATGTATAGGTTTTCAAGACTGTATGTACATATGTATCTATATATGTACATACAAAAATATCAATTTTTTGTCATTTTTTTATAGCCGGTATTCAGAGCTCAATTGCGGAAACATTCAATATTCCTTAAATATGAAGAAAAATATTTTATTTTAATTATCATACGTCGAACAGTCTAACTAACCGCAAGCTATAAGATATAAGATAAATTTGGACCACTTACAAAAATTTTCAAACAATGTATCTGACACGCAGACCTAGAGAACGCATGATAATGATCGTTACAACTTGTACTCGAAACTAACTTTTAGGATAGAGGAGAGGAATTTCTCGTAATAGTTGTGGGGCCAGTAATAAAAGCCCGTTCGTTTCCTTAGGCAGATAATGAAAAGTCAATAATCAAAAAACTAGTTCTATAGTAAGTACTGTCAGTAATGACTGTAAAAAAAAAACAAATTTATTAAATTTTAGATCGTACAAAATTTTCTCAAAACTCTAAGCACCGTTTTTGAGAAATTTATGATTTCGAAAACCATTTTTTGGCATTTGTATGTTTAGATAAACCAGCAATTTTTGTCTTCATCTTGGAGTTACTATTAAAAACTGTTGATTATTAGGTTTCAAGAAAATCGAACATGTGTTAAATGTTAAGTTTTCAAAACATTACATTTTTTTTAATTACAAAAAAAATGGATACAAACTTTTTAGAAGCACACAAAATTGATCAAAATTAACTGTACCGTTTTTGAGAAATTCTAAAACAAAAAAATGGTTCTATGGGAGATACCATTAAAGATTTTTCTAAATG
Source organism: Philhelius festivus (assembly GCA_963931855.1). NCBI lineage: Eukaryota > Metazoa > Arthropoda > Insecta > Diptera > Syrphidae > Philhelius > Philhelius festivus. Next base: position 190,503,668 of record OZ007556.1, on the reverse strand, counting down.
AAATTTTTAGGATTTTTCTGTGAAACTGTTTTTGAGAAAAAAATATTTTCTAAGATTATTTCAAGAATGGTAAAATTCGAAAATGGTATCTACCTTGTTTAAAGAAAGAAAATAGATTTTACTAAATGAAGTTTTTACGATTTTTTTCCAAAAACCTGTAGAACAGTTTTTTAGAAACAAATATTTTCTAAAATTTCGAATAAAAATTTTATGGCATGTATAATATAATTTTTGGTCTTCAAAAAAAATATAAAAATAACTTCTTTAAAGAATCTCGAGTTTGATTGTTGTAAGAATGCAAAACATGTATAGCACCTATACAAATATTTATATCGCAAGTAAAAATGCGATTTCAAGTTCAGCGTACCTAAATATGTAGGCTTAAAGTTTCGTTCTCTGAACATCCTATAATAATAAGGAACATACGGTACATTCCATAGTTTTCTAGACGAAATGTACTTCATATTGACGAATTTTGGTACAGGATTAACTCATCAAGTATGCGCTTCAATGTTGGAATTTCATTTTTGACGAAACACTCTTAGTTTGTAACAAACGACAATTCCATTAAAAAAAATAACTCACAAAAGATTGTTATGTTTAGTTTTAAGCAACTTCAAAGGAAGATTGTTACAATATTTCTTCAAAACAATTTTTTTTTCTATGATAATTTAAAGAAACTAAAAATGATTTTTGTGGTACTGATGAAAATGATTGGTGATGACAACTTTTTGAGTTTTCACAAAAATCTTATTAGTGTGACATTTATTAAAACAACACAAAATGATATATAATTAAATGCAGTATTTGGAAAGAGGGGAAACAAAATAAATGCTATACATATAACATTAAAAATGTGTGCAAATATATTGACTGGTATTATTTCAAAAAAATAATATATATATAAGAATATTCCTATTGCAGAGTTTTATAATATAAAAAACAACATTCCTTAAGAAATAAAAGCATTTACTACTAATTTTCTATTACGCTTTTGCGAACGCTTATCAATGCAAAAGTGAGAAATTTCTGTGACTGTAAAATTTAAAATTAGCATGTTGATATGAATATAAACTTTCAATATTCAAGATGTTAGTGAGGCATTCATTTTTGATTTACATGACTTGGTCAGATCTTCTTCATTTCTTTTAAAGATAAATGTGTCAAATCCTAGTTAAAGAGAGTTTATAACGAATAAAATTTCCCTGAGAATATTCCATTTCTTTGAAAATTCGAACAGAAACCATTTTCGAAAATTTCTTTTAGAATTTATTGGTATCGAAAAAAAAACTTCGTAGCCAACAAGTAACCAACACGTCCCTGCACTTTCCGGCTGGAGATTTAATAAGTTTTTGTCAACTTAAGTCAAGCTCAAGGTTTTAGTAAGTTTTAAGTATTGGCCCTCGTTGCTGAATTGCCAACATCATTGGCGATGTTATAGTGTTTCATTAAGTTACTCCTATTAGTGCCTTGTTTATAAAAGAATTTTTATAGCCGGGAAACTTTAAGTTGGCAGCAAAAGCTGTTTTTTTTTTACGGCGGTTTTTTTTAGGTAAGTTTGGTTTGGCAATTCATCACAAATACACTTACGCCGTGGTAACGTTTGCAAATTGGCCAAATTTATTTGAAAACCATGGCTCAGTTCGAGAAACACATCAGATGGAACCTATGGATCGTTTTTGCAATACTTTTACTCTTTAACACCAATGACGAAAACTTATCTTAAAAAATAAATTTTACATTTTGTAGACGAATACTTTTGCAAAAGGATAAATTTGCAAGAGGGATTTAGAAAAGTAAATTTTTCAAAACAAAAATTCACAGAACAAAGCGGGTAACGAAAACCCCAACAACAATTTTCCAAGGAGTTTTATTTATTTGACTCTCCAAAACGATTTTCCTGGAGAAATAGTTTGTGGCAAAATACCAGAAGCTTCCGAACTATAAAATTGAGAAAAAAGTGATCCACTAATCCAGTTATGATTCTTGCGAAGAATTGATCAAACTGCTTTTTACACTTTCACAATATCCTTTCCAGATTAACCAGGTAGGTCAAGAAATCTTCCAATCGTTTCATTTTTACACATAGGAATCAAAAAACGATTGTAGAGGCGTGTGCACTAATATTTGTTTGCTTTCTTGTTCCTAAGTATTGCATTGTGTTCCAGGCGAATATCAGCATATTCTCCTATAGCCAAGCTGCTCTTAAATATCTGTATCTATAAGTCCTACTCGTATAAAATGCATAAACTTCTATCTATTCTTCACTTTCTCTGTTCTTGCAGTACACTTTTCCAAAGACTTATACTCCATCTCGGAGTTTTCTATTACAATGATCTGGCAAATGTAAGCATTAGATTTCTGGCAGAGCTCCAAGTGATTTGACAGTAGAGACTTAAGCTTTGTTTGCACCAAAAGTCTTGTAAGTTTAGATTAAATAAATCTATGTTGTGTTTGCAGCGCAAAAAAAGATTAACAAGTACAATAACTTCGACACATTTAAAATTGCAAATGGCGTATTATTTTTTCTATTAAGTGGAGTGAGACAGAAAGTTCAACTTAAGACAAACAAAGCAAAAAAAAATCAATTTGTCCAGTGAATGCGTTCAACTCCAGATATGGTATGGGTTAGTTCGATTCGTAAAACTATTGGCTCTGGGAACATTAATGATTGAATGAATGATTTACGAAATAATTTTGTATGATAAATCATCGGAATTTGAAGAAGATTATGGGTTAATCTAATTGAATCTAGGTTCAGGGGTTAGTGGAAACGTGGAATAAGGCACATGGGAGTATGTGTCTAAGTAGGTACGAGTATGTCAGTTTTTCTGCTGGCAGTGATGTCAACCTAATCTAAGTGACTATGGTCGTTTGCGAAAACGTCATTTGCGTCAAAAATGCAATTGCAAGATGTTCTTAAGCGCAAACTGCAAAAGTCAATTGTTTGTTCGAAAACCCAAAATGAAATTTGTATGCAAAAGCATCGGCAAGAGAATGTTAGTAAACGTCAAATGCGTTTGAAAAAAATTGGATGATGTTGACTAAACAGATTTTTTGCAAGCAGGAAGATTGCATATTTGACGATTGTGATATCTCCATCAAAAAATGACAAACATTTGAAATTTGAATTCTCCAAAAACAAATGCAGTAATAGAAAATTAGGTCTTGCATTTCGTTGTGCTGTTAAACTAACAAAAAAAAAAGGACATAAATGAAGAAAGCTGTTTTGTTTGTATGTTTGTGTGGAAAGCAAAGTTTTTTATGGTATTTTTGAAGATATTAAGTTGTGTTAGATATTTGGCACGAAAAAAAAATTTGCTGAGCAAAAGAGTAGTTTAGTGTTTTCAAAAATAATTAAATTAAAAAAAAAACTCGTTTCATTTTCTATGCGGATATTGCAGCAAACAAACATTTTGTTTTAATTTTTTTTTTGGGATTTTTTGTTTTGTATAATTTACCTTCAACTCTTCTTCCATTTCAGAAAGTTTACGTTCCATTGCTCTTCTTTCACGTTTTTCAATCTCTGAGAGTGAATTTTTAGTAGTCTGGAAGAACAGATATTTTTTGTGTGTTTGTTTGTTTTATATCTTGTTTTTTTTGTTTGCTTTCGATACAAAGCAGCCTTACTTTTAACGTTAAAATAGATAATAGTTTTTGTTTTTATTTTTATTTAGGAATAGTGCCGTTTTATTATTATGATTATTATTTAACTTTGCTATATACAGTGTGTTTAACACGTAGGAATATAAGTGATTTATTTATTTGTATTTTATTTAATAATGCAAATGTTAAAAATTGCTTTGAAAATATGATGATAAGTTGATACGAGTTTTTGAGGTGTTTTAAGGTGATTTTTTTTATTGGTTTTTGTTTCTTTTTTTTTTTAAATTGGGTAAGGGTTTTTGCTTTAAAGGCAAGGAATTGGAAAAATAAATTGGGGATACTTACTGCGTTGGTAAAGCGTTCAACTGTTGCACGGGCTTGGATGATCTCATCGTCCTTTTTCTTTAGTTGTTGTTTTAGTTTGTCATTTTCTAACCTAAAAAATATTTAAAAATAAAATCAATATAAACTGTTTCAAGAATGTATGTATTCAAATATTTCATACTTCGCAGCTTCCCAAAGAGCTTTGTAGTCGATAAGTTCACCGTTTTCCGTTTTATCCTTAGAATTACTCTTAGTATCACTTAAATCTGTGTCCGTTGCCACGCTAACTGTACTACCAAGTCTAGAGCGCGATGATCTTTCGTTGCCACTCTAAGATTGTATTTAAAGAAAAAATAAATGTTATTAAATATTGGTGGATTATAATCCATCGTGAATTCCAAACGAATCCGAAAGTGTTTTCACCAGTCGCATCCGACGGATTTCACGATACGAGATTTGTTTATTAATTATTAAAAAAAAATATTTATATAAATGCAAATTCCCATCTTACTTCGTAGCCTTCACTCTTTTCTGATGACGCACTCAGAGATCTCTGAGCTATACTTCTCGATCGAGAGCGATTGCGACTTTTTCGTTCTTGTTCCCTCAATGAGTTGCTTCTCGGTACAACAATTGCTGCAGCATTAGCTGCTGCTGTTGCTGCCGATGAGACGCCATTAGTGGACGAAGAACTTATATGGGAACTCGATGGATATGAATTCAAACTGGTATTTGAAGATGATTTTAGCATATTCGATGACCGTGATGGCTGGCTACTAGTATAGGAAGAACTGCTCGAAGAATTCTTTGACTTTGGAGGACTTTGGTAGGTCCTTCCTCCGGGCATCGACAAACTTAAGCCAGCTGTAGTTACACCATTATCATAACTCGAATATGGACTAATATAACGTTCGGAATTATATGGATTCGATGAGTATCTAGACTCATAGCCACCATTGCTTGACATTGATTTGGATGATGGATTACTGTAATTACTGGTGTATGATGACTTGTTTCCCGAATTTTGTCGCGAAAGTCCTCCGTGATTGGTGTTGGTGTAGTATCCACCATTATTACGATTCGATGAAGAAGAATTATTGTAGAGATTATCCCGGGAACTGTAGATATTTGCATATGGCGACTGATAAGCATTCGATGAATTTTGATAATAGCCTGTGCTAAGAGGTCGTGTTGATGAGGAATAAGTTGACGATGGCATTCCAACAGAGTTGCCATTGTAAGAATATAGAGAACCTGTAGAGCCTGACGGTACACGAGAACTCGATAAAGATCGTCGATGAGATGTCACTGGCTGTGTCGTACGTGATCGCGAACGAAAAGACATTTTGTCTTGTTTGTTTTTGTTTTTTTTTTTACAAAATATTCAGTTTATAAAAATCTGTGCAAAATTATTACAAATATGGTTATTTCACTTTTGACAAATTGAAGGAGATTTTGTGGAATTTTTCACTTATTATTGAAAAAAGAACACGTATAAATGATTTCGTCTTGTGTTTACTAACATTTTGTAAATTTGCTTAAAACATTTTTGTTTATCTTTGGGAGGGGTATACTTAGCGATCAGCTTTTCAAATCATCATCAAAATTTACTTTGAAAATCAGAGAACTTAAAAGAACGTGAAACGAAGGCGAAATATGAGAAGCAATTTCATGGCAAGAGATATTCATGGCCAATAAGTCACTTCCTTGCAAGAGGCAATTAATATTCGGTGAGTAGGTGATTTTGAGTAACAATCAAACTACACAATGCAATTTAAGTGAAACCAAAAGGCAATAACCCCCTGTGTAGATCCTCCTTAAATTACCAAAATGTAATTTCAAAGTACAGCATATCATTTCCAGGAAATAAATATGTGTCAAAATAAATGTGTTTTCTATTTAAAAATTAATTGGAATTTCTGCAATTTCTTACAATAATTAAATACAATTCTTTTACAAATAGAATCATATTCATTTCAATTCATCTATCTAACGAATGCAAGTAGTATCTACGACGAAAACGGTGGCTTCCACCATTCGTCTCAAAACAAATTTTATTTTTAGAAAATTCCATCCAGCCAGCAGGGTCCAGCAGCTAACATCGATTTTTTTTCATTTATTTAAACAGAATTACAACACATTTTCACTGTAGAAAATGTATAAATAATTACAAGCTAAATTTATTATTCTTCCTAGTTTACTTTTGGAAAGAGAGACTTTCTTTTCTGAAAATGTGCATTCACCTCAAAACTACGCAGCACACATTTCGATTGCATTTCAGAAGAAAATTTGAGTGTGGTGGGTCATAATTTATTTTGGGCTGTCATTTTGAGTTTATTGACGTTGGTTAATGCATATGGTTCCCAACCGTTCTATATTTTATTATTTCAATATTCTGTTTAATTATAATTTTGTGCGTAATTTTTCCATTTGTACAATAAATCAATTAATAATATTAATTAATTATTAATATTAATGTGTCAAAAATCCGATTTTAGTATTTTTTGCATTCCATTGGGCAAATCTGATTCACCGCTGTACTTAAAACCAACATTATTATCAGCTGTCAGTTTGCAAATGTGGTATTTGTTTGTGTCAAATAAATAAAGAAAAATCAAATAAATTAATATTGAAGTAGATACATTTTTGAAATAAAGACACACACGAAATTAATCGAACACAATGAAACAGCAAATCGATTTTAAATTGTATTCCATTTAGTGGAAAAAATCAATTTTAGGTTGAATTCTGAATTCACCAATGGAAATCTCCAAAACTGCTCCCGTATTACAGATTACAAAACGAAAGGCAAAAAAAACGATACCCTAGAAAACGATAGTCAACACATGGACCGATTATAGTTTACGATAATGGATGCATCTAAATATTGCCTGATAAAATAAAAAAATCTATTTTTTTAAGCGCATCCAACTTCATTCTTTCAATATTTCTTTCAAAAATAGTACATGTGTCAAAACAATGAAATACGAGTGCCAAAAGCAGTCGTAAGAGAAAAAGATTATCGTTTTAAAAAAAGAGTATCGTAAAACGTAATTGCAACTTAACGATAACGAGAGATTTTAAACGATAATCGTAATTCGTAATACGGGCCCTTTTTGCTATTTTTATCTGATTCTGCATTTCTTTTTTATGAATTTATGTAAACCTTAAAATGCATTCTACTTACCCTCAGTTTCACAGTAGAAGTTTAAACTTAAGTTCAGCTGAACCTGAACTGCAATTTAAATTTGAAGTTTAACTCGTTCGGTTTCACAGTCTAATCTGAGCTTTAGTTAAATTGAACGTAGTTTAAATGAGTTGTTTTTTTCTTTCTATCTGAATCAAACCAAAAGTGGAATTTAAACTTCCACTATGAAACTAACTGGGGGTTATACCTTTTAAAAGCAAATGTTTAGTTAACAAACATTTTAAGAATATACATATCGCACCTCCAGTGCAATAACGACGTAAGTGCAATTTTCCTAAATGTTGAGGAATGACGTTTAAAGTTTTCTTGATTATCAAAATACCATACGTTTCAGCTTTTGTGTCCATACAAAAAAGTGGCTTCTTTTGGGCAATAGCAAAGATACAATTACGTCGATTTTACCACTTATAAAACTTGACATTTAGGTAATTATGTCAATCTTAACTCAATTTCAGAAAAAATTGCAGTTACGTCGATATTGCACTGGAGGAGCGATATGTTAATAATTGTTCTGTTTAGTAACTTGAAACTTTTCACAAGTTGCTGTCAAAAAGAGAAGAATAAAATTTCATGTCATGTTTCGAATTGATTTGAAGATTAAAAATGATTTTGACATTTCTTACCAATTTTAATTTTTTTTTTGATTCGAAAGTAAGTTCGAAAGAAGATTGAAAAATAATCTAACATGCAGATGGCGTCAGAAAATGACATTTTGTACTGGCATCTTTATATAGCTGAAGTAAAAAGTTCAAAATTATGACATTGATCTGTATTTTTTTAACAATCTATTGATCAAGAAGATCCCATTGACATTCTCACGAAAATTTTAAATTTTAACTTCAAACCAGAAACCACAACCACAATATTTAAAAGTTAAGATTTTTAAATAAAAATGGTCCTACGAACACTTTGGTTGAGTCAAGGTTCAAACTCCCCATGAAAATAAAATTGCCACACAAAATGATTGATTAACCCTAAGATCAATACTTGACCACTTTATAGAATTGAATTGCAAAGGCAAATTCGGGGGTCTAGTCGTTCATAATTTAAAAAAAAAATACCTCTAGGTTTTGTTTTGCTGATGAAATTAAATTATTCTTTTACGAGTATTACAAATATATGGTCACTGTTTTTGAAATATAAATCAAATATATTATGTAAGTTTAATCTTAAGTCAATTAGTAGTTTATTGGCCGGTCAAGTGCAATAAATATTTAAGATTTTTTTTCAAATATTAAATAAATTTTAATGAAGTTCATTTCATACACAAGCAAACTATTTTTTGTTTCCTTGTATTTATTTACTCGTGTATTTCATTTAATAGATGGCATCAACAACACACCGCCTCCGCTTTAAGCAACGAATAAATTCTCAATAAAATCTTTAAGAATAAGATTGAGTATTAAACAGATGTTTGCCTTCCCAAAAGAGATACCAATGCTGGGAACTGTTTTTGTTTAAATGTTTGTTTTTTTTTTTTATTTTTTTTTTATTATTATTCCGGGGGTGATGTATGTACGTCAATGGGTGGTGAACATACTATAAAACATCATTTAAAGTCAATCAAATGATGACAGAATCGGTTAGTTGTGGCAACATTGAGTTAATTCGCTTTGTTCTGACAGCAATAACATTCGGAGACAAGTGCATTCGGAAATCTAGATGATTGTCAATCAACTTGAATTAGCAATGAACAGTCGAGCAAGAGTGAGAGTGATCCAATTAAACCAGTTGAGTTTTTCTTCATCCATCATAACTCAGATGTTATACCGGATGACCATATCAAGTGTAATAATGAAAAATGTCTATCATTTTAATTAAAAGTAACGGAGCTGGTATGCCTTTGTTTAAAGGTATCTATTGTCGCCTTTTCTTCAGAATCGAGTAAGTCGAAATATGAAGTGTTTTGGAGACACAAATAATCGATTTAAAAAATTTTTAAATTAAATACTTGTGCTTAAACTTAGACAGCCTTATTTATTAACTCGGTTTAGCGACGGAGTAAAGTTACTTCGACTTTACAACGACTCTTCTCCTAAGAAGCTCATTTGTAAAAAAAAAAGATACGAGGATTAGAAGCAGAGTAAGCTAAAAATGGTTTATATGAGGTTTAATGCCGTTGTAGTATCTAAATGTCATTTTGACATGACATCGTGTAAAATTTACAAAAAAGGATTGTAAACAATTTTTTGTCCTTTTTGGTACTAAGACAAAATGGATAGTTATTTTGCATTAATAAATGATTTACATTCTTTGAACGCTCTACCTGTAAGAAAGAGAAGGACAAAGCAGTTCACAACTTGTTTTAGTCTCATGACACTAAGGCAGATTTCCGCTCAAAGTATCGATTTTCGAAAGAAAATATGAAGAAATTAATAGCTATAGCTCAGAATTTCCTAAGCGATGATAATAGAACAGGTAATATCCCAATTGATTTGCAGGTACTGTATTGAATAATAATGAAAATCAGCTGGAGTTTGTTTACGTTTATAATAACCAGAATTTTAGATTGGGCATGTGCGTAGCTAAAACGCCTAAGAAAATATTTTATAAATATGTATAAGGATTTGTTTGACCTTCGACTCGGTTACTATTCCGAGGTTGGAGCGAGTGTTATTGAAATTCAATATGTTACAAGTACATAAGGCCGAGAAGGGTTAAAAATTTGGTTACGGGACATTGATAAATAAAAATTTATTAAAAGAGAAATATTTTTCATGAAATTTTGAAATGAAGTATTTTGAACGAAACTTTACCTATACCCCTACGACAAAAACCACTGAAGCGTTTTTCTTCAAACTTACAAAAAAAAAAAAAAGAAACAGAGTTTTAGGTAATTTAAGAGGTGAATATATGAAATATTGGGAATTTATGTCAAAAACGACTGAAATGACTTTTTTAAATCAAAATCTGCATACTAGTTTAGTTACTGTGTAAATTTTGATTAAAAAAAAACTATTACTAACGCTACATTCCATAAAACCTTTTTTTAATTTAAAATATTCTTTTTTTTAATTCAATATCTCGAAAAAGTTACTATAAAAGCCAGGGTAGACATTAGCAGTATATTTGACATTACTTATTTTGTATGCTAGTATACGCAATTTGAATGCAACTTTTGTTCCGAGGCTGACACTTTGTTTTAAAATTAATTTTGTTTTTAAATTAAAAAAAATCCGTTTATTTAACGCCCACTTTTTGATTATTTGAGTTAGAAAACCCAAAAGTTGAAATAATGTATTTCTTGCAAGACAAGTAGTAAAAGGGACTGTTTTTGAATAGAAACTTTCTGTAAAATTTGTATTGTGAAAGAATATAAACATTTATTTTATAAAAACATAAAATTACAATTTTATAGTTTTGAGATTTTCTTCTCAGTGGGAAAAAAATTGAAACGATATTTTTATTCCATAAAAATTTATGATTTTTTCAAGAAAAAATTTAATGTTGGACCCCATTGTGGTCGGTCGAAGTAACGTGGTCCATTTTTTTAATTTTCTTAAATATGAATAAAGGTACAAAATTTCAAAATTAAAAACAAAAACACGTTAGGAATTAAGTTAAATTTACAATTCTTAATTCAAGTTCTATATAAGATTTACTATTTTTTAGCAGTCAACTAGATGAGTTTTGAGGACAATTCACATTAGAGTGGGATTTAAAATATTTTATTTTTAAACCTTAATTCTTTACAAAAAGTAGACATCAAAATAGAAAACTAATTGAAATTAAAGTTGAGTTATTAAATTTTTTTACAATTTATAACAATTCGCCACGACCAATTGAATTTCCCATAGTTCTATTACTTTAGCAATTAAAACCCAAATTTAATTATGTAATGGTAATCCAACAGTTACTTGTTATGTTAAAAATGTCAATGTCAAATTCAAATACAGAAATCTGACAAAACAACAAAATTTTAGAAACATATATTTTAAATAATTTCAAGTTTTTGAGTCGTTGACCTTAAAGATGATTGGCAACTTTAAACTGTCGAATTTTACAAATTTCTATCAGATTTAATTTGAAAATAATTTTTAAGAAACAAAAATATTTCTCGATATTTTGGACTTGCATTTCTTAATTCGGAACTTATCTGCATTGTAATCAACTTCAAATAAGAATATAAATTCAAATTGAATTCCCCATTTGAAAGAAGCAAAAATATGCATTGACACTGACATTAATATTCATTAAAAATATTAACTTCTAAAGAAAAGCAATTAGGTTTCCCGAAAGTTATTTTATTACTGTTAATACTTAGAAACTTAAAAAAAATATGAAATTTTGAAATTTCATGTTAAGAAGTTATAATGCATAAAATTGCGGTCTGATTTCTGGAAAAGTATGAATTTATGCAAACAAAGTTTAAAAATCGTTTTATTATTAAATTAATTTTTTATATAACAAATATCTTTAACATTTTTCTAGAAACAAATTTGGGATTGCAATTTTAAGTATTTAGTAATATACGCAAAAAAATTTAAACAGCCTATTATTAGGGTATTAGAATGATACAAGTTAACAATGTTCTGACTTTGAAGTAACTTACTAACTCAATTTTAATTTTACACATTTTCTAACAAGTATCATACTAAAGCACTTCTTAGCAAATTGCTTCTGAACACACCTAAGCCAATGTCAGTTTTTAAATGTCAAAGAGTCATATAAAGTTAAAAAGATAATAAACAAATAAAATAGGCTTTTGATAATTTTAACTTTGATAAAAGGATAGATAAAGTATGTTAAATTCGATTAAAATTTGCAAAATCGTTGTTTAAACCTATTTCCATACTAAAACAGCTTTAACATTGTACTAATTCAACTAAAATTTTGAGCAAATGATTAAAGGAAATAATTAAAAAAAAATCATTCACACGTTTTAAGATATTGGTTTTTCCGAAAAAAAATTTTGTAATTTTTTTCTAAAAACCCAAAAAAATTTTTTTCGAATATTTTTTTTTAAATTCAAAAGAGGTCCTGTACAAAATGTTTGGTCAACATCGTTAGAGCCGTTAATTAGAAAGTCGAAAATCAAAAACAGTAACCGTTGATAAAATTTTTTCCCAATTTTTTTTTTATCAAAATTTAGTCCATGGCCTTAAGTACCAAGTTTGAAAAAAATTGCTCCAGTAGTTTAGGCTGTAGGTCGAGGTACAGACAGACAGACTGAATTGCCGGACCCACTTTTTTTCGTGTTCTCTATCATCGTAATCTCAGCTTTGATCAAAATCTCGAGTTCGATTTTTTCCAAATGTAGAACTTGCCCTATAGTACCTGCATAATGTATATCGCAAATAAAAATGATCGACATTTTTTTAGATTTTAAAAACTTCTGCAAAAGTCAAAATTGTTTCAAGCAGACCATATTTTCCTGTTAAAATAGAACTCGTTTTTTGGTGTTTATTCGAAATTTTAGATTTATGGACTCGATGAACATTATTAAACGACATGGCTCTAGAGCGAAAATTGGCATTTCAACTATTGCTATAATGGTTAGCAAAGTGAAGATCGGAAAGATCTTTCTGTTTTATTTAAACATCAAATATCGTTTTAGGATCCTTGTGGTTGAACTGGAATTATAGTAAGCAAACTACTGGAATAAGAAGGACTGCGATACCTACTGAGGGAGGAGAAATTGTCAGCAAACCAAAGGTTGAGTTTATTCAAACATTTAAGATTTTTTTTCGAGAAAATTTAAATACCAGCAATACCTTTACATTGGTTGTAAAGTCCACCTCTTAAATTTGAAAAAAAAAAAAATGGATTTTTTCTTTATGTCACTAGAAAAAACAAAGATAGACGATAGTTGATTTTTGGTTTATTACAATTGACAACTCACGCAGTAGTAATGCCTTTACAGAACTAAAAAGCTAGCTGAGCTCAATGAAACACGATTGTCTTTTGAAGCACAATTAGTTCCTAAAGACAACACTGATTCTTAGATTAAAACTGAACTTTTTTCTTTGTTGTCTTTAATAGAAAAAAGACATTGATACATTCGCCAGGTTACGAATTTTCGATTCCTCATAAAATATTCTCACTTTCGGTCTGTAAAAAACTCAGAATCCTTTTTTGTTCGAAAATTATTCTTGAATTGCGGAAAGTGAATTTAAACTGCTATCTTTTAAGTAGAATTGTGTTAAATAAGAACAAAGAAAACATTTAAAGAACACACTCAACATTTTTGAAATAAATTCAAATAAAGAAAATATTTTATTTGAAATTCGAAATATGTACATCCAGAACGGAAACTATTACTTTCGTTTAATATTTTCTTAGTACGTACTTGCAGTTATTTATCTGCAGAAACAAGTGGGATTTGAAACCATTTCCAAGAAAAAAAAAACAATGAAATGTAAACAAAAACAGTCTAAGCACAAGTTAATCGCTTCGTTTACACCTTCCTCAAGATAATCTATTTAATGCCAATAAAATTCAAACTTATTTGTAGTGGGTGTAGGAGATTAGTTCATTCACAATAATAAACTATTAAAACAACAAAGAAGAAATACTTTGATTTAAGATTTATAAGTACTCGTGTATCTCCAAACGTTGACAGACGGTGTTTTTAATATTTTTATTAAATTCCACTTTGTCAAAAGTTTAACCCAATATTGTCAATGTTTGTACTTTAATTTTATTGAAAGCGGTCGAAAAAGTTCACTACACAAAATAAATTACATCACTAAAAAAAGTATCTTCCGATACATCCATCTAACCGATAGATCTTTTAACAAAAGTTTAACTATCTCTGAGTCAGAAAGTCGAATTTAATGTTTGAAGAATAAATAATAAAAATTTAACACAAAAATAAAACTTGTAACTACCAAAAAAGGAATTCAATCATTGATCGTTAATGCAACCAACTATAATTTATAGTTTAAGGAGAAAAAAATTAAATATAAATGCACGATTTTAATCGATTATTCCTTCTTAAAAAGGCAATAGACTTGCTGGCACCGAAACTAACGAGTCCCACTTCTGTTTTGAGAGAAGCACAATTGACTTGGATGATCGTACCGCTTTTGATGAACTGAATTTTATTTATACACACCAGGATGAGGGAAGAGGGTGTTCTTTTCTTTTTTTTTGATCATTTTCAATGAGAGACTAAATGCGACTCTACCCGCACAAATGAGAGGCTAACTCAGAAAAAAAAACCTAAAAACAAGAGCAATTTCATATTTTGTTTACAGATTGAAAATATTCTCTTGAAATTTCTCTTAAATATTTCTAAAATTTCTAAGCCATTTATTATATAGGTTTGCTTTCATTTAATTATTTATTCTACTCGTATTTTCTTCTTGTAATGTGTAAATCATAAACTTTTATGACCACTGAAACATAAACTTTCATAAATTTGCATTAAAATTTATATGAAGCATAAACTTTGAGGAAATTTATAAAAAAAATATTAAAATTTTTATGAAAGAGAATCTTTTATTTTTAGATAAACTTTTTGGTACGCAATTTTATGTCGTGTTTAGGTTAAACGATTCTGATAAACAGATTTTATTTTTAAGACAAAAACAAAAATAAATTTTTACCATAAAAATTGTTCCGTTTTAAAATGATTATTCTTTTGCTTTATTTACATTTTTGTAGAAAATTTATGCTTAGTTGATTGTTGGAATAATTTTGAAAACCTGAGAAAAGTGTATGCCACATGTTGCGGCAGTCAGGTATATTCTTTAAATGGGGGCGTTTTATTAGGAAATAGGTGTATATTTTGAACGGAAAATGATTGTCTCGTAGAAGAAAAAAACATGAGGGGCAACATTCCATTGGCTTTTTGCCGATTTTAAATTTCAAGTGAAGCGATACTATGCGGATTGTAATCTGTCAGGGTAATGAAGCTGCCAATTATAATTGGATTTTGGTGTCGTCAGCTAATGCTTTGGGATTTTAATGGCGATATTTTTGAAATCCATTAGTGATTAGAGCAATATTGCAATGGAAATTGTGTCTTGTTTAAAAGTTTTCGTTTATATTATTTGAATATTACTGGCAGTCAAATTGATTTTACTCAAGAATTGGCAGGCTACAACTAAAGAATCAAACTAAAGCTACATGAAAAACTTGACCAAATGCTTTTGGATATTCGATTTCGTTTGATATATGTACTCGTATTTGGGTCAGAATTTTAGGCACTTGACCAAAGTCTTTTGGACAGTAGGTCTTGTTTGGGTGAAATTGTATGAAAAGTAAGTGAAGAACGCTGATCAAAATTTTGTGTGACTTTCATCTAGGAGTGTTTGAAACATGAAAATTTTCAGTCACTTTTTAAATATCATATAAACAATCTACCTAAATGTTCTGGTAAAATTCTGTTTTAAATTGAGAAATTTCGTTATTGAAAAACAATAAGCCCCTTGACAACTTCTTAGAAAGATGTTAAGAGTTTACTTTTAAAAAACATTGTTTTGCTTAGTTTTTAAGTCTGAAACAAAACAAAAATTGACAAAAAAAAATGTAAAAATGTCTGATATTTCGAAATTTATATTTGTTTCAAAAGCCTGCGTCTAGACTCAGCACCATTATTGTTGAACGTTTGAAATATACGGACCAGATATTCAAAACACTTCTAGTTGAAGTCTTAACAGTTTGCAAAAAAAAAAAAACAATGAAAGATGAAAGATATCTGAATATAAGGTGAAAAACCATTTATAATTATGGAGCCTAGTTTATTCGCATTACATTTGGCTGAATTTCCTGACAAAGTTCTAATCCATAAAGTTTGGGCTTTATTGCAAGTGTCGTCAACGTTCGATTCGACAAAAGTCGATAGGACCAAAAAGTTGGATACGTTAAAATTTGGATAACTTTATGTGTTTGTGACCACGTATAAAAACACACCTTATGACATGTTATACAAAACTTTATCGATTAATAAATGACACTTGCAATAAGGGCCTTTGTTTAATAGATAAATTAGAACTTGAATGAGTTCTGATTAATTGTTTTAACGATAGAACTTCACTATAAATCTTAGTTTGAGGAATTTAGGACCCGTAAATTTGGCAGAAATTTCGACATTAAAATGGAGTGGAACAAAAATTCAATTTGGAATAAATTTGCCAAGACCACAAGAATCGTTATGTCGTCGCTTTTCCGGCAGACTGGCATAAGTCGAAATTTGCAAATTTTCAGGAGAGCCTTTTAAAGTTTTTTTTATACTAAAAAAAATCGTTGTTCATAAAAAACAAAACTTGAATGTTGAATACGCGAAAAAATTGCATTTTTTGTTTGTTAAGTTTTATAAAAAAACGAAATATTAAAAAAACAACAAAAATTGATTTATGCCGTATTTATACGTAGAAAATTACAGGGATGTTTGTGAAAATTGAGAGCGGCGCTTTTTCATAACTCGGAAATTAGAAGAAGAAGGTTAATGCCGATTACACAGAAAAATTGTGTTTTTTTGTCTGCTCAGTTCTGTGTTCTAAACTAAAAAAACGACAAATTTCGACTTATACCACTCTGCCGGAAAAGCGACGATGTGTATTGTACATACATTCCATTTTTACGAAGAAAATATGTTAGGCGAAATTTCTAGAAAACAAACTTTGGGGTGTGTTTCAGATTCAAATATCAGTACATTATGGACATGCATGTGTCTAGGGAAATGTGGAGCAAATTCTAAATTACTTATGATGAAACGCCGAAACACATACTAGACAGAGGCGAAGCACTCGTGCATCAAAGAAACATGTATCTGGGACGCTACCAGGTAGAAAAGGGTGATTTATCCTCTCTGAAGGTAGTACACATTTTCAAACTCATCAAAGGGATAAACTTGGAGGAAGAACTGCAGGGTTAGCAACTCACCTAGCTCTGGATGGGGACACAATGGATTCTAAGATCGAACCTCCTCTCAATATTCATTCATTCATTTAGTACATTATATATGGCACACTCAGGAATTGCATAACGAATCCAATGGTTTAAATTCTAATAGATTCAGCGTTTTTTTCGATCTTTAGCTTACAAAATATCCTAAGTTGTATTTCGATGCTGCAAAGATTTTGTGACGCAATTTTTGTCACGTATTTGAACTATAAGGTACAGAAATAATTACAGAATAAAGAATTACAAAATTTAGAAAAACAGAAAACTGCGCCCTTGATATCTCTTTGGCTTTTTTATTTTGATTTCTCGTGAAAATACTTCGTTAACACAAAAAAAAAAAAAAAAAAAAAAGGTAAAATTCGAAAAAGTAATATCCTTACAAACCATGAGAATTAATTAGAACGAAAATTTCTATTTATTACTTTTTGACATTAAAAATCGAATAAAGCGACAGAAGTACAATTTTAGGTGAATGTTTCCCCAAAAATAATCACTTGACAACATTCCAACTAACTAAGTAACGACACATAAACAGGGATGGTTAATCATTTGAACATAATGAGTTGGTAGGCCGATCATCAGACTCCTTTATTTGTGGTGCTTAGCCTTTATACTATCAAGTTTAATCGAAAAACTTTTTGCCTTGACTGAGATTTGAACCCAGACCTAGCGTCGTCAGAAGCCAATGCCCTTGAATGACTAATAAAAACGCTAGTCCTCAAGTGATAATTGATAAACGATAAAACCTAAATTGGGATGGACCTGATCATGTGGTCTCGGTAGCGTGATGCGTAGGGCATTGGCTTCTGACGACGCTAGGTCTGGGTTCAAATCTCAGTCAAGGCAAAAAGTTTTTCGATTAAACTTGATAGTATAAAGGCTAAGCACCACTAATAAAGGAGTCTGATGATCGGCTTGGCAACCGTGAAATAGCTATAACTCCAGACAAATGAGAACTCCCTTGGTGGTAGTTCATTCAAGTTGTTGTTGTAATATTCAAAAATTCATAAATATATGAAGCTTCGCAGGCACACTGCATGTATGTAACCATACAAAAACCCCTTCTGTTTATAAAATTTTGAATGCCTTTCTTTGCTTTTCGCGGAAGACAGCTCTGATGTTTTTGTTAAGGGCATACAATTTTAGTTAAGCATTGGCGTAGACTTTACCTTAAATTTAATGGCACGATCTAGTCGGCCAATTTATGTCTCCATTTTTTTCAGACAAATTGTCACGAGCTGCGTGCCATGTGATATATTATTTTCAGCCAAAACAAAGTCTGTAAACATCACCCGGTACAGCAATCCATTCACCTACTCCGATAACATGAGTGGATTGGGGGATTGAATTGAATCAGAATTGAGATTTCGATCCAGATATATGGCGACGCTGGATCGAAAAATTTGATCTTGATCTTCATAAAACGATGCTGATCCATAATGCCTTCCATCATATGGGACCGACTAGAAGAAAAACATGCCGAAGCCATTATGCTGGATCCTCCAAGTTTTATTGTCTTGGCTGTGAAGCGTGGATTATATTCTGTGTTTGGAGGCCTTCTTACATATTGACGAGATCCCTTTCCACCATATAACACAATCTTGGACTCGTCTGACTACAGAATATCCTTCCACAAAAACATGAAAATTCAGGGACTTACCAATGATTTTATTTACACTACTATTATTTTCACCGCAACTGCACATAGATACAATTTTGTAATGCACATACATTTCATTTAATATTAAAAAAACGCAAGTATAGATACTCGTATCTACATTATGTAGTTTTAATTTCATATTTGATTGCACTATAAAACAACATTACCCCCATTCTACATCAAAACATGCCCGGAATGCGATCTCACCTAAATAGCATCCCAATAGTACAGCAACAGCATTCGCCTTTAAATGATTATGCAGAACAAAAGTTGAATAGGTCAACGCCTCATCAAAGGCATTCCCATTCTTTCTTGATTTAAGAATTTTCATTCTATGCAGCACAAGGTATAGGGCAGCATGGTTAACACTAAAGCATTGCAAACCCAAACCGCACCGAACATCAGGAAGGAAAAAATGACAAAAATAAATCGACATTATTGCCAACTTGGATTACTTAAAACGTGGAATCGTTTTTAATAAAACTAAATATTAATAATGAGTGCATATTTTTAGCAGAAGAAGAAGACTTAGATAAAGAAAACGAATGAAATGAAGAAAATTTTCTGGAGCATCATTAGATGTTCTTTTCTAAGATAATGTAATAGGAAAACTCAAGGGGCTCTCTCCAGATATATATTGCATAACGATGAATAATATTAACAACGCATCGATTGAGTGTAAGAACAGTAAACGTACCGGATTAGTATTGTTCCTACACTCAAACAGAGAAAATGGTAGCCTAGTTTAGTATAAATTCAGCTCCCCAAATGTACTCTTATTTTGCTCATAGGTAGGTCTGCGTTATGCATTTTTGCATTTAAACCTCAAAATTTAATTGTTGTCATTTAGCAGTAAACTAACAAAATGGCCGACTTTACAGTGGTCTCTTTGTATTATGCAAGTAAGTTGAGTTGTGCTTCGGTTGTAATAAGCGTCAAAATCAAACAACTGGTTCAAAGCAGTTGTGTAGAACATTTTAATGAAAGAATCTGCATTCGGATACAAAATATGGACACAAAACAGTAAGTTAAACAACAATTTTAATAAAAAATAGAATGTAATGAGTGTATATTAGTTTGAAAACTACATGGCCATCACAATTTGAACGACTTGTTGCTCTATGTTACCTGAGCATTTATCCATTTTCCACAAATGAGTTCCTCGATCACAACACATCAGATCACATTACAGTATCAAGTTTAAAAATTGGTGGAATCGCTGAGGAACGTTGTGGTTGTTTTAGGAAAACTTTATTTCGAACCAAAAAAATACATACTTAAGGAATAGAAGTGTACATAAGTTTATTAAATATACGGATATTCTTTTTTATTTTGGCTACATTAAGGAAATTCTCATCTTCCAAGCCACCGAAAAACAATTCCAAAGAACTTTCCAGCATACAATTTCTTATTCTTGCTTTTGTATTTCATGTTGAGCAGCTGGTTTTGACAGCAAATCGACTCCTAAAAGACGGCAACGTATTTTTTCATTACAACTCATTTTAGTTGACTTGCATAATACGAAAAATTTGTTTGGTTGCCTAAAGCTAGCCCTAGACGACGAACATGCTCGCCGAACTTGTTCGTTTGCTTTACCCCCTACACGGCGAACATTCATTTCGTGTTGATTCTTCACATAGTAAGCATGTGTGACGCACAGTGTGTCCTGTTCATACTAAGCAGTGTTCAAAATTCAGTCTTGTTTAAAATACTAAAAACTGTTATAAATAGATACTAACTGCTGTTGAAAATTAAAATGTTATTTATAATGAATATAGTTCTGACTTTTAAAAATAAAAGAAAACTGCTGTAACTGTAACTTGGCCATTAGACAGAAAGGAAAGATAATACTTGCGAATGACATGTGTTATAATATTTATATTGATTAGGCATTTTTATTTTGTTCTTATTGACAAAAATTGAAAATGGTATTTTGAGCCCTGTTATGTATGAAGATTACCCACTGTGGGACGTTCACAGCAAAAATAAAACTTGCTCGCGAACATGGCCCCACACGGCGAACATCAAAGCCAACAAACACGACAAAATCGTTTTTAATTTTTGTCTATTTAAGAAAATTAATTAAAATGCCTAATCAATATAAATATTATAACACATGTCATTCGTAAGTATTATCTTTCCTCTCTGTCTAATGGCCAAGTTGACTCTGTGTCATTGGTTTTTCATTAAACATGCGGAATTTTTAATTTTGTGCAGTTTTTTTCTTATTTTTAAAAGTCAGAACTATGTTCATTATTAATAATATTTTCATTTTCAACAGCAGTTAGTATCTATTTATAACAGTTTTTAGCATTTTAAACAAGACTCTGAATTTTAGCACTGCTTAGTATGAACAGGACCCACTGTGCATCGCATATGCTTACTCTGTGAAGAATCAACACGAAATGAATGTGTTCACCGTGTAGGGGATAACGCAAACGAACAAGTTCGGCGAGCATGTTCGTCGTTTAGGGCTAGCTTAAGAGTTGAGTTGTGTTGATGACATAATAGGCGCATTAAACTCACTGATTCAATTTCATTTTCGATTCGATAGAACTATGAATTATAAATGTCAGAAACTGCACGTGTTCCGAATGCTACGATGTGTGCAAAGATGCGTGCAGACGTACTGTATATCTGGTTCAACCATAAGTAATTATTTCATTGTTTTTTAAAATATACTGTCAATTTCAGTGATATTAAATATTTTAGATTTTTTGGTTTGTTTTTTCTGTAAGTCTGATCATTATAATGTGGAACATGATTTTTTTCAATATATTTAGACATTTTACCAATTATGAAGTCACACTATCTTGCAACGTATTAATGAAGAGTTCTTTAGACCTTTTTGAGAGAGAATTTTATAACTTAAAAATTGAGTATTAAATGAATTTTTCTAAAACTTCTAATTTTAAATGTAAAAGGCCATTTTTGACTTTTAATACAATTTTTTAAACAATTACATCTTTGGAATGGTCGTTATGAGAAAAAAAAAGTAGATGTTCCATCTCAGAAAGTCACACAATTTTCGATTACATTCCCCATTTAAGATCTTCATATAGGAGAAAAATAAATATTTCTAGTTTTTATTTTTATTTGCGATATGTTTGTACTAATTACAAGTTATGCATTCGTAAAAAATCGAACTCGAAAATTTGATCAGATTTAACCTTACGAAACAAGGAAGACGGAAAAATTGGGTCTCGCAACTCTGTCTGGCTGTCTGTGCGATTGCAGCTGAAATAACTCTTTAAATTTGGTAGACAACATTTTTAAACCCCCCCATACTTTTTTTCTTCTTTTTTTTTTTAAGGCACAAAATAACGGTACTTTTTTTTTTGTTTTTTTTTTTTTAATTTTAAAAAGCAAATAGTTTTATTCAGTACAAATGGTTGAAAAAAGAAATGGTAACAAATGTTACACCCAACCCCCCCCCCCCCATCACCAGAAATCATTTGTTTTTTATATTCTCGATAACGACACAATTGATTTTTATCAATTTATTATACTAAAGTTCTTTAAAAGGTTGTATGGTATGTATTGTACATGTACATAGTTATATTCGAATTTTCAAAAACAAATTTTTTAAAAAAATAATAATTTTATTTTAAACAGTATGTGACCACAAGCTTGATTTTTTGAATTTTTACAATTTCAGTTTTAATACTAAATTTCTAATACTATCAACAAGGAAACAAATTAGTATTTTATCTAAAAATGGTTTTCGAAAATTTCGTTTTTATTTACTCTCAAGAAAAATCATTAAATTTAGGTAACTTTTTTTTTTTGTTTCACTTAATTTGTTCGATCTAAAATTCAATACAAATCGAAATTAAGACATTACTGACTGTACCTGCAATATAAACATTTTTTTCGAATTTTGACTTTCTTATGGGTATTCTAATGAAATTGTTTTTAAAAAAGCTTTGTAAAAGTTTGAAAAACGTTGCATATCAAGACTTAAAAAAACATTTTTTTTTTTGAAAAATTGGATATGTATTTAAAAAACGGTTCAAAATTTTTATTTAATTTTCATTTGTAGAATAATATAAACTTTAATTCTGACGTACCAATTTTTTTTTTAATTTTAGATTTATAAAAAATAAAAAAACAAAATTGATTTTTTTGTATGACTTATAATTTTTGATCTTGCATTAATTTAAATTAAGGTATTTGAGAAATTAGATGGCATCCTGTTTTTAGCTGCATATTCAGTTTTTGTTTTAGTCATTTAAAAAATGAATGTTATGGTTTTGAACATTTGACTCTTATAATTTTCAGCTTTAAAATTCCAAGTCTATTACATAAAAGCAAGTTCTTGTGGCACAGTTTTGCATTTTAATTCATTTAAATGAAATCTAAGTGATTGCTTGTAGGAAAAAGTGCATCCAAAGACTCTATATTTCTGACACTCAACCTTGTATGTTAGCGAGCTTTTTGTATTCGATTCAATATCTTGAAGGGAAAGTTTGTATGAATTTTAAGCCTTAAGAGAATATTTGGAAATTTTAATGTCTATTTTAACTGAACTACAAGTATTGAACGGGAAGAAAACGAAAACAAAAACTTCAGTGGTCAAGTGTATGCTAAGTCAACAAAACTCCTCTTTTCAAAATGGCCCAGTTGGCAATACTGATATACATATCCATATCCACATACAAACATACATATATCTCGTGCACTTCTTGCAGAAAAGATATTTTCAGAAGCGAACGTAAACAAATGGTTGTGTACACAAAAAAAAAACTATTAAAAAATTTCATCTGTTCATCAGTTTTAGATAATTTTTTTTAGTGAAAAGGAAAACTCTTTTTTAGAATTATCACGCTTAGCTCATAATAAGTTCATTCATTTCCTTTCAGTTTTCAGAGCTAATGAAAAGAAAATAATAAGGTCTCCAATCTGTCGCACAAAGTTGCTTTACGGATAAACCTTGAAATCGAATTTAACTAAAAATTAATGTAAATGAGAAGTGATTATATTTGAGATAATGAAGAAAAAAAAAAAACAGTCGTTTTATTAAGATTATTTTTATACAAATTTAAAATAGAGGAAAAGATCGTAAACCGATTTCAAAGTAATCTGATATAGGTTGCAAAAGAGTTTCAAATAAATTTCAAGAAAATTTTGGCACATGAAGAAATTTCTGAAAGAAAACTAAACTTTTTATTAACTTCATGCAATCTTTAATCTTCAATTTTAATCGAATATAGATAGTATAACATTCGATTAAAATTATAATGATCGCATGACTTACCATTTAAAAGTACAACTTGTATAATATAATATCGCAAGTTCGGGTTCGCAAGTACTATAAAAATATCTAAAAGGTGTGCTGATTCCGTCGTTCGACGGTAAAATTTTATCACGTGTCTTTGTGCCATACCGACACGGCAGCGCGGCGACCGACGGTAGTGGAAAAAGCCATGGGGTTTAAGGTAAAGCGATCTTTTTGTGCAGGGTAAATAGGCCATTATTTTGAATTTATTTATTTTTTTTTTTGGTATTTTTAAATTGCGAAAGGGGAAATAGAATTCAATTATGTGATTTGAGAGATATTTTCGAGAATAGACTAGAGGTTTACAGTATATTGTACATAATTTAATATGGGTTGCACCACTGAATGGAGGCGATTGTATGATTCGGAAATAGAATACAAACAAAATTAAATTAAAAATCGAAAAATAAATTCTTTTTATTTACTATAAAAGTTCTAAAGTGCTTGTTTTACATTTGTAAACAAAAATTACTAGATTTAAATTAGGATAATAGAAAACACAAATAAACTATGTATGTCGAAAAGAAGTTATTTAAGTTTAAAAATTGAAAGAATAGGATTTTCACATGTGATACTATGTACGTTTTCACCCAGAGATAATCCGAGATTTAAGGCAAGAGATTTAAGAGGTGCATTAAAAAATAAAAACGAATACTAACTTTGACAGCACCTGTCAAGATAATAATGGTGTTTCATTTCTTATAAAATGGAAGTGAGAGAAAGAAAGTTTCATCTGTCGCAAACGATGAGAAATCACAATTGATCCAATGAAGATTAAACAAGTTTAATTTTTAATCTACTAGATAAACGAAATATATTTGTATAATATGCAAAAAATCACTCAAATGTGATAAATATTTCGCAAATCACTCTAAAACTGAATATGGATTTAAATAGTTTAAGAGAGAAAAAAACCTATATTTTTGACATTTAGCGTCGTATTTTTGAAATTCTAAAATCTAGTAGGAAATTTTAAAATCGGCAAATTAAATTTAAGTTTTGAATATTACAACAACTAGAATAAACTAAAACCAAGTGTGTTAGGCTGGAGTTATAGCTATTTCACGGGTGCCAAGATAATCGAAAAACTTTTTGGACTTGAATGAGATTTGAAGATTTGCAGGCGTACAGCACGTATGTAATCATACAAGAAACCTACATATTCAATATTTTTTAAAGTCCATCTACGAATCTTTTATCACCAGATAAGTTTTGCGTAATGGTTGAGGATTTGGACTATCACATCACACATATTATCGATTTCCAGCCGCTGCTACTCAAAAACAAAAATGTTTTTTCTGTGGTACTGTCTATTGACATAATATGCCCCATACATAAGAAGGGAGATGTCACAACGTGCAGCAATTATAGAGGTATCACGTTGTTGAGTACCGCCTATAAGATACTCTCCTCTATCCTACAAGACCGGATAACCCCATACGCTAAAATCGTCATCGGACAATATCAGTGTGGTTTCATTCCAGGCAAATCAACAACTGATCAGATATTTACCCTTAGGCAGGCGATGGAAAAATGTCTAGAATTTAACATCCCAACATACCATCTGTTTATAGACTTTAAGGACAAGAATACATTGAGGGTCATTTAGTGGTTTCACTGACAGCTGTTTTCCGCTCGAAATCTTGACAGAAAGTCAGTATCATACCTCCGCGGAACGAAATGAGTCGCTTTACGCTTGACCAGGGTTGCGAATATTTGAATTAAAAAATCCTTAAGTCATAAGTCTATAGATGACTTGTGAATTAAAAAAATTGAATTCATAAGATATTTGGTGACTTATGAATTAAAAAAAAAATAATTCACAACCCCCAAAGTGACTTATGAATTAAAAAAATTTAAATCCTAAGCTACTAAGTGACTTATGAATTAAAAAAAATTTTATTCACCACCTACCAAGTGACTTATGAATTAAAAAAAATTAAGTCATCAGGGAGTAAGTGACTTATGAACTAAAAAAAATTTAAGTCATGAGCAACAAAGTGACTTATGAATTAAAAAAAATTTAATTCACCACCTACTAAGTGACTTGTGAATTAAAAAAAATCAAGTCATAAGAGAGTAAGTGACTTATGAATTAAAAAAAATTTAATTCACAAGTCAGTTGGTGACTTGTGAATTAAAAAAAATTTAATTCATAAGTTAGTTGGTAGATTGGAAATTTTTAAGCTTGTTTTGACTACATAATTATTTAATTATTAACGAAAGCTTTCAAATCTAGTTTTTAAATCATAAGATTATCACGCCAGCTTATAAATTATCCATTTCATAATTTTTCTAATCAGCATTTATCCATTAACTTATGAATTAAATTTTTTTTAATTCATAAGTCACTAAGTTGGTTTTGAATTAAATTTTTTTAATTCATAAGTTACTTACTTGCTGATGATTTGAATTTTTTTAATTCATAAGTCACTTACTTGCTCATGACTTGAATTTTTTTAATTCCTAAGTCACTTAGTAGCTTGGGAATTAAAATTTTTTAATTCATAAGTCACTTACTTGCCCATGACTTAAATTTTTTTAATTCATAAGTCACTTAGTAGGTTCTGAATTGATTTTTTTTAATTCATAAGTCACTAAGAAGCTTATGATTTAATTTTTTTTAATTCACAAGTCAAAAACTGACTTGTGAATTAAATTTTTTTTAATTCATAAGTCAGTTCGTAGCTGCTGAATTATATTTTTTTTTAATTCACAAGTCACTCACTAGCTTGTGAATTAAAGCCTAGCTTAAGCTAACAAGTGACTTAAGCTTTTGCAACCCTGCGCTTGACCAACGTTGGGAAATATTGAAAACTTATTTCTAAATTGAGTCCTGTGTAGACCAAACAGTGTGTTCCCTGAAAAAGAAGTTTTGGCCGAAAATGAAGCACCCACCGCGCCTGCTGTATGCAAGTTTGTGCAAAAAGTTCGTGAGACTGGTATGCTAGTGGACACCATTGCTGTAATTTAGACTCAATTCACGAACATTAACTAGGCATTGATCTCAACAGCTTAACATTTCACGCACTTTCCTCAGGATAATTCTGCACAAAGATCTCGGATTATTTACTGGGAGTGACAGAATGCGCTACTGTGAAGCCAGTCGAGGCAGCCACTTGAGCGACGTTGTGTTCTATATTTAATGGGAATGTTTGCTCTTACTAATAAAGCCATAACATATGGAAAAAATCTAATTTTTTTCATTTTATTGCATTTTTTAAAAGAAACTTGTATTTGGCCCTTTATATGGGAATTGTGAATCACATGGGCCCTCGTTCTCTACAAGGTGTTGCGCCCTAAATGTGTGTATTTATAAGAAATTTGAGAATGTGAATTCCCCTTTTAACGCTCTGTTAACATCCCTGTTAATACATAAGTCTAACAAACTTTGCGTAACGAAGCGGAGTCCGGTAGTTGAAATTTGCAAATAATTAGGTTCGTTCCTTTTCTTTGAAACTGTGAGATTTTTTTTGTGCATTTCTGTGAATTTCAGGCCAAAGTTCTGTCAAAGTTCATATAAAAAAAATCTACTAATATTCAGAGAAATTGCTGTTAATATTCAAAAAACATTTTGACGATTGCATTATTATGTATGTTTATCGGGTACGTGCAACACTCGAACGACCGTTGATATTTACACATCTTAAGCATGAGTCCCGGCACTTACACTTTTTTTTAATACTTAATATTCAACCGGGATACGAATGTTAAAAAATGGGTTTCGAAAATCATATTTTTCTCAAAACGGCAACTAGAATTTTGATGAAATTTTTATTATTTTGCTTAATTTTTACGCTCCAAAGAGTTTAAAAAACATCGTATTTACATAAATTAAAACTAAAACAAAATATTTTATTTTTTTTTTGTTGAATTTCTAAAGAAAAAAAAAACTTAAAATTGGTGGAAGAAAATAATTTCGTAAAAAAATACATATAAAAGCTTATTTTAACGATTTAAAATTGTTAATTTTGAATGAATTCATATGATGTTCTCTTTTTAGTTCTAGCTACATATTTAAACAAAATTGATTTATCTTAAAAACTCCCACTGAACATTTATTACATTTTTTTTTTAAATTCTACATCCCTTTAATAAAAGAGCAAGTTCGTGCTAAGACTAATTTCGATATATACAATTATTCCTAAAGTTGGCCAAGGACTACAAGGCTTTCTTTTCCTTCACAATATTTACAATACACTTTGAGACCGATAAATACGGTATACTTTACCTTTTGATGGACTGATTAAGTTTATATTTCAAAATAAGATTGTAATATTACCAACTGGTACATAATGTCCCAAATTTTGTTTTGCCGTTGTATTTCAATTTAAAAAAAAAAAACCTTTTTAATGCTCTAGCATATATACATACACACTATATGTAGGTATTGCTTGCTCATAATATATTCATTCTTCATATATACACACATATGTATTGTATTATATTTTAGTTTGGACCTTCTGCTTTAGCACCAGATTACGCACTTCCACCTGCACCACCACTTGCACCACCACCTCCACCACCACCTGCACTACCACCTGCACCCCAACTTCTACCACCACCTGGACCACCATCATGTGCATGCCAACTTGTACCACCACTTGCACCACCACCTGCACCACCACTTGCACTACCACCTGCACTCCAACTTGTACCACCACCACCTGCACGCCAACTTGTACCACCACTTGCACCACCACCTGCACCACCACCTGCACCACCACCTGCACCTCCATTAAATCCTGGATCCTGCATTTGAGCGTTTCGCTTCACAATAAAGCGCAAAGTTCCTTCATCTGAGACAGCAATATCCTAGTTAGAATATTATTGTTTAATTTAAAAAAGAAAATCGATTTCTTAACAAATTTTCAAACCATCAGAAAGAACACGCCTAAAAGACCCATCACGAATTTAGTTGCAGTTTTCATTATTATAATTAACTTTTATTTTTTGAAACGAAATTTTACAATACCGATTAAGCTGGTATTACAACGTTTACTGTGGATTCAGCAGTTTATTTAGTCGCTTAAATACTTAAAGACTTTGAAAATATTTCATTTGATAAAACTAAAAAAAGAAAATTGGATAATTGATGTGTTGTAATAAAACTAATAAAACTAATGAAACAAATTTAACTTTAATTTCACTTTGTCCGCAGCGATTTATTTGAATGTATACCGATTTATATCGAATTGCATGTTTATTAAAATCTAGATTAAAGCTGGTGTTTATAATTATCGCGTTTTATTTTTCATCCTAACATACTCATACATGGATATAGAATTTTAAGCAAATTGAGAACACTGTGTAATTAAATTTAGAACAGTTTTTATGAAGATCTATACGAGTATAACGTGCATGCAAACAAAAGAATATTAATACATTTTAGTGAAATTGTCTACATTATTGCACACGTGATTTAAACACGTAATTTTTAAGGTGCAACAACTATTTTATCATAATGTACATACATCATGCATACTTCTAAATATGTATGTGTTTGTAAGTTTGCTATGGACTCCGAAACCGATTAAACTCAACATTACAGAAAATTTTCGGTATTATAGTGTTTTTTGTGAAATTTGGTTAAAATCTGTCAAGTATTCCAACAAGACGCCAGTTATTTGAAACGTCACTTCTTTACATTACTTACTTGTACCTTTGTATATATAACTATAGTATTATCATGGAGCGTGATTTTGTATTGCAAACGCTTGCCTGGTGTTGGCGCAGAAATTAGTGCACGCTTTTACAGTAGAGTAGGATAACATACAAAACAAGTAGTAAAAAAGAGAAAGAAAGAGAAAGGTAAGACTACTTATTGGGTGTTTCCGCCACACTAAAAGATTAAAAAGATCAACTTTGACAGCACATGTCAAATGTTAATATTATTTAATTTTTTATTATAAAGTGGAAGTGAGAGAAAGAAAGTTTTATTTTTGCCAAACAATGATACTTCAGCACAATAAATATACAGGGTGTCCCGTAATTCGTGTGCCATACTTTGGGATGTGATTCTTGGACATATTCTAAGAAAAAAATTGTTGTACAGTAAAGTCTGATTTTCAACTTTGACATCACTTTTTGACGATTTAAAAAAAAGGCTAACTTTGGTGTACCCTGACCAATGTTAAGGTCAATTTCTCTGTCAGTACTAATGGTAGGGACTCATTAATAACTACATACATCCAAAAACCCATACAGTTGGGAAAATCTAAAACAGGTAAAAAATCGAATTTTGGGTTTTTACCTACTTTTACTGCAGCACTTGGAAATTGCAGTGGTTTTCCAAGAATTGATAGTTTTTAGGTAATTTTTAAGACTGGGCACTCATGAAAATGGTTAAAAGTGTAATTACGCCTACTTCACTTGCTGTCAAAACCCTAATTAACTTACCTCTTCTCAGGGAGAGTTAAATTTGGGGTATGAATGTCTAATGGATAAATTAACTAAATAAGTGGTATAAAAGAATAGAAAAAGAAATTCATTCATCAAATTATCAAGTTAAGTCATGATTACAGTAGGGTAAGAGCGCTTTTTGAAATGCTTTCATTTACGAGAGAAGAATACGCAAATATTTTATTCGTTTATGGGTTGTGCAATGGAAATTCAAGAAGAGCACAACGAAGATACCAGGAACAAATAAATTAATCGGGCCTTTCAAATTACCACCCCGATTTAATTCTACTATCTGGAGTTTTTACAAAATAATCTACCAGACCTATTGGAGGATGTTCCACTCGTTCAACTAGCTTCATCATATTTCCAACAAGATGGTCGTGAAGTGAAAGATTGGCTGGATGAAGAATACGGTGATCGAAATGGACCAATTCACCGGCCAGCAAGATCTCCCGATCTCACTGTACTGGATTTTTTTGTGGACGAATGAAAGAAATCGTTTACTCATCTGAAATAACAACTTTAACTGAATTAGAACACGTATTTCCGAAGGATCACTAAAAGTAAGGCAAGAGTTATCGAGAATAAACATTCAAAATGAAATCCAAAAACGGGCTCTAGCATGCATACAAAACGCAGGAGGGCACTTTGAGCATATACATATATACAGTTTGAATTGAAAATAGTTTTTTTTACGCCGAAAGGTATTAGATTTAAGATATAGTTTAGCTTAGAGCGCCCGCGTAGGGCCAGTAAGTTAGTTTTAAGTTATTGCTTGGATAAGTAGGCTAGTTTTTATGAATTTTTGTCTATTTTTAAGATAGTTTTAAGATTGATGAAAATAAAAATGAATTAAAAAAAAAAGGCACTTTGAGCACTTATTCGGCCCTATTGAGGTAACCGTCGGAGTGGAACTTTCTCCGCAATGCATCCTTAGTCGGAGATTCAATTTCAGTTCGAAGTAGCTTTCAACCGAAGAAATTTAACAGAAATCCAGCGACGCTTTGCGATGGATATAAATTTCAGATAGAGATGTGCTAATTAACCGATATATCGAAAATGCGATATATTTTCGATAGTTTTTTATAAAATAAACACCATAAGCGTTTTAAACCATACAAAACCGGTGAGAGAGTGTAGTTTATTGTTTATAAAAAGTATTTTTTTCAATTATAATGCGCTAGCGTTTTTAAAAAATGTAATTAGATACACCGATTTTTAAATCAAAACTATCGAATAAAGTCCCATCCCTATTTCCAAACGTATGTTTTTTGTTTCCATTTGAAGTGTCAAACAAATAATAAATTGAAAAAAAAATTGGAAACACAATATTTATATTTATTTGACTAATGGGTACTTTAATCAGAATGGAAATGGATCAAAACACAAAACAAAAGATCACGAACATAGTTTTTTTCCATCCAAACATCGGTCCCAATTACTCGTAATTTAGTTAAATTAATTGGGACCAACCAGTTGATAGGGGCCAGATCTTCCCAAACACAGCTACAATTTCTGGTGTCCTTTTGGTGTTATCCGTTCATATTGTTGCGAACTTGTTTTTTCGTTCTGCCTAAGAACAAAAAGTCTATTATAAATAGGTAACACAAGTTAACGCAAATAAAGTTAATTTCTTTATTACTTACATTTTAATTAAACTATTTCTCTAAAAAGAAATTACTTTCCGCAACAAGAACTTGTCGGAGGATTTCGGAGAAAATTTTGTTTGTATGTGTCAGAAATAAGACCATTAAAAATGCTTCATCACAAACAAATGGCATGCGTTGAATTTCGTCGGACAAAATCTCCGATCAGCTGATCGGAGAAATACCTTGAAGCAAAATGTCTCCGATTCGTAGGAAATCGGAGAGAATTCCGCTCCGACGGTTACCTCGATAGGGCCGATTATGACTGTATTTGTGTGTACATAAAATAAAAAATTACTTAAAACTACACAAATTATTGTTTTATTCCAACCCTTTACACCTCAGGGCAAAAAATATTTTTTTTTTAATTTTAACTGTTTTAGATTTTCCCAAGTATCATAAAATGTATGGGTTTTTGGATGTAGTTATTAATGAGTTTTTTTTTTATTATTGTTTTGGTCATCAGGTAAAAATAAGAAAACTTTATGTTTATTACGCATTTTTGGAAAAAAATTGACCTCAAAGTCAAAAATTTGCTCGGACAAGAAAAATTGAACACCATTTAAAATTGAATATCTGGCAACCCTAAAAACATATCAGCACAATTTAAACGTAGTTTTAAAGGTTAGTATTTGTACTAAAAAAAAGCCAAAATGAGGTCCCTACCATTAGTACTGACAGAGAAATTGACCTTAACATGATTCAGGGTTCATTCAATGTTTTAAACAAATCCCCTTCACGTTAGTTTTCGACGATTGCATTATATTTTATGCTTCGGAAAAATGGCAAGCGGTTGACATTTACAACGAGATATCTCCGATACGTCAAAATTTTATTTGTCCTTTTTCTGTCAAACCACGTAATGCCAATTTTCCCGCTTAATTTACTTTGACAATTTCCATTACAAGATGGGAATAATGTCAATCGGTGTATAAATCTCTAACAGAGGGAGTGAGATAAAGAACAGGAACCTCAAAAAAATAGATCAGAGTAAACACCGTCTATAACAGAAAAAAGATAAGATGATTACACGATTCTTTTTTTCATTTTTTTGACATATTGGCTATGAGGTGAAGAAGTGTAGCGGAATAAAGCTGCAATTCTACACCCCTCACCCAAACTGTCAAAAAGACCAAACGAACGAAAATAAAATGCACGACTGGGTCGCACGAACTTGCTATTATGTAATAGACTAAGAATTTTAAAAATTAATGTTACTAGAGAAAACTGTTCACAAAAATTGATTTTAGAAACTTTTTTAGTAGTTAGAGATGAAAATAGAATACCATGCATAATTTGCCTTAGTACATACCTATATATAAGTCGCAAGTAAAAAGAAGCTTGTAATCAGGCTCCTAGAGACAAACTGAAGTATCTATTTTCGTGCACCATTAGGATTGTTCACATTCTCAAAAACGTTTGAAAAGCACGGCACAATTGGTTTGATTTGGATAATGTGAGCCCTTTCATCCCAGCATACTTGATGAATTTCAAAATGTTTTGATACTTTGGCTGCATGGCAAGCATATTTGAGAATGTGAAAGCATGCTTGTCAAGCCTGAAACAAATTTCATTTTCCATGAAGTTCTCGAGCTGTGGACATCGTAAGAAATGCTTAGCTTCGTTCCTTTATTTTGAAACTCTGAGATTGTGCATTTCTGAGAGTTTCAGGTCAAAGTTCTGTCAAAGTTCATATAAAAAAGATAATTGTATGAACTTCTGACTTCTCGGGAAACTCGTTAGACCGGTTAGTTGTTTATTGCTTGCTTTTTCCTCCTTTCCAATTTGTATGGTGTTTAGTCAATATTTTGCGTGATTTTCTAATTGTGTTAGAGACTATAAAGAGGAACACTTTCATTTTTATTCAATTGAGTTTGCGAACATGCACCTTATTTGTGGAGAATGCAGAGGCAATGCTTGTGCTGCAACTAGACTTTACCGTGAGGAATATCCAAATGCTGAGCGTTATCCGGATCATCGGGTGTTTGTGAATTTTCACCAGTCATTCTCAGAAGGTCGATTTCCATACCAAAGGACTAGTGAAGGCAGGCCCCTCATGCCCTACGAGAACTTAGTGCTACAAGTAGTCGATCAAGACCCAAGTGGAATTCAAATAAGAACAGCAGTACCCAAAAGTACAGCACACCGAATTTTGAAGAAACATGAGTTCCATCCATATCCATACCATGTTCAATGAGTGCAGAGTCTACTACCCCGAGATTACCCTGAAAGAGTTGCATTTTGTGGAACGATACTACAACGCTACAGAGAAGATCCGCGATTCTTGGACAAAATTCTGTGGTCCGATGAATCAACATTTAAAGAGGATGGATACATGAACCTTCACAATTTGCACGAGTGGCATGTAGAAAATCCATATTTGATGCGGGAAGACAAATCGTAGTATCGCTTCAAAGTTAATATGTGGACCGGAATTCTGAATGTTAAAATTATTGGACCATTCGAGCTACCAGAGAACTTGAACGGCGAGGTGTATTTAGATTTTTTACAAAAGCACTTACCAAATTTATTGGAAGATGTGCTACTTAGCATTTATGGAAATATGTGGTTTCAACAAGACGGTTGCCCAGCGCATTATGCTCGCCCAGTGAGACAAATCCTTGATGAAGAATAGCCAAGCAGGTGGATAGGGCGGTCTGGTGCCATTTCGTGGCCAGCCCGTTGTCACCTGACTTAAACTCTCTGGATTTCTTTCTTTTGGGGATAGAAAAAAAAGTATACTCAAAACCGATCCAAAACTTAACCCAGTTGCGGCAAAAAAATCACGGAGGCTGTTGCAGACATCAACTCATAGAGATTCACCTGTTTTATAAATTGATCTTTTTTAAGAAGAAGAAGGTCTTGCATTGCCGTTGGAGGCAAACAATTTGAACATTTGTTATAGCTTAATGTAAATAAACGTTTGATGTAATTTTTGTTGAAAAATTGAATTTCATTAAAAACTCAATCCAAATAATAGAAATGAATCACTTTCTGATAGCCCGCGGTACTCTGGACCTGATGGTAGTAGTTACTTATAAATTACTGCTGACCTCCCTCGAACTTAAACTTAGACACGGGAAAGCCTAGAGCGCATTCAAAGTTTTTTTTTAATGAATTAAAAAGAATTATCTTAAAACCGGGTTATCTGAGAACAAAATTTCTGTTTCCGTTATTTATGAAATATTCACAAAAATGTTATACCATTTTGAAATGAGAATTGAACACGCCATCTTTAAAGGTAACTTGCCAAAATTTCGTAGTACATTTTTTTTTACACTACGGTCCATTGAATTAGGGTCATGTAAAAATTCTACGTACTTTGTTGGGCAAAAAAGTGATATTTTCTTTAAAACTGATGCAGGTGTGTTTAAATTTTTGAATGCAATTGTTAGATGGGTTATTCAAGGTTTTATAACAAAATTAAAAATGAGAAAAATTAAGATTTGTAATCACGGCACTTGAAAGACCGTCACAGGCTGACGATTTTTTAGATTTTTTTTTTCGAATGCCTATAATTCACAAAATACATGGCTACGATTTTTTTTATTATGTTTCTGATAACTGTCACCACCTTCCCTATCATCCGTTTTTGTTTCGACGTTGACTTTTGAGACACCCTGTATAAAAACTTATTTAAACGATTTAAAATTCTTAATTTTGGATGAATTTATATGGTGTTCTGTTTTTAGCTCTATTAGCTCTATTTAAACAATTTTTTTTGCCGCTGCACTTTAATTTAAAATAACCTATTTAATGCTCTAGCATATTGTATATACTATACGTATTTATTGCTCATAATATGTTCATAATCCATAACTACACATATACATATGTATTGCATTATATTTTAGTTTGGACCTCCTGCTTTAGCACCAGATGATGCATCTGCACCTGCGCCTCCACTTACACCCGCACTTCCACCAGCACTTGCATCTGCACCACCACCTGTACCGCCATCAGCACCTGCACCTGCACCACCACTTGCACCTGCATTAAATCCTGCACCCATACCTCCTTGTGGACCCATCATAGCTCCTTGATCTGAGACAGCAATATCCTAGTTAGAATATTATTGTCTAATTTAAAAAAGAAAATCGATTTCTTAACAAATTTTCAAACCATCAGAAAGAACACGCCTAAAAGAACGATCACGAATTTAGTTGCAGTTTTCATTATTATAATTAACTTTTATTTTTTGAAACAAAATTCTACAAAACTGATTAAGCTGGTATTACAACGTTTACTGTGGATTCAGCAGTTTATTTAGTCCCTTAAATACTTGAAGACTTTTGAAATATATCATTTGATAAGACCAAAAAAACAGAATTTGATAATAATTGATGTGTTGTAATAAAACTAATGAAATAAATTTAACTTTAATTTCACTTTGTCCGCAGCGATTTATTCGAATGTGTACAGATTTATATCGAATTGCATGTTTATTTAAATCTAGATTAAAGCTGGTGTTTATAATTATCGCGTTTTATTTTTCATCCTAACATAGATATAGATTTTTAAACAAATTGAGGACACTGTATAATTAAATTTAGATCAGTTTTTATGAAAACCTACGAGTATAACGTGCATGCAAACAAAAGAACAAATTTATAAAAATCTTTGGAGAAATAAAACAAATATTAATTCATTTTAGTGAAATTGTCTACGTTATTGAACCCGTGATTTAAACACGCAAATTTTAAGATGCAACAACTATTTCATCATATACAAACATCATGCATACTTCTAAATATTTATATGTTTGTAACTTAGCTATGGACTCCGAACCGATTAAACTCAACATTACAGGCAATTTTAGATATTATAGTGTTTTTGTGAAATTTGGTCAAAATCTGTCAAGTATGCCAACAAGACGCCAGTTGCTTGAAACGTCACTACTTTACGTTACTTACTTGTACCAAAGATTTTACCAACAAGTCAATGCAGATTTACTGAAAATCTCCCGGATAATTTTCATCTAAAAAACAGAAGCCCCATACTATGTTTTTACCAAAAGATAATCCGTGATTTAAGACAAGAGATTTATTTAGTGTTTCCACCACACTAAAAGATTAAAAAGGTGATCAACTTTGACAGCACATATCAAAATGCTAATATTATTGAGAGAAAGAAAGTTTAATTTGTGCCAAACGATGAAAAATCATCGAAATAATTTAGCACGATATGGATATAATGTCAATTCGAGTTATAAAACAATTGATCTAATGAAGATTAAACAAGATTAGTTTCTAATTTTTTAGATTAACGAAATATATTTGTATTGTAAATCTTCGAAATTTGAAGAAGATTTAAGGTAAATTCACTAATGTCAAGGATTATTTCTTTGTGGAAACGTATGGATGATGTATGTTCATGGATAATGGCAAAGGTTGTATATTTCGCTTGGCCGACAGAAGATACGAGTAGCTTGTGTGTTTTCGAAGAATTAAAAATAATGCTGTTGTTTCAGGTCTGCAGCCGAAGAACATGGTTGTGAGCCTGGAAACGAATGAAAACAATGAAAAGCGAAACAATGAAGTGGATTAGAAGTTATATGCAAAAGATCATTTATAAAGATAAAAGTGTCGGGGACAAAACGGAGCCTTGGGGCACACCAGAATTAATTTTATGAATATCAGACTTTAAACCTAACAATTACTAGATACAAAAAGGAGAGGATAGAGAACCATTCCAAAACTAGCTTGCCGTCATAGATCGAAAGCACTCGTCGTATATCAGACTATGTGTGCATGCAGAAGATTCAATTATTCCTCGAACTTGTACACTTTGTAGGATAAGTTGTTAACAGGCTTAATTTGTAATGCAATGCCAGCGTTTCGTCGGGAAAGATTGCCCTAGAGAAGTGAGCATATAAGGATATAGAGGGAGCTAAAACCATGCAAATAAATAAATAAGAGCCACAACAGCTCGTAGAGAACGTGTACCCCGACTGACCAACTCTCAATCATTCCTGTGAAAGTAGGCGACCTAAAATTTTCTGATGATTCCGTACGCCTAAAAAAAGAAGCACTTTTCAAAGAGATACACTTGGGGGAT
Source organism: Philhelius festivus (assembly GCA_963931855.1). Lineage (NCBI taxonomy): Eukaryota > Metazoa > Arthropoda > Insecta > Diptera > Syrphidae > Philhelius > Philhelius festivus. The sequence goes on along the minus strand of OZ007556.1, from coordinate 190,465,635 downwards.
TTGTCACTTCCTCGGAAGTGACAGTACTCTTGAAAAACTTTTTGTTTTAAGGTGGCATTGGCCAGAAATCAAACTCAAATCTCCGGCATGACATTTCAACGCAGTAACCATTATGCCAAATGATGTCATAACTAAGGGTTTTACTAAGATTCATGTTTAATGCGGTCTAAGGCTGAGTTTTTCATTATGCGATTAATGTTAGACTCGAATTAATTCAATAAATTTCAAGGATTCTCTGAGACTGCAATGATCTCGCACTTTGAAACAAAAAAACTGAAGAAATTGTTTATTATTATACTTTTAATAAACATCAGAGTAAATTCGAATATTTTAAATTGTTCAAAAACAAATTTAAAACTGTGCAAGAATAATAACACACTTTTCGTGTTGAACCATTGGTATCTTAAAACAAAAATTTTTTTATTTTGTTCCAGCAACACTTTCAAATGCAGTATTTTTTGTTTTTATCTTTTATTAATTTCTTTTTTCAATTAAGATACAAAAAAAATGATTTTTCCGTTTCAACATTTAAAACTATTTTATTGGCTCAATTTACCACAATTAATTCGCTGAAATTGTTTCTTTGAACTTTGTAGCAAAACCAAACTCATCTGCATAACACCGGCGAAAAAGTTTACCCCACAAATTCTTTATCTCATAACTCATCTGCATAACACCGGCGAAAAAGTTTACCCCACAAATTCTTTATTTATAGTTCAATTGCAAAACAAATCTTTTGATATCTTGTTGCTAAATTAGGGCGCCAGTTACAATAGTTTCTCGATAATGTGAACTAATTAAAACAAGGCTATTTCGGATTTTAGAGGGATTCACATTTCAATTCCTCTTTATCAATAAAAATCGAAGCATTTTTTGTTTAGATGCCATTACCCAAACTGATTCAATAAATAAAATGCACGACTGGATCGCACGAACTTGCTCTTATGTAAAAGTACTTTGGAATTTAAGATACATTTTAAAAATGTATAAAACATGGATTTAATGAGATAATAATGTTCAAATGCATAAAATTGCCGTCTGGTTTCCGGAAAAGTATGAATTTATGCAAATAAACTTTAAAAAATCGTTTTATTGGTAAATAAAATTTTTATATAAGAAATTTCTCTAAAATTTTTCAAGAAAAAAATGTGGGATGCGAATTTTAAGTATTTAATAATATTGGTTTTAGGAAATAATTTCAAAAAATAATCGTTCATAGGTTTTGAAAATATTGATTTAATTTTTTTTTTTTTAAACCCAATAAATATTTTTTCGTATATTTTTATATACAATATTATTTTAAACTTAAGGGGACTCCTGCTAAAAATTTTGGGTTAAAATCCTTAGAGCCGTTAATGAGAAAGTCGAAAATCAAAAAAACGGGTCTATGGCAGGTACCCCTAATAACAGTTTGCCCCAAAATTTGTTTTGACCAAAATGTAGTCCATGTCCATAATATCACACTTAATTTTGTTTATCAAAATCGTTAGAGCCGTTTTCGAGATAAATAAGATTTTGCATTACGGATGTATGGGGGGTACCCTTAGTTTTGGAGCTAAAAAAAAATTTCAATTTCTCCTCTAGGGAATCATCGAAGACCCTTAACTACCGAGTTTGAAGAAAATACCTCCAGTAGTTTAGGCTGTAGTTCGAGGTACAGACATACAGACAGACAGACGGAATTGTCGGACCCACTTTTTTCGTCTTCGCTATCATCGTAATGTCAACTTTGATCAAAATCTCGAGTTCGATTTTTTTTCCAAATGCAGAACTTGCCCTATAGTACCTATATCGCAAGTAAAAAATCATAACATAAAGCATAACAATGTACACAAATTGCAGAAGACACTCTCTTGACTGTAGCTGCATTCAAAATATTTAAATTTGTCTAGATAAATAACAGTAAATTAGTCCTTTATATCGTACGCAAAACTAACAAGAGAAAAAAGGAAAATATAAAAACTTTTAAGAAAAGAAATTCACATTTTAGAGGGCAAAAATTTCGCAAGTTCACATTATAGAGATGACAATGTAAAGTTTTGGCGGTTCACATTTTAGAGAAATTCACATTATCGAGAGACTACTGTATAAATTTTTGTTTAATTTTGGAAAATAAAAACTGTATAAGATCTTGATCTTGGACAACAAGATAAACGTTGGGATAAAAATCAAAAATTTTATTATATTTGTTAAGCAAATATCGAGTTGTTAATGATGATTTTAATTAATACAAGTACAGTACACGCTCGGTAAAAGCAACCGATATAAAGTAGAGCAGTTGCGATAATTGAGGTTGTTGCAATAACCGAGTCACAAAAAAAGTTGAGCATTGAATTAGAATTTAACAAGAAAACAGGTGAAAGACAGGTTAGGAACATTTCTTACAACTGCCATAATTTCAACGGCAAACTAAAACGCATATATGTACAATGCACATATGATCTACGAGTGTAAACAATTCTGAGAGAGAGAAGTAGCTGTAAAATAACTGCCCGAAAAATATAAATAAATATTAAACCAAATAATGAGATCAAAAATATGAGATCATGTATAGAAAGAGATGCGTTAACTGAGTCAAATTAGTTTGAAAAGTTCCAATTACTGAGTCACTAATGGTTAAAATTTAATTCTGCTTTAACCGAGGTATTGCGTTTATCGAGGGTTGCTTTTACCAAGGACGTACCTTAATCAAATCATAAAGATAGATATATCGTAACATAACATAACTTATGTTCCACACTGAAACTTATGAATGATAAATTGACGATCTTCTATCAAAATTTACCTGTACACAAGAAATTTTAACTATTTTTTTCTTTATTGTTAAGATTTCGAAAACTCTATTTGATTACCGAAAAACGCCTTGCTGATTCCGTCGCCCAGTCAGTTTTTTGCATTTCTTGAAATGTTTCTACTAGGATATCATTAAATATTGTTTGTCCCCTACCATCTGGCTAGAAATAAATTGCTACTCTAAAATGTTGCTCAAACCTATTTTTGAACCAAATTTTGACTGAATCCATAAAAAGCAGATTGAAAAAACATCTGTTAATCGAAACCCGTTATGAATTGGGTTTACCAAGAAGATCTGATAGTTCATGAACTGGCTTTTCGATAGTTCAGTTTGGACCATTACTAATGAAGGAACATATAATTAATTTTATAATATACAATTTTATTTCAAAACTAAGCATTTTGACTTTACTGGGTTAAGGTGAAAATTATGTTTGTTGGAAGAATTTAGAATGCTTCTAGGGCCCTGTGGCGGTGTGGCCCAATTAGCGCTGAAGTGCGCCATTTTGATGCCATAACTCATATAAACCTGGGGATAGAATTGATAAAAAAAGGTGTGGACATTTTCACGCAGTTATCCAGTTTGGATTAAGTTCAAAAATATGAAAGGATAGGTAGATTTTCTTGTCTCTTATTGTGTGTTTGTTTTTGCACAAATTGGATCACTTACTCAGCCGGACCACCACACTCATCCGACATTATTTACACTGTGTCAAGCTAGGCAGTTTGTTAACTGCACCCGGACACCGTAAGCCTCCGTCAAGGCCCTCAGCCACTAGCTCGGGATCTAAGGAGTCAAATGGAGGGCACGGCACAGAAGTAACCAAAGTTCGTCTTAGAGCCATTTCGTAGCGTTGAGAAAAGAGATCAAGTGTCAGATTATCATCTATAAAAATTGTGAAAAGCAGAGGACAAAAAACTGATCCCTGGGGAACTCCTGAGCGAAGATTTAAGGGATGAGACATTTTATCATCAATAACGACAACTTTGCTTCTACCAATTAGATAAGAAAAAACCATATTAGCTGACGTATTTGAAAATTAAAACTGTTCCTTTAACTTTGATATGAGTATGCTGCAGTTAACTGAATCAAAGGCTTTTGAAAAAAAAAAAAACATTACTAAAAATGATAACAGGTCACTTATCCATTGCGGTTTGTATGTCATCAGAAACTTTAAGAATGACTGAGACACAACTGTGATTTTGGGCCTTGTGATTAAAAAAAAAGCTAAAGCTGAAACTTGGATTTTTAAGTAAAAGCTTGATTTTTAGTGAATAAAAATAAGCTTAAGCTAGCTAGTTAAAGATGTTTTCTAGTAATAGCTATTTTAAAATAGCGAAAGCTAAATTCATTTAGTTTTAGCTTGTTTTCCTAGCTTAAGCTTCAATTTGTGTGAATAAAAATAGCTTAAACTAGAATATTATAGTTAAAGCTACAAAAATTTCAAGATTTTTTCGACCTGTCTAGAAAGCTTTGACTATTTCTTATTTTCAGTATTAACTTGTGCGAGTTGTTAATTAAACATAAGGGAATATCTCAAAAATAGGACTGTGAACGCATAGACCCAGAAACTGACATACGAAATGTTAAATACATTTTTTAGCCGAAACCAATACTTGCCCTGTAGAACAGATAACAAATTGAGGCAAAAAAACTTTCCTTTCGGTCATACATGTACCAGTTTTAGCTAAAGCTAACTAGCCGAAACATGTGAATAAAAAAACGAACACCTTAAATTACTAAGCTTAAGCTAGAATTTTCCAGCATAAGCTATTTAGCGTTATCATTTTTTATTCACATAAAACAAAGCTTAAGCTAGTACTGTCTAGCTTTAGCTGCTAGTAAAAGCTATAACTAGTTGGCTTTAGCTTCCTCCAAAAAAAGCTTTAACTTTTTTTTTATTCACAAGACCCTTTGTCTTAAGCCCGATTGTGTGGCGCTCAAAAGTTCGTTTGTAAAGGGTGTTTTTTTTAGAGTTATAGAACTTTGAAATGGAATAAAACAAAGATGATTTTTTAAATTGACTTGAAATTTACTTTATTCGAAAGATAATTTTCTGTCATTATAATTTAAATATTATTTCTGGCATATGACCGCCACGGGTGGCTCGGACGTAGTCTAATATAGAGGTCCAATTTTCGATGACTTTTTCTAACATTTGTGGCAGTAACGCAGCGAATGTTGTCCTCTAAGTGGTCAATCGTTTCGGGCTTATCGGCGTAGACTAGCGACTTCACATATCTAAACAAGCGGCGTTAAATCGTACGATCTTGGAGGCCAATTCATGGGTCCGTAACGTTTCCTTCAATAAATCGATTGTGGCACGAGCTGTGTGACATGTTGCGCCGTCTTGTTGAAACCACAGCTCCTGCACATCATGGTTGTTCAATTGATGAAAAAAAGAAGTCAGTAATCATGGCTGGTTTTTTCTTCCATAAAGTGGATGGACACATATCCAATTCCTGTGCACGATGATTCGGGTCTTCCTCTACGCTACGCTCTACAGCAGCAGTGACTTCTTCTGTACGCACTGTACGACGCGACGTCTCTTTGGATGAGTATTATCATTTAGAGTAAACGTGGCGCGAAAACGTTCAAAAGTTAATCGAATTAATTGCTCTGATAGACGGTTATGTTGACATTAAAATAGAAGTAGTGCGCGATAAGTATTTCGAAGAGAACCATGATTTTTAAAATAAATTTGCACAATTTGGAAGCGTTGTTCAGGCGTCAGTCTATTCATGTTGAAATGCCAAACCAAAATGCTAAAAAATAAATCACTTGACAGCTGACAAAACCGCCGCCAGTTAAAATAGCGTTGCCAACTTAAAGTTCTATACCTCTAAAAAAAAAACACCCGTTATTTAAAAATGTTTATTTTCAATTATAAAGTACTTTTTATAGTACTTTTGAAAAAAAAATGGCAAAAGTCTGAACTCTTGTTGGGACAAAGGTGTGTCTGGTTTTATTTATCTTTAATTTTAATGACAAAAAAAAATCCTTTTTTCATAAGTACTCCGTATATTGCGAAAAAGTATCAAAACCTCGAAGAGTATCTTTTTTTCTGAAAAATTGTATCGCATCTTAACCAATCGGATTCGGCATTAAATTGTAGATCTCCCTCATAACTATCGACAAATACTCATTTAGGAATGCTTGAATGTTGTAAGTCACTATACCCTGGTTCTTCATGAGCTGTCGCACGCATAGTTATTCAAACTTCTTTAATACGAGTATGTAACGTGTAAATCAAAAACAACCATACAAAATAATAACTATAAGTCATCTTTGTTTTTATTTTTAACATGTCTTTCAAACTTTTAAGACAATTAAGAAAAAAGAATGCTAATTATTTTTCATTAGAATCTATTAATGATGTGTCCATATAAGGCGACAACCACCAAATTGTTTATTTAAAGAGACAAATTCTCCTACAAGAAATAAATATCAACCTACCCAAAAACTAATTGACCAATTCAAAAATGAAAAATCGTTTACGATATACTCGACATAGCAGGTTCATTACGCGACTATATCTTTATGTAAAAATAAAAAAAAAAAAATCTGACAGATATGTAAATACATCTGCTACGGCCAATCAACCATTTTTCTACCGTAAATTAAATAAGTACATTTGTTACAAATTTTCCTCGCAGATCAAATTGTTATAATAACCAATAACAAAAAAATTCATTTAAATTTATTTACTGTGCTGACGGTATTTAAAAGAGCATCATCATGGCTAAATTTGGGAGCGCTTTGTTCGCCGTAAAGCCAGCAACAAGAAGTCGGGACAGACCAACAATGACCGCAACTGGCCCCCTGCTCGAGTGATTTAGACTAATATACTGCTTAAGCGCTTTTAGGCATATGGCAACGATTCATCATTGCCTCAGCGTCGTCGACTGCAGCAATAGCATCAGTGCAGCGCTGCACTGCAATTGTGTTTATTGTTTTCCTAATTAATTCGAATTGCACTCTCGGTTGTAAGACACTAAAACAACAAGCAATTTGCACAAATATAAATCATCGCCTTAACCTTGTGGTATGCGTGTTCGCGCATTACCGTGAGGTTGCTGAATTACATTTTTCTTTGGATTTGGATTAATTAGAGAAAATATTTATTCGGACTTTTTTTTAATTTATGTATTTTTTTCTCTTGCTCTCGAGACAGGTGTTGAAAATTCAAATTAAACAAAAAATCTTTATTGAAAGTGTTGAAAGAAAAGAAGAGAAGTGAAGAGAACTAGACGTTGATTTGAGTGGAAACGAAGGGGGGGAGGGTTGGAGGTATTAATATTTTTCGGGTCAATTCTACCTACGTCGCTGTTGTAACACTTTTTGAGGCACGTCAACCTGTCGTCTGCGGGCATTGAGTTGAGTGTTGAAATGATAGACTTGGATTAACCACTTTCTTTTGATAAGTAGCCAACAAACAAATTTTATCCAAAGATGATTTTTTTTTCGTTGTAATGGGAATTTGCAATTATATATTTTATGTTTTGATTTTAAGTTTAAATTTTTTGAAGGCACAAATTAAAATTATATCGACACTCACCTCTTTTTCTTCGTTGTCACCAGCTGAATCTTGTCGTTCTGGTTCAAGGTCCTGAAATGCAATAGAAACAAGAAATAAATTTAAAATTTAAGGTCTTGTGCACTGAGTAAGATTATTATAGACTTTGAATTAATATACAAAATATTCAAGATGCTGCAAATAATTTCAGTGCCAAAAATGATCCTTCTTTTTCTACTAAGCTCATTGTCCTCAATAAATAATTAATAATCAAGATCAAGATTTTATTCGTAGAATAATATTATTTTATGAAAAAATAGATATCAATTAAATCTTATTAGTATCAATGAATAGATTTAATCTAAAATAAGCTATACACTTGACTTTCATTTAAGAAATAAGTTAACAATCTTTTAAAGGGCATAGCATCACCGTGCGCTGATTATACGATTGTTGTTTTAAAACTAGCTAAAACCTGCCACGCTTCGCAGCGCCACCTATTCAACATTTCTTCACAGCTTTCTAAACTTTTCCACTAATGTTACAAAAATAACCCATGCTTTGGCTCAAGAGATCTTACTTTCGGAGCTCTAATGTGTTTTTATTAAGGAGAAAAACTAAAATACAATGAAAGTGGGCGAATTTTACCAAAAGCACTTTCCCGTCACTAATATGGTCAAATTATGAAAATTGCAGTCTTCTTCTCTTCTTGATTTCCTAGTTCTTAAGTCTGGCCAAGTTTTATATGGCTCTTTATATAATATGTATTCTATCATAATTAAGAAGCACCGAAAAAAATATACGCCTTTTTTTATAAATTTCATCGAACTTTTACTTGCGAACCGCGCATGGAAAATCGATCGACTAGTTTTAGCAGGTCAGCATAAACCTACATATATCCCACAGGTAATAACGATTTTTGTAGTATAATTTTTCCTGAAAAATGACACAAATCCAATGCCAAAACTTTAAAAAATCTATAGCTGACCTTTTTAATGGACCTTTTTTATGCACCTTTTATATGGATTTACAGACAGATGGTATACATGTTTTGCGAATATCCCAAAGGGAGGTGCCAAAAATCGTTATGACCTAGAAGCAACTTGAAAAAATTCAATAAAAAAAGATCTATCAGTTACGGAAAATAGTTGATCATTTATTAGGATCTAGTGATCTTTCAGATGATATATAATTTTTGCGAATATCCCACAAATTAGGTGCTAAAAATCAAGCGTGATCTGACGAGACCTTGCAATAGTCTAAGCCATGATTATACAATTTGTCAATTTCAAAAACTAGTTGACCTTTTTTGACCAATTACTGACTAATTAGATACCGTACTTTTTTAACGAATATCCCATATATTAGGTGCCAAGATCCCACAGCATAAAATGCAGGTTTTTCATTTGTAAAAACAATTGAAATAGAGATTTTAATAAAACTTTATATTAGTATGATAAACGGGATATGTATGCATGTACCTCGGCTTTAAACTTGAACCCTTGAAGCGATTTTCTTTTAAATTTTAAAGTAATTCCTTATAGGGGAAATTCAAATTTTAAGTTCCAAAATTATTTTTTTGTTAAAAATTTCCTTTATTGACGGGTTGCTGTTATAGATTTTTTTTTTCGACTTTTTTTAAATAAAAAAATAATATTAATAAAAAAAAATTATGCAGGAGCTCCTTAAGACTTGAAATAATAAAATGATATTATGTATAACAATTACCGTTAAAATAATTTTTTGAAATTTTGAAAAAAAAAAAGTTAGAAAATTCAATGTCTCCAAAACTGGGTGGATCCTTTTTTTAACTAATGTCCTTTAATGAGTAAGATACCTACTTAAATAAGCGTATCAAAGTTTATTTTTAGAAAAATGATGAAAAAATAGTTTATTAATAAAACTGTAAAACTGCAAAATTTATTTTAAAATTTTATTGCATACTGACATATGTACGTATTTGTTTAAAAAATCAGATGGCATATTCTATTTCTTAGCTCAAGATATGTAAGGATTTTTAAGCTGTTTAACAAATTTAAGACAAGAGTTTATGTAATGTGTGCACAGTGGTCTGAGCGCGGAGAAAAGGTCTTTGGAGAGAGTCCTCTGAAGGCTTTTGGTTTTATATAAAAGTACTCTTAGATAACCCGAGCGTACTAAGGTATATAACTCAAACCTTTATAATGTTGAAAATAAACAAAGCACAAGCGATGGGGAAATTAGTGTCGATGAAAATTGGTCTTTAATGTTTGGCAAATTCAAATGGCAAGGGAAAACCGTGCCGTATAAATTATTCCAAAATCGTGTGGTGCGATTAAATAACGAATCTCTGTATTGATTGAGGGGACGAATGCATCTGGCAACTTCGAGTGTTATAATTTCTATGTTGGAGTACTTACATCCATATCAATATGCACAACACCAGTAGATCTTCGTTTTGGTTTTCTCCTTCTTTGAATAACCGCTTGTGTTGCGAGGGCGCTTCTATTATCGTTCTCCTTGTCGTTTTCTAAAATTTCAATAAATAACTATATTCGTTAATTTGTTCAAGAAAAAAATAATAATTTTTTAATATTAACCTTTATCTTCACCATTATTAGTCCTTCTTGATGACACTGTATTCTCACTATTGTTTGTATTGGAGTCTCTGCTCCTATCACTTGAGTCATGTGAAGCAATTGAATTCGTGCTACCCATAGATCCAACTGGTGCTGATACCGGCCTCATCGTTGATGATTGTTGTTGATTTGATGTGTTCACTAAAATTTAAAAACGTTTTTTTGAAATATTTGTTTGTTAATGTTTGTTATTTTTTAAAGGTTTCTTCATACCCTTTAAGCTTTTAAAACAATTTTGATTAAGTAAGAATTTTTTATTAACTTACTTGCGTTAGTTGTGTTAATTCTTCGTTGTGCGATAGAAGATGACAAATTGGCGGCAGCGATTACCGCTGGCGCACTTGGTATAATTGTACTATTGTTGGGCGGAAATGTGGTCCCACTAGATGCATCTTCCAATTTGAACTGTAAAAATATCAGGCATGATCTGTTAATACTCAAGATCTTCTTTTTTCACTGAATTTTAAAATTTGAACAAACAAAAAAAACTTAAAAAAAAATAATATTATTATTTGAGGCAATTTTTTTTTTTGAGAGATTTTGTGTATAATTGTTAATTATATAGATTGTTAAATGAAAGGATGTGCATAACTCCAAAGCAATTGGAGTTTACTTAAAAAAAAAAAACCTAAAAGAAGCATAAATATTATTAAATATTTACAAATCAAAAAATAAATATATTACGTAAACCAAAATAAAACCGTTATACCAAATTTTTTTTTAATTATTATTAAGGGCCATTTCCATGCGGAGTTATTTACATGGGTAAAATTGTTGCATGTTTTTAATTAAAGTTTTAAAAAGTTTATCTCAAATAAATAATAAAAATAATAAATTAACAATGGTTTTCTTCAGCTTGAAATGAAGTGGGGGGTATAAAGTTTAAGTTACAAAAAAAAAATGTAAAAGTACATTTTAAAAGAAAGTACTACCCAAGTATGTATAACATAAATAAATTAATATATTATAAATTTTCTTATCTTCTGTATATTTGGTTATGAAAAAAAGACCATACATACATACATATACATATGTATGTAGTTCAAATCCAATTTTTTTTTTAAGTAAAACTTCTTTTCCGGCGTTGGGAGTACAAAATTTTCTATGCAGCTGTCAGTGACATGTTAAAACGACACGTTATCCGTCAAAGACAGCGACATGTTTTTAGAATACAAAATGTTTGAATGTTTGTACGTTTATATGTAGGTAGAATCTTACAGAGGCTTTGCTTGAGGGAAAAGAAGTTTTACTTCCACCGCGCGTACATCAGTACACACAACCTTTTTTTATTAAGTGACGAGTAAAAGAATAAATTATTTCTTCAAAATATTCTTGGACAGAAAGTTTGCGAATGAAAAAGTACTTGTAAGACAAAATATAGCAGAATGTAAACAAAGTTGTTAGAATATCAACTTCATAATTTATGTTACATTTTTAAGTAAAAATTTGTCTGCTTAAAAAAGTGAGTTATAAATTAAAAAATATTTATTATACAGGGTGGAGTAACATAACCGACATGTGTGTTATGTATTTTTTCTTTCCAGACAAGTAGCCTTAAAACAGTAACGGGCGTGCAATGTGCATGTTTGCCCTCAAGGTCTACGTTTAAAACAAGTTATGTTTGCCCCCGCTGCATATACTTATTTGCATTCAGTTGGTTCTCTGATCTTCAACTCTAATCTCCAGTTTCACATTAGAAGTTTCAGCTTAAGTTCAGCTGAACTTTTAAAGGAGTTTAAATTTTTGGTTTAAATCTTGCGGTTTCACAGTAAAATCTGAACTTCAGTTCAGTTGAACTTCGGTTCATTTGAACTTCGTCTAACTAGATTTTATGAAAAAGAGTTAACAGCATTTTTCGTATTTCTCTTTTTCGCTCTCTGACACAAAGAGCAAGCGAAACAACAAACAACAACAAATGGTGGGAAGAATATAATTCTTTGTAGATAATATTTTCTGATAAAGGAACTACTATTTCGCTACGTTGGAAAAACTACACCTTTTCAAAAGGTATCTAGCTGTCAAATGTCACCGTGGTGGAAAGTGGTTACAAACGCTGAAAACTATAAATTGAAGTCAATTAAAAGTTTAAACGAAACTTTGAAACCGAATAAATTGTTGAACTGAAGTTTTAACCAAAAGTGGAGTTTAAACTTGCAAACTTGTAAAACTGAAGGTTAGTTTGTATAAATTCAAAGTTTTATAGATTTTAGATATAACTAATATTTCTTGAGCTACAACACAAAACTGTATAACATCCTTTTGTTATCATCAGATTGTTTGCAATCCCCAGTCGAGTGTAAACATCAAAAGAATCGACATTTTAAATAAGGGCCAAAAATGTAAAAAGTTTTACTTAATTATTCTTATTTTATACACACACACGTTAGAGAAAAATATTAAAGAAAAGGGTATTTATGATGTAAAAATGGAAACAAAAACGTATGACTTTGAAAAAGGGGATTATTCCCTTTGTTTGATCCCTTCTACAAATTAATTTTTCCCTGTAAATATTTTACTAATAAAATAAATAAATTTGGTGGTGCAACAGCAGGGACTGAACCAGGACCTAGTGACTTATAACTAACAACCATTCCTGTGTGCGTGTTGCCAGGAATGGAGGGGACCTACAATTTTCGGCCGATTCCAAATGGCTAATGAGCAGCAGTTTTTCATGACAAGAGATACTTTTAGGGGATTTGTCAATTCCTCGTAAAAGGCAGTACACCCCTGAAACATTTTTTGCAGGTTGAGAATCGAACCCAAGATCTTCTGCATGAAAGTCCAACCTACTAACCTTTATGCCAAGGGATACTACTAACTTAAGTGTAAAGGTTTTAAATCACACGATATAAGCGGACCATTTCTCTCTATAAAATGTTCATCGAATTGAGTTTTGAAGAAGTCGACTGTTACACCCGCTGTGTGGCTTATGGAACCGTCTTGTTCAAACGACGAATCAGTAATGTCTAGTCCGTACTATTGACCAAAAAAAATTACGTTACATTTTTCTGGAGCAATCTAAATGCGATGATGTTCATAAACGAAAAAATCCTTAAATGACAAAACCGGCATGAGAACGACACTATACAGTTATTTTAGAGGCGTTTCTTGAAGAAGCTCATGAGGGTTTTCACCTGCCCAATAACGCATATTCTGTTTGTTTACGAAGCAGTTTATAGTTGCCGTCACCGATTTGCCATTAAGATAATAATTTTAATTATTTAAAAACTTTTTTCGTTGGTGAACTTTACCATGATGAAAATGTTGTTTTTGCTGAATGTTTTGACATTGACAGCTTGTTCATTGGTTGAAAGATGCGTTCACAGTAAAAGTTCAAAGTTGTCATGTATCAATTGGAAATCCCTCTATAAATTAGTAAGTGAAAAATCGAATTCAAGGGTCCATACAGCCTCTCCCGATGGATTTGTCGACAAACAAAAACTGACAATTTTATAAGCGAGGCTTGCAGCAATAACTTACTCGTATAATAAAGAAAACAATATTTTTTTAATTCTGATTCTGAAATTTGCGTGTTCTGAATTCCACCCGAAATGAACATTGTGAATTAAGTTTTAAGATGAAAATTCGTGTTCTACGTTTCATAGCGTTTTACGCTGAATTCAATTTACTGAGTTTTGTTTGGTGAAACTTTACATTTGCGCGACAATTGACAAACATGCAAATAAAGCTTTGAAATGTTGCCTTAATTTTATTAAAATAAATTTTTGTTTACGCACAAGAACTCACGACAAGAAAATATATCTTGTTGCAATTTATGAAATAAGTTAAGGAAGAAGTTTATGTGTTAAGGGAATTGAAGTTGATTTTACTTAAATGTAAACAAATGGTTGTTCGTTTAGTCTGAAGCTTCTTTTGAAACTACAAACAATTCACATATGTCCATGTTAATTCGTTCCCCATTTCAACTTACGCTGCTTCTGGAAGATCTAGAATTTTGGTTTTACCACGTAAAACTTTTTTCTAACCTTGGTTTTCGTCCCTTTTACCACTCATTAATAATAACAGTGAATCTATTTTCGTTTTACACAAGAAAAAATGTTTAAATAAATGATGCAAATTGTCTTTCAGCTAATTTTGACATTTCGAAAATATATTCGGAGTGAATTGAAAAAAATTGAATTCACTCGGAATGCAAAACAAGCTCTTTCATTTAATATTGAAATTCGTTTTCAATTCACTTTCACTCGGAATACAGAACAAGGGTGAATATTAGCCGTGTTTTATTGAAAAAGTGAATAGCCAAGTCAGCAAATTTTAACACGCAAACAACAACAAAACTGTTTGTGAATCCAATTAACGTCATCAATCAGAGTGAACATAAAGTGAAGAATTTAAATTCTTGAATTATTGAGAGGTTAGATGTCGCTTTATTCAGGGATTGATTTTGACATATAATGTTATTGAATGTATCATGATCACCAACTTTGAAGTAGAACAAAAAAAAATAGTGAATATAAAAGCAGGTATAAACGTTTTATTCAAGTTGAAAACCACGGCCATTGTTAAAATACTAGCCTAGAGATTGTTGCAAAATAACACATGTTGACAGACAGTTCAATATTGATGTTGGGCACAGTTAAATGACGTCACGGCCTTACCTTTTATTGAAAATTAAAAAATGTACAGGCAAACCTAATACCGAAAAGTTTTTAAGTCATGTGTTATAAAGTGTGTTTGACAGCTATCAAAGTGAACAACTTCTTTAACGAAAAAAAGAACGTAGAAATAGGTACATGAAGATAAATAAAGATACATTTAACATTGTGCACATAGTAGAGAGATTTCCTAGAAGAGATAAAACAATACCAAAACACATCCCCTGTTAAACTGTGGAACTATCAAGATTCACTTAGTTAAAATAAAATACTAAAATTGTACTAGATTTTTACCATTATTAAAAACAATTGTAAAATTCAGATTTCTCCGGCATACTGGTGTACCAAGGAAGAATTATTATATATAATAAAAACTTATTTTATTTCCAGAAACAAAAATAAAAATAAAAAATAAAAGAAATCGTTTGAGTTAGCTTTTTGTGTATATAATTTGATATTTAAAAAAAAATCTTTAAAACTAACTAATAGAGCTACTGCATGCTAAATTTACAAAATACAATAAATTATTTAATTATTTTTCTTAAATAGCAAGAAAAGGTTAAAAAAAATTCAACACCAAGTTAGTTATAAAACAAAAAGCCCTTGTTAAAAACAATCGACTGTTTTTGTTTGTTATATGTAAATGTATTATTTACAAAAATTAAAAAAAAAATAAAGATACATTTATTTATATAGTTACACCATTAAGGCTAATGTTAAAAATAAAATATAAATTAAAAAAAACACTAAAAATAATTTACAATATTGTGAATAGAGATATTATTTCTGGCATAAAAAGCAAGCTCACTTTCTTCGGTCTATCTCTTTCTAAGTAGGCGCAAGACATGCCAAGCCAAAGGCGCTCATAAAAAATGCAGGCAACGCAAATATTAATTTTATACAATTTATTTTCATATTTTTTTTTTTGTGAAGTAAAAAAAAAATAGACGATAAATTAAATTAAAAATTATAATGCAAATAGAGAAACAAAAGATGTTTTTTAAAAGTAGTAGATGTAGTAGTGTATTGTTGAAATCTATATTGAGTTTTGATTGTTGTTTCATAATTTGGCGGCCTACCTTGCATCCAATATCGAATTTCAAACGCCACGATGGTCGACGTTCAGCCGCCGAACTCATATGCAACGGTGAAGACGGTGTCGATTCACTTTTTCTCATAACAACATTATTATCACGGTCGCTGTTATCACTGTCATGTGTTGATGAACTTGCTTTTGACACAGTTGTGGTTGATATTGTCGCTGGTGTTGTGGTGGGAGATAATTTAGCTTCTTCACCAATTTCTTCAGTGTTATATTTGTTTGCTTCGTTACGAAGCTTTTCGGCTAGCGACAGTGAATTCGCATTGTCAATATCGAAGAGAGAACGTTTCTCACGTATTCTGGTTGGAGAGTCTGTGGGTGAAGTGGTTGTTGTTACTCGCATTCTTGGTGAATGCATAGGTGATGTTACTGATGGTTGTTTTTCTGGAGATTCTTCTTCATTTTCATTGATCGCTATTGTTGGTGAAGGTTCACTTGTCACTTTTTGACACACTTCAGTCTTATTGTTGGCATTTTTAGTTGGTGAATTGGTTGTCAAAACCGGTACCTTTTCTAATTCCTCACTTGTACTAGATTCTTCTTCGTCTTCATCAGTAACACTTGATTCTTCTTCAATTTTTGTTGTTATTTCATCTGCGATCCTAGTAATCTTCAACACCTCTTCTTCTTCATCACTCTCTTTTTCTTCTTTATTTTCTTCAACCGCAGTTACTTTTTCTTCCTCTTCGACATCTTTGTGCTCTTCAATAGTTATAGAAGGTGGCGGTTGCGAATGAGTGGGCGATTTTATAGGCGGTGGTGTCGAAGGCGGTGTTGGTGACCACGAATGAATCTGTTCCGCTATTTTGTCATCTGTCAGATGTATTGGTTTTGTTCGATTGAACGCTACAGTAAATACGGCACTTATTTCCCCTTCATCTTCATCATTCGATGAATGTTTTGTTGTAACTTCGGTTGCTGTCTGTGATGGAGGTACATTATCAGACTCATAATCCAACGTCGTCGATGGTACTCGATCGTTTATTGGTGATATAGGTGACGTTGGTGTTGTTGTTATTGTTGTCGGTTCTAGAGGAGTTGTCGCAGTTGTTGTTGTTGCTATTATCATGGCAGACATTTCTGATGACGGCGATTGTATTGGCAGTTGTTGTATTGGTGATGATGGTGTTGTTGTTGTAGTAATAGTAGTAGTAATGGTTGTTGTTGATGATGTTGTTGTATTTTGGGATTCGGTCTGTTAAATTTATTAGTTAACAATATTTGTTTTTTTTTGTTTATGTGAAACTCAATATTTAAAGAGAAAAGGTCTGTTTCAATTTTTTGGAAATTTGAAACAGAAAGAATATAAGAAATATAAAATACTTGAATAAATTCAATTCACAATAGACTAAGTATGAATACATATAATAACATTGTTATAATAGATAGAGAATTATAACAAAAACAAATCAAACAGAACTAAGCAGATATAAAATACGTCGTGTTGTTGTAATCTGCCATGTTGTTGTTTCGAGGCTACATTGAAATTAATTAACATGCTGCGAGTAGAAGAGATGTTTCTTTTACATATACTTGTTCTTTTTTATTTGCGAGTATCTGAAAGTCTCTCTTTTATTTTGATTAAACAGCTGATTAATACATTTAAAGAGTTCAATTATATTGTAATTTTTTTAAAGTACACAACGTGCTACGTCAAATAAATCGTACATATGAGGACATTTAACAAAGAACAATACTTTTAATTAAAAAAACAAAATCATATAATTAAAATAAAATATTTTTTTTTTAATATTTATTACACAGCGACATGCTACAGAAAAAGATTTTTTCTTGTTGTTGTATTTGTTGTTGATGTTCTGTATTCAGTGTTGCTAAGGTACCTATAGTTTTTATAAAATTGCTCTTAAAAGAACTCGAACTGCATACGTTTTGAAATCGTTTTAATGTTTTGAAAATAAATTAAATATTAAATTCGCAGATTTAGGAGGAGATGAGTGTTGCTTGGTTTTAAAACGAATTTTTAAAAATATTGAGTTCCTGCTGACTATTGATTAGGGATAACGGACTCTTTGTAATAATGGTTTTTAAGTCGTATCCAACTTTCAAAAAGATATTGAAATTACATACTCTTTTTAAAATTTATAGCGGAATCAATTCCACCATTGAGCTAAGTTTTGAAGGATCTATTTTCCATAAAACGTGAAACTCGAAAATAACCAGAACTTTTTAAGAATTCTTTAAGATCTGTCCACCGTCTGTGATTGGTTAGTTCGACACAGCTAACTTAACTGTCATATATATATCTATAAGGAGCACTTCGGTTAAAGAAGAAAACGAATTGATTGAAATGAGAGTAAACGTTGAACTAAGTAAACTTTAAACGTCTAATCAAATGAATAGCGTAGTCAATTTGGATATAATCTAAAACTGGATTTCTATTATCTAAACAAATCCATCCTTCAAAATGACAGATAATAACAGGAATCATTAAGTTGCTTAAGCAGAGAATTTTGAATTCTCCTACCAGAGGAAAAAAACGACCATGATCAAAAATGGTAAATAATGAAAAATGATGAAATTATGAACCTAACATTTCTATTTTGCCTTGAATGATGTTTAAAGCGTTTAGTTGCACATAATTGAGCTGTTAAATTGGCGCTTGGTTGTAAACAGCATTTAAACACATTAAATTAACATCAATCATCAATCGCTTCCTATTAGTAGGAAAATTAAACATAGAGAAAAAAAAAAGTCCAACAAAACCTCTCATCAAAACGCATCTTAGTCTCTTGTGAATTTAATTAATAATATCTGCTTAATCTCTTACAAAAAATACTATAATCAAAATTATAAATAAAAAATTAAATAAAGAAAACAAAATAAAAATAATAAACTTAAAAGAAAAACACCCAAAAAATAAAAAAACAAATAAGTGTATCACTTAGGTGTGTGAAACCTTTTCCATTTTTTTTTATGTTTTTGGTTAAAATATTTAACAAAAAAAAATACAAAAATTAAATATAAACCTCCTCCCAAGCGAATCTTGTGTGGGGTTTGTGGTGGGGCTGAGTTGTTTCTTCTTTTTTTTTTAATTTTATTTATATGGTTAAACGAATATCTTAATTTTTTTATAAAATGAGATTTTGTTTCGTTAATAAATTCTACTTTAAATAAAAATATATATAAATTTGTAATGTACTTACATTAGTGTTGTTATTGTTATTCATTGATGAGTTTTTCTTTTTGACGAGTTCTTCGGCACTCTTGATTTCATCTAAGGTAACACCTTGAGTCGAGCGACGTGTTTCACGTACTCGCTTAGCGTGGGCTTTACGTTGAGTTTCACTCTCTTCGTCACGTACCGGTGGCACAAAGGATCTACATTTATTAAAAAAAAAAAATTAAAAAATTATATTTATAATCAATGACACTTTGCATATGCATTTGTTAGGTATATCAAACAGTTTTTAGATGAGGCGATTAGAGCTGTAAATAAAATAGCTAGTCATTGTATTAGACAGCGCAAATTCTTTTTGAATTAATAAAAAAAAGAAGGCGTAGCAGGCAGAGGATCGCAGCAATTGTTTAACCGAATCAATATCAACTATAAAATAGTTTGCGTCTATTTCGATATCCGCTTTGAACGATTTTAGTATTCATCAATTCGATTCGATCTAAATCTGTTGGTAATTCGGCTATCCACCAGGTTGATATTTCACTTTTTAATTAATTTGGTTATACAGGGTGGCGCATAAATAACGTTATGATTTAATTATTGAATTTTTTTTTGTTTACATATATTTTTCAGAATTAACTTTGAAAAACTTGGAAAAATGTTGAAGGAAAGGCTCAGCACAGAACAAAGAACCAAAGATGTTCGATTTTATTTTAAAAGTGGACATTCAATTATTCAGACACAAAACATATCGAAATTTCTTTCATGGTCGAAATGCGCCGAATATTTTTTTTCGAAACGATGAACAAGTCGTTGTTAATGTCATAGCTGGCTCTCAATACCGGGCATTGATTGAATTTTTTTTTTCAAGGCCAGAGGTAGAAAACAATAGTTGTGGTTCTAACAACATGGAGCCACAGCTCCCAGAGCTCATCCAACTATGGCTCTCCTGAAGTAAATTTTTGGTAATCGGATAATATCGTGTATTTCTGATTTTGACCGCTCCAAATTTTTCTTTAGGGATACCTAAAGAGTATGGTGCAACAGCTTAAGGCCAATATCCGACAAGAAGTGGGGGCGCTGAAACCTGAAATTCTAAAAAAAAGTAATGAAAAATGCTCTGGAAAGAGCACGTCAGGTGCATCATTTTAGAGATATTGGTGCAAAAATTTAAACAGCTTAGTATTAAAATATTAGTACTTTACTATTTGCTAACTTTTTAGAAAATTAGCAATTCTTTCTTAATTTTAAACATTTTCGAACTAATATCGTGTTAAGGCCAGATTTTAACTTCAATAAAAGAGAAAAGAAAGTATGAAGCTATATTCGATTAAAATTTGCAAAATCGTCGTTTTAACTTAGTTTTATACTCAAACAGCTTTAACATCGTACTAATTCAACTTAAATTTTGCGCCATTATCTTTAAAACATAATGTGAACATATTTCAAAACCATAATCTAAATTTTGATAAATGCTTAAGTTAAATAAAATCAGAAAGACAAATTTTATTCCTAAAATATATCATAACGTTACATATGTGCCACCTTGTAGTTTTCCATGATGGCTAGCAGAATAATGTGTGTTGTCAAACTTGATTATTAAGTATTAAGTTTAGTTAAATAGAGTAAAATGTCAGTTTTAAAACAAATGGATTTAAATTCACAAAAATTAGAGTTAGTAAAAATATTTCAATTAAAAACAAATGTAATTTATTTTGGAAGACCTTGACTTTCTGGGTTCTGTATTTAAAACAAAATTAGTTGTTGCAAATGTTAATAGGTATAAGTTCACGGAAACACATAATTCTTGTTTCTTTTATTTTTAATTTTTTCACATTTTTAATACGGATTAAGATTCACTCAGCATTTTTGTAGACACAAATTGGCAACACTAATACAAAAAAAGGCAATTACTTGAAGAAATTTTTGAAAATAGTTCCCGGTGACATTTTTTGCTTTGCATCATTTTTATTTTGAACTTCTCCATTGGTATTATTGGTGGCATTGTTGATATTATTATTTGTATTGTTGTTGATATTGTTATTTTGAATAGTTTTTGGTGGAAGAGTTGGCGGACTATATAAAGTTTTTTTTTTTTATTTTGATTTTTTGTTTTATGTTTAAGTATAGATTTTGAATTATGATATGGGGGACGAAGGGTTTTAAAAATGAAAAAAAAAAAAAAAAGAATTCGACAAAAGAAATACTACGTACATTTTTTATAAATGTCCAGTTTTTTAGTTTAGTTTCATAGTTAAGACTGCGTTAACCGCAGAAACATGTTGGTAAATTTAGATACCGAGTAAACTTTTCATTCTGAACAACATAACTGAATTGATATTTCTAGCAATTTAGCAAACTTTAATATTCAACAAAATAATATAATAATTGTCGTATAATATTATATATAATATATTTATACAGATTGAAAAAATGCAATGAATCCAAAAACAGAACATAACACACGTTTCCTTTCCCCGTCTACCTTTCACAGTTGATCTAGCTTGATAATTGCGATAAAATCTCAATGATTTAAGACAAGACCGTTATAAGATGCTAAAAAGTGTTTTTCTTAATAACCAGTATTGAATCGATTCCTATTAGCCGTGTTTTATTTGTAATTTATAGCTAGCGCAGTAATACAAGCACCAAAAAACGCTTTATTCACTCTTAAATTCACCCTTAATAAACTCTCAAAGTTGGTATCAGTGTATCATGTGTCAAAACCTTACTACTTGTTGCATTAACTTACACGAATGTGTTCGAAAAATTTGTATCTCGTTTTTAAGATGGAGTTGAAATACTCATGGAAATGCAGATCGAGTTGAAATATTCATGAAAAAGCAGATCGAGTTGATTTAGAGTTTTTCTCACTACCAAATTTGCATTAACACTTCGGAATTTTACACACTTCACTACATTATACTTGCAAAAGTACAAAAATGTATCTTTTTCTCGTATTCCCCCTAATTTTACTATTGTATTTCTTGAACGTTTACATTTATAAAAAATACTGATTTTTTTGAATATTGGAGAAAGAAAAAAAAAAAACAATATTCAATAGTCGTTTTTTATTGGTACATATATGTACATATATGCAGCGCCATAGCTGGGCATTAACTCGTTAATCCGTTAATCGTTAATTAACGAAGTTAAAATTTTGATTAACGGATTAACTTTTAAGTTAACTTTTAAAAATGTTAACGGACACGTTAAATCCGTTAATCCACGTTAAGTCCGTTAATCGTTAATCCAATGCCTACTATTTACCGCGCGGCGTGAAAAACAGGTTCAGACAAGTATGAGACAAGTAACGTGCGGCGCGTGCCGCGAGTGAAACAAAAACAGCTAGGTACGTATTATATTTTGACGGCGCGTGCGAGTGATTCGTTTCGTTTGATCATTTCATTATGCCGGTCGTCCAGTATGTGCGCGATAAGTTCAACCAACTTCGTTCAACTTTTTATTCAACTCTTTCGTTGGATAAACGAATTTACAACCTCTTACACTAGTGCAGCAACTTACGTAATTTACTTTGAGCAACTAAAGTTGAACAAAATGCGTTTGGAACCCCGTACACATAATTGACCAACTTTCCCATATGTTGATTAACTCCGCATACCTAGTTGATCAACTCTTAAAACTTATCCCAGTGTTGAATAGCTCCATACACCTAGTTGACCAACTTACCCAAATGTTGAATAACCTCGTACACTAGTTGATAAACTTGTTCGATTTTGACAGAAAAAAATTTTTTTCGAGTTGATCAATTGCGTTTTTGATATTGTTGCTCAACCAGTTGATGAACGAGTTGATACCTTCGTACACTTAACCAAAGATCACTCGTTGGGGAAATAATTTTGACTTCAGTTCGGTACGAGTACATACATTTATTGTCGACGCACGCCTTCGCTTTAAAATATTCTTAAATTTGTTCCGTATGAGTATGATTTCCTCTACAAAAAAAAAGTGGCTGCCGCATTGATAACATTAGAAAATGAACGACAAAGGAAGAAAAAACAGCCAAGACGATTCTGGGTAGATGATTTTTTCTTGAGTCGCGAAGAAAATTGTTTTTTTCAATGAAACATATGAGAAATTAAAATCGTGAATTCGAATTCAAAGTTTATGCAATTGCATTTTCGAGGAAATTTGAGACCAAGCCAATTCCCTGGCATCTCGATTTTTATAAGAGGGGCTCTTAATGTCCCATTTTCCTCAATTGCTGAAATCATTTGCAAAATTGATTCCGTGGTCCCCTCTGATTTTTTATCACCCTCCATGACAAAAAACCAAAATAAACTACAGTTTGCAAGTTGCAACAACTGCAAGTTCATGGCAACGCAATAGTTCAACCACGTAGACACATTTCACTGCAATTGAAAATGTTGCTCAACGTGTTGATCGAACATTTTCAAGGAGCAACACGAGCTCGTACACTACCCGTACACTTGTTGCGCAATTCGTTGAGCAACGGCCAACAAATAGATCCAACCCGTTGGTTGAACAGAATTGAAGGCACCGTACATTAGAGTTGAATGCGTTGAATTCGAAATTTGTGCGTTGATCGCCTAGTAGACGACCGGCATTACTTAGCGCCGGTGCTCAGAGTATAAAAATATAAAAAATGCAATTTTTATCACATGTTAACGGATTAACGATTAACGTTAACTTGCGTTATATCTTCCGAAATTTAACGCTTTAACGTTTAACGAAGCTAACTTTTTTAGTAACGGATTAACGATTAACGAAGTTAACTTTTTGATTAACGGTGCCCAGCTATGTGCAGCGCAGTAAAATTGTACACAGTAAACAACAACAAAGGAATAGTGCGTATAAACTAGGCAGTAATAAGAGTGCACATAATAGTGCTGATAAAGTTTTGGAGCATCTGGATTACAGTGACAATCAAATTGGTTGCAAAAGTTTTATTTTTCGTGAGGTTGGCAGATTTTTATTATTCGAGAATGTGTTCGGTGATATTTGTTTAGTTTATGGTAAATTTTCACAAGAACCAAAATTATGTGGTTTGAAATATTAATTTACGATTAGACAGTAAACGTTAATAGTCAATGGTCAAAATGTTGCCTCTTAATGCGTGTGCATGGCATGTTCCCTATCTGTCACGTGTGAGTATGAAATTCATCGAAGGATGGCTGCGATGCCAAACGATTAAAAAGCACATGAACATGATTTTTTTCTGACACCGAGCCTTTATTTGACTTTGTGTACATACATGCCATTAAGATTTGATTTTATTAATAATTTTGCCACTTGTTTCACAACAAATTTGTCAGTGATGTTAATTCAGCATAAACCACATCAAAACGTATACTTTTCCAACGCATCCCTTAGCTTATTAAAAAGTGGATTGTTTATTCGTACATAGGTATATATTTCATTTTTGGTTTTCGTTTCCTTTTACTTTGTTCACTTAATGAGTCTGAAATATCTACTTAATTAAGATGATTTATCAAAAGAAACTCAGAAATTATATATAGCCCTTTTCTCTTTTGGATCTTTATTCATTTCAATTCGTATTATTTTTGTAAGAAATTACAAATTTATTTTACTTCTTTTCCAAATCAGCTGATTTTGACACCGGTATAAATGCAAAGCATACCAACTTTAAAATTTAAAGTAAAAGTGTATATGCATATGCAGTCAAAAAAGCATTTTATTCGGACTTCCATTGCTGCACTATGTATAGATTACCAATAAAATACGTCTAATATAGACATTTTGTCAGTTGTCATATAAATTCAGCATAATGCCTCAGTTGCATGACATTTCTGAACGAATGCCAGTGTTTTGATAGAACATACTAATCGGAACTGTTCGCCTTAGTGTAAATTGATTCAATATTTCGGGACAAAATTGATGGCAGTGTCAGTAGTGTAAAAATGGAATTATGGTAGGTATGGATTAAAATTTTGCGAAAAAATATTTGTTCCGTAAATTGCGGAGCGATCACAGTGTGTACTAGTGAACCGCAAAATATAACAAAGTAAATACCAACGAACACCCCCTCAAGCATGAAAACATATATTTTTTCGGACACCATTCTACTTTTCAACATCAGAAACTCCATCTTTACTAAAATATTCTTTTCCATTACAAACTTATTTTTCTTCACTAATCGTTTGTTGTTTTTCATATTAAATTGAGCAATGTAACGTGTTCACTTACCAATAAAGCACGGCTATTGTCAGTTAGGCTTAACACTAGTGATAAAAATTCGCAATTGGAAAGCTTTAATTGGAAATTATAGTTGACAGTAATTTTAGATATTTATCTGCTTTAGTTTTTTTGTTCTGAATTTTTTGGAATGGCTAGGACCTAAGGTTGACTATAGCAACATTCGCGGTCTAAGAAAAAATTTCTGTACCGCGTTTGTCTATAATTGCGATTAAGAGGCCTGCTGTTTTGGCTCTTAGGAAACCAAAATACATAGATGAAAATTCGGATCACTCTGAATTAACCCAAAAGGATATAAATGAGTGCCGATCTGACAAAACCCGAAGGAAGGTATGTTGTGATCTTCCCTTGATTCTTACCTCTGACCCTGATAAATACACTAGTGTATTATAGCCTCTAGGCACATCAGACCATTGTGTCATATCTGCAAATTTGCAATTTGCAAATCGTTAACCTCAGTTAAGGAAAATACATCTAAGACAATCGTTTGACGGTCTTAGTGATTTCTTCAGAAACTTTAACTGATTACTATGCTTCTTCCATAGTACTCCAGTGCAGATATAATTACAAATTTAATCCTTTTCGGAATGATAAATTTGATTCCGAGTAGGGAAAAATCTGTCAAACCGAAAGAGAGTTCATGGATTGATTCAAGCTATAAAGAAGTTATTAGGGTCAGAGAAGTAAGTTTATGATGTTATAAATCCAACCCCATTGAGAAAAACCAAACAAGCTAGAAAGACCTGCAATAGTCATACTCGATAACCAAATTTTTGCATAACCAATAATTCAGTCCAAAAATACTACAATATTCCAAAAGTAGTACAAATTCTTGATAATATGTCCTTAAGTGGGCTTCAGCTTCAGCCCGCTAAAGTACATACATACATATTATTAATAAAAGAAAGTCCATTACAAATTTTTGCCCATTTGTAAAAATGTACGAAATACTACATCGTCCCCGGTTCCAACGGTCGTCTTCAATGACATAGCTTTTGTCAGCTCAGGAGATAAAGCCAATTTGCTCCCACAAAGTGTACTTCTGTACTCGAGAGCGTAAGCGATTTTATATGACCAATCAGCTTTCGCGATCGTACAGTTGCAAAAATACTGAAAGATCTCGGTATACACAGATCCGTTGGCCCGGATAGCATCCGTTTTGTCTCCGAATCTCTTTCTGATATTCATCAATGATCTTTTGTCTGAAACTTCTAATTCATTAAATTGTTTTGCAGTAGACAGTACTCTAAAATCTTAAATCGGAACCTACCCTCCATGTCGCTATCAAAGAGCGGTACTTTCTTTCAATACTCAGTACGGTTCTTCCGAAGATGCAGTTAAATGTTCACACCCTCTGATCTGGGAGTAATCTATACAGCCTTCATTCGTCCAAAGCTTGAGTACGACTCCCATACATGGACAGGTGCTACTATTACACACTATAGTTTTTTTTTGATAGAATATATAAGAGATTTAAACTCTTAAGCACCGACATTATGTTTCATGTCTATTATTATTTTATCGTTATTTCTACAAACAGTGTTCTAGTGAAAAACGAATGGCATTCATCCTCTAAACAATTCTAAAGCAATACTCGAGCGCTTCGGAAAGTGCCCATCGGTTTACACTTAAGCCTGACTTCAGACGTACTGTCAAGTACAGAGATTCAATTTTTAGCCGTACCACACGGATGTGAAATGCCTTGCGGGACTCTGTTTTTCCCTAAACTTTGAATATTCAGAACTTCAAAATTAATATGCATCGATACATCTTATTAAATCCTTCCCTTTTTCTTTAAAACTAGCACTGTGTTAGTTATTTCATTAGGGGAAGAGTGAAAATAAAAAAAAAGATCGAGTTTTGAAAAAAGCAAAATTTGTCTTTCGTTAATTATCTAAAAACAACCCGAAGGAAGGTTGTTTCTGATTTGATGGGGCTTAAATCCAGTAGTAGTTCTACTGTTTCACTATTCTACTTTTCTATTCCAAATCAATATAAAAACACGGCCTTCCCAATTTTCCCATTTTACAAAATGGATTCCTAATGTATTTATCACTTTTAACAAGTAATTAGTAATTCAACGAATAACTTTATAATAATAATGTATTAGATGTCTACTCGTTCTTTAAATCGAGAACAAATAGGGACTATGAAAAAATTACTCGGACTACCTAATCGAAGCCTTTTGGAGTAGAAGGATTAAATCAACATTGCAAAATTAGTACTCCGAACATTTAAAGAAAAACGACGATATTTTCGAGATATTTGAGTGAACCTGGATACTCCGTTGCATTTGCTCTCCGGTCTATATAATAACAGCTAAAACTAACTAAGTCAAAAATATGTGAATAAACAAACGATAGCTAAATCTAAAATTTTCTAGCTGAAACTAATTTAGCGTAATCTTCACATTCACATAAAACAAAGTTTTAGCTAGAACTGTCAAGCTGAAGATACTAGTAAAATCTTTAACTAACTAGCTCTAACTTTTTCTAAAAAAGGTTGTATTTTTTTATTCTCAAGACTCAAAGTCAGGAATCGGATGTTTTTTTTTTTCTTATGCACCATTTTCAATATTGAATAATCTATTACAGTTCCGAAAGCAACGTAACGTCTAAAACATTTTCACTATTTCAATACTTTGTCGAATTCTCTTTTGAAGAACAAAAGACTTTGGTGGATTTTTTAGAATATTAAAATAACTTACCTTCGAATCGGTGTCGTATTCGGAGTCGTAGGAGTCGTTGGAGCGGTACTATTTGGTGTTGCAACTGGTGTATTCGGACTAGCCGGTGGCGACGTGATAGGTTTCCTTTAAAAAAGTAAATTAAATCATTAACCAAGGTGGATTAAGTGACATTTCAAGAACATTCCTACTCCTACATTCATCTAAGGCATCTTTGGAAAATTTCAAAAATTAAATTAGAAATGATCTTAAACTTGTATATGAAAGTAACATGCAGAAATCCAAAGATGATTGATTTTGAAATGTTAGTTCAAGCATGAATTTGTATTTAATTTATTTATTAGTAAAGCTTTATACAGTGTTCGATAGTAATTTTATCAAAAAAAAAAAAAACTATAAATAGTGTATTAAACAAAAACAACAACTAAAACGAAAAAAAAAAACAAACCTGAAGTATCTATGATCTTTGAGTGAGGCCGATCTTTGTACTGAATAATTTTGAATGGGCGTGTTAACTGTTCCTAGCACATTTGGATTTTGTGTTGCCGGTAATATGGGACACGAATTGGCCTTTATTCTGGCTCGCAGTTCATTGTATTTTTGATAGAATCTTGATTTGATTTGGTTTTTGTGGTTATGTTGTGAATAGAATGAGTATAATTTGCAAACAACAATATAATTAAATAAAAATAAAACACACAGAATATTATATTAATAATGTATTAGTTTAAAAATAAAAAAGTAATTTAAATTAAAAAGTAGTTACTTTTCCAAGCTCAAGCATAATTTTTGTTTCACCGATTATTTGAAGTATATTCAAAGTATAATATTAATTTTGTATTCCCGTATAAATATAATAATAATTTTTTATGCGTGCGTGATTATTTTGGCGGCGGCAGCAAATAATAAACTTTAAGGGCACATTTCTATTTACATTTTAAATGCATAATATTCTACACTACTCGCAGATGAAGAAGCAGTGCTTCAAAGACTGCTTAGCACAATAATTATTTTCATTCTCTGATATAATTTATTATGATGACTAACTAACAAACATTTTTTTTTCTTTTGTTATTTTGCGTTTTTAACTTCTCATTTTCTAATCTTATCAGCTTGAGAGTATAGATTGGTTTTCCTTGTGCAGAAATAGTATTTATTATTATTGTTGATATATATAAATTGAAATGTGCTCTAGCGTCAAATAAAATTTTAAACAACAATACAACAAATTTATACTTATGTATATTAAGAACGATTTAGTAGACAAATAAAATTAAACAACATCATCACAGAATGATTTTTAAATTCAAAAATTAATGCATGAACGAGAATGATTTTTTTTTATAAATAAAGTAAAGTGTAAAATTGGTTTGGAAACAAATTACATACTTTTCGTCATTCTCAAAGCTTTGAGTACGCCTGAGGATGACATCGGATTCTGTTGATTTGACATCTTTTTCAGGAACTTCTGCAAAAAGAAAAAAAGATTAACAGGCATTAGAATTATGGAATAAATAATACTCTGTGCATTGTGATAGCTCCTATGAGTCTTCTACTCATAAAATTTTACAAATTACAACTTGAATGCATGATGACCTAGCTGCTTTGTGTTTAATTTTATATACTTTACTTGTTCGATTAAATAGAAATAAAAAGCAGGAAACCATCTTTGCATATCTGGCTTCCGTAGAGAAATATAAATTGAATAGTTATCATCGAATGACTACCCTTTTGAGTGAAATTCCAAGAATCAGAAGACATTATATAGTTTTTGTTGCGAATGATAAATTGCAAACGATACAGCTTATTTTTTTTTTTCAGACTAACTGGAAGCTCATCGAAACCTTATCAAGAATTTTGTTGTGATAATTTCAAACTTTAACTGAGTTTATAGGAAATTTCAATCATTATTATTGTGTTAGATATACGGAATGGAAGATTTCTTTAACACTTGTCTTACTACTGACAAGTGGCAACAACTACTGAACTATTTAAATTAAAAAAAGTTTAGTGGAACAATATACAATATAATTCAAAGTGATTTAAATTAGAAGTTGATAACAATCGTTGATTGGTTTTTTTAAAATTAGTAGGGTAGATATTTATTTCAAATTAATGAACCACCAAAACTACTCGAAGTGCAAGTATTTGAAATAAATTTAAAAATAAAAATAAATATAATGACTGACCTTTAAAATACTTCTTAATTTTTTCTTCTGTTTAACAGTACAACATGGATATAGGAAACCCAATTACTTATTTGAGGATTTTCAAGAAGGAAATAACAATGAAATTCAGGATTTTCTTTAAACTTTTGCAGAGGATAATCGGGGAAGTTTCGAATTTTCAAAAATGATCAAGAGGCTTCAATTCAATCAAATAATCTTTAGCAACGAGGCGTGGATGAATGACTGCCTTTACAAGCAAAATTGTCATTTATGGGACGACACCAACCCACACGAGGTTCACCAGGTGACAATGCATCCTCAAAAAGTTACTGTTCTTATGGATTTTAGACCGGCGGGCGAAGTCATTTGTCCGTGCTTTTTCTAAAACGACGTTGGTGAGGCGGTCATCTTCAATGGCTATAAAGAAGGATGATAACCAGTTTCTTATAGCCCATATTGAACCATATGGACCCAGACGACATGTGGTTCCAGCAGGATGACGCTAGGTGTCACACAGCTGACGCTACGATTGACATTCTGCATGAACGATTTGAGGGTAAGGTTATCTCTGTCATAAGTGACTTGAATTGGCCACCAAGGTTTGACTGCGATACACTTTTTCTTATGGGGTTTTATGAAGTCGCATGTCTATGCGAATAAACTACAATCGCACTGCCAAATCATCATGAATAGACTCAGGACAGAGCAAAGTTTGCAAATTGTTCAAATTAATTTTGAAAAAGATGGTTCAATTCGAGTAACCTATTGGGCGTTTACGTGTTTTTTATGTTACTCATAATCGTCCATCAGAGCGATTAACTCTAGAAACTATGGATCATTTTAGTTAAACGTTTACTCTAAACAATAATACACATCCCGTTAAAACGTCATACAGTGCGTACAGAACAAGCTATTTCTGATGTGCAGAGTTCTGTGGATGATTATCGAATTGTGTCAATTCGTCATCCTGCTATATCCTACAGCCTGATTTACTGCGAAGAGTGTATAGGAATTGGACCTCCAGATAACGCCAGCCACTTACCCAAAATCATATTCAAAGGTAAATGGCAAAAACTTATCATTCAAATAAAGCTAACATATTACTGTGTTTCATTTTTAAATTTAAGTTCTCAGCCTCAAAAAAACACACTCAGTACTGACCATTTTTGTTGCAAAAAATGCCAGTATAGACGGCTGCTGATCCACAAAGAAAATCCAGCCAGAAAAACCAGCTTGCTTGTTAGAGATCAATCAGCATGCTAGATATAAGACATATTCACTTTTAATATTGTTAAAATTTAAATTTGGAATATTTATGTTTCAAAAATCATGCTTCTAGCTCAAATGAATATGCTTGAATTAACTTTCAATATAATCACTTCACTTGTAGAATCTAAAAATTCAGCTTTCATTAAATAGAGAGAGACCAAAGGTCTCGAAAAACAACCAAAATCGCCAGAAATGGCCTGAATGGTGAACATTCCAAAAGCAAGTGGCACATTCTCCTAGAACGCATCGGACGCAACGATTTTTAGATGATCATGTGAAGCAGTTCATTTCTGCGCTCCATAAAAGCAACGTATTATACATATTTACTAGCCATATATCTGTCAAAAGCCCTTAACCAAACCATTTCTAAGCCACGAAAACAAACAATTCTGTGTTATGTTATATTTAACATCTATTAATTAAAATTCAAGTGATAGCAACTCCAAAATGCGTTTCGCTCACCTCATTGAGGTCACTTGAATTTTAATTAAATTATATTCAATCACTCCACTTAATTAGAAGTAATTCTCTAATTTTCTTCATCTTCGTTGTAAAATCTTTGAACTTACGATTTTTAGGTGGACTCTCTGGCTGATTACGTGTTCTTGCTGCACTACCACGTCGCCATGGGGCATCCTCATCGATGGCCGTTTCTGAATTAATTTTTTCTGGCATAAGTTTTGGTTTATCATCTAAATCAATAAAAGAGAATTGTTATATACATATACAAAATATTTGAAAGAAAACACACAAAATATTTTTTTTTTTTTTGTTTAAAAAATAAATTGGAAAAAAAAATTAACAACGCAAAAGCTTACGAGAACCAATTTCAAAAAAGAAACAAAAAATCACTTGTAATAAAAATAAATATTACACAAATGTTGATTTATATGAGAAAAAATAAAAGGAACTAAGGCTGCAATTGTAACTTTCTGTGGCTTGGAAAGGTAGAGGTTACTTAAGATTGGTGGCTGCAGGTAGACGAGTAACAATCTTTGTTTATAAATCTAATTACTTTAAATTTATTTAAATTTAAAATTTGTCAAGTAAGACAGTTTGTTTGCTAGTTCAAAGGTGTAAATGTTAAATGTTTACACTTCATTCAGATTTCAGTTTTCAGAATTTGCATGTTCATATTAGTTCTTATGTAGAATTCACTGGGCAGAGGAATTTAACGATCAGTATGTAATTATTTCCTTATAAATTAATATTGGGGTTAAGCTCCGACCTTAAGACCTATTCTGCTCAATTCCCTATAGAGAACTGTTATGTAGGAACCCATCTTAAGTATGCCTTAAAAGTGTGAATTATGTCAATGAAATCCATAAAAGTCGTATTGAATCAATAAAGCACAAATACATACATATGTATGTATATTCGCTTTGATATGAAAAATTTCTTTGGGTTGATCTGTATAACCTAACATCATTTCAAACTTTTGACCCAGCTTCAGGAGAACTTGTTGTAAAAGCATACTAATACTGGTTTAATCTTTTCTCACCATACCAAAAATGTTCAAATTAATGTACCTGATTTTAGTCTATATTGGCATAAATTACCAAGGAGGCTCATTGCACCATCTGTGAAGGTTTAAACTTTTAAACGCTAAGAATTAACTACGGCATACAAGAGCCTCTTAACGGTATGTGTAAGCTCTTAATTTTATAGTTTTAATAATACATCTTCTGTTGATTTTAAAATAAGTTAAAGGAATTTGAAAAAAAACTGTCTCGAACAAGGCGAACAGGGTGCGTTTTATGTTCCAGGTCAATGTTTTTTTCAATAACTTTTAAATGAAATACAATTTTAAATATTTATATTTTACTGATTGATTGTCGTCCAGTCTTTACCTTATCTCCCAGTGTATGCAAATTTTCAAAATTAAAAATTATACACTGAATGGTTGACTTGATTAACCCCAAAAAAGTTACGTAATTTTCTCTGTGTATTTACAATTTAAAAATTATTTTAATAAAATATTTTGATAATTTCAACCACTTTCTACGACAATCGAATGCCAACTAACAAATTTTGTTCTCACAAAAAGGGTAGCCAATTAAAATCAACCTGGAACATAAAACGCATCCTGTATTTCTTAAAATGTATCTATGATGATCCTCTGTTTGTAGGCCTAGACCCTGCTCTAAGCTGATTGCAATAGAGAATCTAAAGCTAGGTTAATCTATGAAAGTGTCAACTATAATCCATCGTGCGCTCATTTTCTTAAATAAAAGTTCGAGCCGTTCAAGATTTTGATCCTCGGTTCTAAAAGTTCGTTTAGTAGGTACATGAAAAAATACTTTATCAAATGATTATGAAAAAGGATTGTCAAAGTCATAAAAACGATTGTTGTCTGAAAGTCCTTATTAGACTCAATGATTTTAGAAATAATTTTGCTTAGAAAAATATATCAAGTTTTAATTGTTTTTGCTTTGATAAGAACAAAAAATTGCAGTTTTTAAACAAACAAATTACTAAAAAAATAAATTAATTAGGGGGCATGACGGTTTATAGAGAGCCTAAACCTAGTGACTCACAACCATTTCCGTGTGCGTGTTAGAGAAATGGAGAAGACCTACAATTGCTTATAAAACATATCTATTTGGCAATATATCTCTATAAGTTTCCCTGTTTATAATTCCTTTTGTTTTTTTCTTGTCCCTTAAAAGTTTTGGTATAGCCAATCTCCGTCCTAATCTAGTGGTATTTTTCATAGCTAAGCAGTTAGGGTACGAAACCCGAACAATACAATAACAGAATTCTAAGAATACAGTTCCTACTAAAAATTAACTTTTATACAAAATGTGCCTTTATTTTTTGATTCAATATTCTTCTGTTGCAGGATATTTAAAAATATTTTTTAGGAAAAATATGTAATAAGTTTATTTAAATAAACTTTAAATCAGATTGATGGTCTTAAAAGAGTTAAAGTAAAATATTCTGTGTGGCAGTTGATTTTGAATATTTTTTTTTAGAAAATGTCCCTCCCTCTAAAAGATAGACTCCTTCCTATATAATTTTTTTGTTTACCATGAATCAAAATACATTGGTCAGCTTATTGTCGCATCTTATGACATATTACTGACTCTTTTTTACAGGGTGGGTCACCTAGTTGTTTCTTTTTAAATCATAGGTTATTTTGACACTGACAGCTGTTTCCCGCTCGAAATCCTGACAGAAAGACGGTATAATACCTCCGCGAACGAAATAAGTCGCATTACTCTTGAACAACGTTGAGAAATATTGAAAACTTATTTCCAAAGGGAGTGCTGTATAGCCCAAACAGTGCGTTTTTTGAAAAGAACACGACTGCTGTACTTAAGTTTGTGCAAAAAGTTAGTGAGACTGGTATGGACAACACTCATGGCCTCAGTTGTTGTACGGTGCACAGACTTACAACACCAGGCAAATTTTTACATGGTATCAAGAATCTCGAAGAAAGTTCGGTTAATTTGACCTACGCCTAAGTTTCGTATTAGTAAACGGTGCTACATTTCAGAAACAAAGCCTCAACTTTAAAGATTTTACCACATTATATACTTTACTTAATATAAGCTGAATAAAACAGGTTTTTAAGAACATCCAGAGAAGCATAACGAATTAGCCTATTGATTTACATTTATAGTTTGGTCTGTTAAATTTGATTGAGGACTGAGCTAAATGGGTTCTAAAGAATGCAGAATTTTAATCTAAAAAAGTCGCATGTAAAACATAAAATATTACGTTAAGAGTAAAAATTTTATTTAAAGATGATTAAAGTCTGTTGTTAATCAACGTCAGTCTGTGAAAGCTTATTTTATGCAAACGTGTGGACGGACTTAATTGATGAACTATGAAAAACGTTAAAACCTAGGGACGATTTTATCCTATGTACAATAAATGTGTGATAAGAAATTAACAAATTAAAAAAAAAAGAAAAACAATTAACATTTAACAAAGTTAATTAGAAAAAAAATCTAATCAAAAATAACTGGACAGCATAAAATAAATTCCAAAATGACAAGAAGACAAATCTCAACAAAAATCCATTTAAAAAAAAACGAGACTTCTTGAAAAATAGGGTTTTGAAACTAACAACAAAAAAAAAAAAAAAAAAAAAACAGAAATCAACATAACGGAAAGCTTCTAGTACCTTCAGCTTCTGATATACTTGTCGAATGGGAACTCTCTGTGGAATCGGTTAGTTCAGAATCGGTTTCGTCCGATTCTGTTATCCTTTCTAAATTGCTCAAACCATCCTCTTCGATTTGCTCTAAAAGAATCATTTGTTGGCGGTGGTAGTGGTGGTGGTTTAATGGTTGTTGGAATGGTTAGGATAAAGGTTTGATTAACAATTTTTTATTTTTAGCATTCGGTGGTCGGGCAGTAAGGGATAGATGTGCACAAGGAAAAGCGGCAGGAATATTGTTATAGATTTAAATTTTTTAGTTGAAGTTTATTTTTGTACAAATAAAACGATAAAATATGAATTTAGCGTGAATGAGAACCTAATTGGTTTTGTGTGGCAAAATAAAATTTCAATAAATTGTAAAATATAACTTGGGAGTGTTCTGCATGGATGTATCTTACCATTAACAGGATCCTTTGTATCTGGCTTAACTTCAACGCGGATGAACTTCGTAGGAGTGTTCTCGATGTGATTTTCGATTGTATCTGAGATTCGACTAAAAGATATAAAATTCTAAAATTAGTTTAAAGCTCTGGCAATAATTATATGTGATTATACCTGATTTGACTAGATGGTCTTCGTTTCATTCTCTTGTTATTCGCTCGCAAATCTTCAAGGAATTTCACCATTTTTCGTTCGGCCACGTCGATACACGTCTGTCCAGCATAGTTTCGTACGTCCATATCGGCCAAAGCATCTACGAGCATCTCAGCGGACTCCTTTTGGCCCCAGTGTGCCGCCGCATGCAGAGGGGTCCATCCATCGTTGTCCTGTTTGTCCACATTCGCTCTGCCAGCTAAGAGCAGGCTTAGAACCTTTCAAATAAAAAAAAGAAAAAAATGTCTTATCATTAACTTAAAAAAGTCACCTTATATAAAAACAAACAACCTTTTTATATCCCTTAGCTGCAGCAACATGTAACGCTGTGGCTCCAGTTTTTGGATGTGGATTATCTGCTTCGGAAGCATCACTGCGCAACCATCGCTTGGCATCGCTCAGCATCATTTCTTCTTCGGCACGTCGTGCCTTATCACAATCGATGTTATGTTCTGCTACTAGTTTTTGCATGTATTCTATCATAGGACTCAGGTGGGCTATATCGACGGCCAAGTCGACAGCTAGTTCGCCATCACTGTTCACGGCGGATATATCAGCTCCATGTTCAACCAAATACCGGGCTATGCTTACAAACCTGAAAAAGAAGACAAATAGTTTTATTTTTTGAAATAAGATATTTTTCAATAAGTTTTGAGTTTTGAAATCTCGCCATTTAATTCCATCTGCTAATAAAATATTACGAGTTTATCTAAAGGAGCAACGACTTCTTCAACTTGAACAAGGTATTATGTATTTCTAGATGAGACAAACTCATTTTGCATTTTTTTTCAGCATTGATATGTTAGGAACTGGGATGGTCCACTTAATTTTTGCTGAATACCATATTATGAATACTAGTACGACGAAGTTTAATAGAACATTCCTCATCCCCAAGATGATATTACTTAATCCAGCTTATTTCTTGCTAAACCTACCCGCATGAAGCTGTTGCATGTAATGGTGTCCATCCTTCATTGTCCTGTCTGTTGATATCGGCGCCATGTTCCACTAGGAATTCAACCATGTCTAAGTTATCATCGATACAAGCCTGGAAAATAAGAAAAAAGAAATATTATAAGTTGAAAATCGATTTCAATGTAAACAAAACAAAAATTGTGAGCACAAAAAAAAGATAGAAATTCTTTCTGTAAACAAAAAACCACTGGCGCTGGATTTCCGTTGATGATATCATCATCGTCATCGCCTGCTGGTGGTAGGTATTATCTAGAGCACCAGTGCGTCGGTCGGACGGTAGGTTGTTATTATTGAAACGCATAAAGCACGCAGAGTGTGAGATAATAAATTTAATTCAATATAAAGCAGCAAAAGGGGACGAAGTATGTGTATGCGGTTTTTTTCATCGTTCTATTTCAAATTCAAAGATTTTGTAACAAAACGGAATAAATAAACAAAAGTATGAAGTTGGGGAATTTTGTGGGCCTGTGGAAGGCAAATGGGGCTTTATCAATTCATACTGTTTATCGTGAAGCCTAATCGTTTTGCTATGAATAAAGTGTCAGGTTGTTGATCTCGAAAACGTTTGAATTTCAAATTATTATTATATTTTGAGCAAATGTTTGTTTAAGGAATTTACGATATGTGAGCATGGGAAAGTATATTGGGGGCTTCTCTTGTGGTTTCTGTGGACTTATAGAAGTGAGGCAAATGTTTTGAGCTTATCAGTTTATTCGATGAATTTTTATCCTGGTTGTCGTCGGCTTATCTTCTTAATTTCCGGTGAAACTCGTGTACAAAGGTATATTACATGGTTTAGGAAAATCAATTTTAGTTTTGGGGTTTCGAAAATTGAATAAGGTTTTTGGATATGTTTCGATTACTTCAAAGTACATATATATTATATGTTGTTTGCTTCAGTAGATTGAGTTCTTTTTATAAATAAGATCAATTCTATTGATAATCAACATTAACAATATTTCGAATGACATTTACTTTGACCCTCGCATCCAGTGGGAACTGTTACCACATTAAAAACTTGTAGAATTCTGCGTTGATATATGAAAGAACATCAGTTGAAGTGTTGGCCAAGTGTTATGACCGGAATTGTAGGCTTGGCTATACGTGGGTATTAAAAAAGCGGCTATAAATGTTGTCTTTCAGCAACTATTTAGAAAAATTATTTAAACCAATATCTCCAAAACGGCTCATCGCATTGAGCAAGGCTAAGAAGCAAGAATTCACATGCCTGAAATTAGAATCGAAGAACTCTTGCAAACGCTTTAAAAACAACTGGCAAGCAAGGCAATTCGATGTGGACTGGATGTCAACCCAGTCAGAACTTGCTCACGTTCACCCAGAGAAATTATTACTATGACATACAAAATAGTCACAAGCGCAGCCCTTTATCTCAAAGTCTTTCAGAGTGGTCAATAATAATTGGCCACTACGATATTCTGAATTCGTAGGGATCCCTTACAAGGCCGTGTTTTTTTTTTTTTTTTTTTTTTTTTTGAAAAAAAAAAATTAATTGCCACGTCAGAAAATTTGAACACGCAAAAAAAAAAACAAATAAAATTTAGCTCAGCAATCAAAATGAACATAAAGTGGATATAAATTGTTGAAATGGTGAGAGTTTAGATGGCGCTTAATTCAAATAGTAGACAAATTTGACATAAGACACTGATTTTGACATTGAATGTTATTGAAGATATTAAAAAAAGTAAGTAAGTTATGAACTTTGAGCTCCTAGGTCAGTTGGATCTTGTAGGCATGTAGGCCCAAGTCCCGACACGAATTTCACCGAAGTTGAAGTCTGCGAAAGGTATCGGATGCCTAGGGTTCTGCTGGTACACTTTCAGGGACCGCAGCGATGTTCTCGGCCGATATTGCGTTCCTTTGTCATACGAATGTTGGCTCATTGATTACCGAACCGGTCGTTGGCCACCAAACGTTTTAAAGTCGACCGTGAAGGGTCACCACTTCTACGGTAAAAAGCGCGCAAAGTTTGCACCCATTTTGATTACTAAGTTTGATCAGTAAATGAATAATAAACAACAGATTTGACAGATGTCACCAAAACAACATTGCCGCCACAGGCCGCAAAAATCTACAAGCGGCAACCCTTTACAATGATCTTGAAGATCTGGTAAATATACATAGATACCAAGGAGCTCCAGTCAGGAAGACGT
Organism: Philhelius festivus; assembly: GCA_963931855.1. NCBI lineage: Eukaryota > Metazoa > Arthropoda > Insecta > Diptera > Syrphidae > Philhelius > Philhelius festivus. The sequence continues at coordinate 190,426,621 of OZ007556.1, read as the reverse complement.
CTTCTAGGTTCGTCTGATATCACGATGGACCAACTCATTGTGCAACTTTTCCGCTGTCAGCAAAGTTAACCTAACCTTAAAACTTTATTGTCTGCGGATCAATGGTTGCATTTTCTGCAAGAGCTTTTAGCTAATTTCGATAAGGCTTTTCTTTGATATTGTCTTCCGTTCTGAAGAATTTCTTTAAAACAAAATACACACACAACAACACAAGTTTTATTGATTTGTCAATTGAAAGTAAAAAGGAAAACCTTCATTTAGAATTTTTTTTTGTGTTTTCATGATTTGCCAAATTTTTCATTCACAAAATGTGCTTAGTGAAAGCCGAGAATAGATAAATGGAAATCATTGAAAAAATCACCAACTGCTCGTAGTTCTTCTAAATCCACTTGAATTGAAGAATTCGATGAATTGAAATTAAATAAATGATTTTTATATTTTCGTAAACATTTTTAAACTTGTATTTTATTCAATCTACTTAATTTGATTTCAATTCAGGAGCGGGAGGAGAAAAACAGGGAGGTAATTTTTAGCAAGAACAACAAATAGTAATAAATACAAACAGCCATGCTTAATTAATTAATTGGCAACCACCCAGTTTTGCTTTGGCTGTATGTTGAAAGATTGTTTTTTTTTTTGGTATTAATTTATTTTGATTTACATGATTTTGTTTTTGAAAATAAACGATAAGACACGACAAGTAGTAAATTTATTTGAGCAAAAATGAAAATTCTACTCTCATAAATAAAAATTTATTACCATCGACTTTTTTGTTGTTGTTGTTTCTTTTTGGGAAAATATGCATGCAGCAAAGAGGATTACAAATGCCAAACACACATCAGGGGTGCAACATGACACACGGCCTTTGTAGCAAGTGTGATGACCTTGCTCTACAAAAATAGCCAACTGAAACAAATTGATGATACACTTAAGTCTTACACACAGCACATGTGACCCAAGGATGAGCATGTGCAGGCGATGCAATAATACAACAAGAGTTAAAAGGATTTTCATTAGCAAAATCGAATGCCGTCAAGGCATAGCTTATATTGAGAGAAGTTCAAAACCTCCTTGTCATGGATTATTTTATGGAATGTTTCTTATTTGAAAGCAGATATCCCCTTAGATTATAGTCTTGACAGCAGAATAGCAAAAATGAAACTATAAAACAAAATCCATTCGGAATTCCGAAAAGGATTTAGGTATTTTTGCAGTTTAAGCCGTTTCAAGTGTTGGATATGTAAGAACTTAAAATTCAAATCAGAAAAAAATACAAATCGGGAAATTAATTTTCCAATAAATAGCTTTATATTGAAATAATTGAAATTAAAAGGAACGAATGTGTCAAATTTGTTCAACTTGCAGAAAAGAAAAGTTGATTTAAAAACGCCCAACACCACAAAGTGGTGTTCAGAAAGCTTGATCTTGACGTTCTCTTTATAATAGAAGTGCACTTAGTTACCGAAGAAGTTTAGGTAATATCAATGATTTTTTGTTTGTTTTTACAATTCACAGGCATTCAAGGGTTTATTGAGATCCTTATAATGTTAAATGCAGCACGACTGATGGTGAAAATTAGGGAGGGAGGGAAAGGAGATGTCGATGAGCATTGGTTTTAAAAGTTTGCAAATTGAAATAACAAGGAAAAACAGTGTCGGGTAAATTATTCCAGAATCGTGTTGTCCGACTGAAAAAAAACGAATCTCTGTATTTAACGGTACGACCAAAATTTGGCTCGGGAGTGAATTGACGAGTACTCTTAGTGAAATGGGTATCACGGATGAACTGATTGAGGGGAGAAATGCAACTGCCTACTTCAAGGGAGTATTGTTTGAGACCAAAACGATACAACAAGGAGAGACATGAAACATTCCAACGTTGTTCAAGAGATGCGAATTATTCCGTGATAATTCTGGTTCTAATTAGTTTTGAGGTTCTGAATTTGTGAACGTGTATAAGAAGCTGAGGGTAGAGTCGCCGACAAAGTAATGAATTAGATTGAAGTTTCAGACACGAGATCATTTATAAAAATTGAGGAAGATGAAATCAATCTAATGAAATCACCAATGGAAAGATTGCTATGAAAACCGTATTGCCGGTCCTTAGAAAGCTTTCGATCTTCGAGATATTTCTTGAGCTGACGATTGATCAGCACCTAAGTGCAATTAGTCGATAGGAGGAGGGGAAGGAAGGGTCGCCTTTTTTAGGAACAGGCTTGACAAATGCTGTTTTCCATTTTCAGGGAAGATTCCAGAAGAGTAGGAGCGATGAAAAAACTTACGCTATGGTTTTGAAATCGAGGAAGAACACCTCTTTAGAAGAATGGGGATATAGAATCAGTATATCAGCGAATTTGTTTGTATCAAGATCTCGAATGGCTGTACGAGTTTGGAAATATATATTCTCAAGATGATGATAGAGCTGGAGATGTTATAGGAGTACAATTCATTGGAAAAATACCCAATTCAGTATGAAAATGCAAAAATATACATATAAAACATTTATATGAGCGTGTGTGTAATACAGTGTGAGTGTTTAGGTGAAGTGGGGCGAATAGAATAGAATAGAATAGAATAGAATAGAATAGAATAGAATAGAATAGAATAGAAGATATCGATCGGCATTGGTCTTGAAATCTTATACGTGGCAATGCGAATGAAAATCGATAAAGGCAAAGTATTGCACATACGAGTAGTGCGGCTAAAAAACGAACGTCTTTATTTGATCGTACATCTGAAACTTGGCTGAACGTAAAATTATTTTATGACCGAATTTTTTGAGCGGGATATTTTATTTGAGTAGTGTGGATAGAAAAAACTACAAAATTAATAAAATTGCTAGCTGAAATCTACCAAAAAGTTCTTAGAGGATTGAAGATTTGACTAGGCAGACAAGTCCTCGGGATAAACTTTCGTTTTTTAATTCATTTTGATTTTATTTTCTTACATTTATTTTAAGCAAGAATTACACATTTTTCGTATCGATGCTCGAAATAAGCTGGAACTTCAATATTATGCGTTACCATAAGTATACGTCAAAATAGCTGCTTAACGCACTAATAACTACCAAGTTTTACTTGTTGCAGCTGGCCTTTATTTTCATGAGTCTAGTGATGGACACAAGTATAATCCATAATTATGAATTAAAGAGCAACACATGCTCACTCAGAACCCTCTTTTGGGCAAAATTGTGCTCAGGCTTTAGTTAGCTCAGCAATATCCGTATCCATATTGTGTGTTGTTCCTTTATGGCTGCCACCTCTAACAATTTTTGTCTGTGCAATGATACAACGCATTGGACTATAACGTCAAAGGTCTGGGTTCGAATCCGATTCTACTTAAAATTATTTTTTCTAACCAGATCTGTTCTACTTCTGCTGTTTTTTTTTTAGTTAGATATCTGCCACACAAAATAGATTGAGGTTGAAAATACCATCAAATTCAATTTTCAATAGATTATGAAACCTTCTAATAAAAGGTGAGTGCTTGGACCTTCAATCTAATAAGTTTTTCACAAAATCTTTTTTTATGCACATTCATATGTAACTGTAACAAAACTTGAAATTACATTTTGCCTGACCGACGATAAAACTTCACATCTTTCCCTTGATATGTATGTACATATATAAAAGTTCGCCGAAGTTTAAAATGTTTATTCAAGAATTTTAAAGGATTTTCAGGCCAAAAACAAAGAAAACCTCTGGGAGAAATAAAAATATTTCCGAAACCCCATCTAGAAAATAATTATATTCGATGGACATTTGTAATTGTTCATGTGGTGACATTGAATTACACACAAATCAAATTAAATTACTTTTGTTTGAAAAGAAAATTACATTTGCAGTAATTTGTCCCCAAAACTAATACTTTTTCTTATTTCATCAAAGCCAACAAAAAAAAAAAAAAAAAAAAAACAGCATTCTCGGTGACTCAGTGGTGCTACGAGATTTAAAAAAATAAAAGTGAATCTGTATCTGAAAAAATCTTCCTCTCATCTTGGAATTTAAAGACGGAGGGGATCAGTACTACTTAAGTGACAAACGAAATCAAAAAAAAAAAATTAAAAAAAAAAACAACACGCCAAGAGAATAATCGTCTGTACTGTCAAGTGACGTTAAATACTGCGCGAAGTTTGTTGTTGTTTACACTGTGACTCAATGAGTCATTATTCGGTAGCTTTATAGCTGCTACTTCACATCTCTACACATTGGGACGGTTTATGTCAAAATTGGAATAATTTCAGAATAAAAACAAAATTAATTAGATATATTTAAAAAAAACATCTTGTAAAATGTTTATTCATTATTTCTCATGTTCAGTTTATTTAGTTTTGAAGTAACTAATTTTGAGGTTAATAGAGTTATTTATAAGTGGCGTCACTTCGAATTGAATCTGCCTCCAAACTATTCCGATCAATAGTAGCCGTGTTCTATTAAAGATTGAATAACCAGATTAACAACAACTAAAATATGAATTAATACAATTTTGGTCAGCAATCAGAGCGAACATAAAGTGAATTTTAGTTGTTGACATGTTGAGAGTTAAGATGGCACTCAATTCAATTGCAGCAATCAAAGTGAACATAAAGTTTTGAATTGTTAAAACATTGACAGCCTTATTTATTAGTTTTCACTAATACTCGGTTCAACCTCGGAATAAATAAACCGAGAACAAGCACTTACTTCGGGTTTACGCCAAGTCAAACGAATCCTTATTTAAAATATATTTTCTTAGCCGCTTTAGCTACGCCTCCCTTGTGTCAAATATACTACCAAAAAAGTTACCAATCTAAAACTCTAGTTATTATGAACGTAAGCAAACCCCAGCTGATTTCAACTATTATTTATTTAAATCATATTGGAAATTGGATACATTTAAAATTGGATTGTATAAAGTTCAAATCCTCTAAATGAATATACCATCCCAATATCGTGCAAACTGTTAGAGCGTTTGAAAAATGTAAATCATTTATTAATGCAAAATATCTATCCATTTTATCTTAGTAACAAACGAAAAAAAATAGCTTATACTCCTTTTGTAAATTTCACACGATGTCATGGTCACAATGACATTTAGATACTAAAACGGCTTTAAACCTCCTATGAAACAGTTTTAGCTTATTCCACCTGTATTAATTTATTTTCAATAAGCTTTTCAGGATTAGAGTCGTTGTAAAGTCGAAGTAACTTTACTTCATCGCTAAAACGAGTAAATAAATAAAGCTGTGAGAGTTTAGATAGCGTTTAAGACGTCAGTCATACCGATTAGGAAAAAAATCAGCAAATTTTGGAACAGAATGCAATTGAATCTTTTTTCCTAATGGTCATCTATAGTGAAACGAAAGTTTCAATCATTTGAAAAGCTTTCATTTGTTCTTTTATTCATTTTCACCCAGCGGCATCATCCTATTTAATGTTTTACTGTTGCAAATTTCATCATTTTTTTCCTTAATATCAGAGGAACAATGAAAAATTGAAACGAATCGTTCCATTTTATTAGAAACGGAAATCAGCTGATCAGTAAAAAGAGGCTGTTTTCGAAAACATCAAATCAACGTCAATTTGATCGTCAAATGGTCGTCATTTTTTGACGCAAATATTGCAGTTGTCAAATATGCAATAGTCCTGCTTGCACAAAATCTATTTGATCAACGTCAGTGAATGTTCTTGCAAATGCATTTGACGTTTACGAACACGGTCAACAAAATTAAAAATGGATGCTAAAAAATTTTCAAAAATTGTGGTTGAAAATTGTTCGAAAACTTTAAATACGTGCTACTATAGCAAAACAAAATTATTTTCAAACAAAAAAAGAAGGCGATTTGGTTTTAACTCCGAAGTTCGAGTCGTAAAACTTCAAAGGTGTGTATGCGTAATTACATCAAAACAATGGAAAAGTTTTCGGATGAGAAATTCTTCGGTCATTTCAGAATGTCAAAGCAATTATTTCTTCTAAGTACAAACAAATGAAACGTTTCAATTCATAGAAAGTAACATTCTTTATGAATACCTAATTCTAGGGATTGAAGGAAGAACTAATCCCTTAATGGAAAAAGGCAAAAACACGACGCCCAGGTACAGACTTAGAACAAAGCTTATACATTACTCTTTGGGCTTTAAGCAACAAAAATTCATACCGAGACATCGAAGATTGTTTCAACAAATCTATCAACTGCGTTTTTCATACTTTAATTAAAACTTGTAAAACGATTGTGCGTCTACTTTCAAAATTTATGAGATGGCCAACTACAAATGAAGAAATTGATAATGTTGTGCACCAATTTAACTACTCACACACAAAAAAGACAATCTGAACTCTATTTTCTGAACTTCAATTATTTTTGTCATCAACTCGATTTTTTTACTGCAGAGCTGCGCCGCAAATGATGTTATCGAACATATGACTTAAGCAAACTGCGTTTTCGAAAATAATGCTTTTGCATGAAAATTTCGTTTTGGGTTTTCGAAAAGTTGACCTTTGCAGTTTGCGTTTAAGAACATTCTGCAAATGCATTTTTGATGCAGATGACGTTTTCGAAAACGGCCAGAGTTGCCATCAGTAAAAGAAAAAAATATTTGTTCCAAGGAAAATTTTGTTTGTGAATAAATTACTTCAAGTGATTTCACATCAATTTGTACCGTTTTATATTTCAAATGATATGATAACACATTAAACTATATAAAAGAAATTTGTTCCTGATGCTTTTTCCTAGTAACGTTCCCTAATTCAATTGAATAGAGAAAAACTTGAAAAGCGATATATGGCACTGATTTCGAAATTAAAGAAGAAGTTAATGTAAAAATGAGCATAAGCGTTATAAGCTGCGCTGGTGTTAAAAGTTTCACCAAAACTCGACAATTGTTTAATTAACTCGTCGACCATCATGGTCAACATTTTAATGTTGACGTCCAGATTGTCATTTGTTTTGAAATAATATTTTTTTAAATAATTTTTAATCAAGAGCGAGGAAGATGCTTTTTTTTTCTCATCTAAATTCTCACAATTAAAAAAAAAAAAAACGATAATGTTAAAAAAAATCTGACTTCTGTGTTGATGAACACGCCCAGACTAGATAATTAACGTTCAGTTGATAATTTTTTTTTATTTTTACGTATTTGAATCGAGTTGGTTTTAGGTCAAAAAGTTGATTGACACTGTTGATCAGCACATCTACACTCATTCAACATTATTGATCACAGATGTCGATTTACATAAATCAACATAATGTTGAAGCCGCTTTATAAGAACGTTATGTCGATTTATAGGAAAAATACACTAAGATAGGCCTGCTTCATTAAAAAAAAAATTGGGGAATAAGTTTGTTTTAATTTAATTTCATTTAAAATTCAAGTTCTATCGCTCCACTCAAACATAAGTAATTATTTAACTTTGTTCATTGTCATAATTAAATTTGGAAATGGACTTTTTTTTTCTAAGTCTAAGCAGATAAATAAGAGAATCCTCGAACAGAGAGCTTCGAAGAAATGTTAGAAAATCAACAAAACAAAAATATATAAAGCAACTGCCGGATGAACTTGAATTATTTTTTTTTTTCATTTTGAAATAGATAATAAACCAAGTATTTCAAAATCATAGGTTTACCAAAAACATTTGCTCAACAAAAGAGTCATGGCTTTGGATTTCGTTTTATAGAAACATACACCTCTATATAGCGAAATGATTCAATTTCAAGAAAAGAGTGACTAAACACTTGTCTGAGGTTTTATGCTGATTGTAATTTGCAATATGGCATTGAGCAAGATTTTAATGCGGTCCAGTCAAAATGATTTTTGCAGAAGCTGCATGGATGAAGAAGAAGAGGACTTAGTTCCTCACCTTCTATGTTCTTGTCCTGCCCTAGCACAAAGACGTAGACACCACTTGGCAGACTACTACTATAACGATCCTAGTGATCTAAATAATTCCTACATTCACTGTCTCAAACGCTTCATTGTTAGCTCAAAATGGTTTAACGAGTAAAGGCGATTTTCGAAATCCTGTGGTATTACAACGGCTAAGTGTGTTGGCCTTTTCCGGTCAGCAGCCACCTTAACCTAAACTAACCTAACCTTCGCTCAGTTCACATTTAGCAAACTCTTGCAGGAGATACTGGACGCATTACAAGCCAACTTATGCCCCAACTGAATTAAACTACAAATGACGACAGAAGAAAAATCAGAAGCAAAATGCTTGTTTTACCAAAAATGCTGTGTGCCTGGAGTTGTTATGCGCATTGACGATACCCACATTCCTCCAAAGACCCCCATTAAAACCGTCATCCCTTTTACATACACCCGAAAAGAAAAGGCTACTACAAACTGAATACAATGTTGGAACGTGCAATGAAATGTTTTTAAAGTTTTATCTAGAAAAATTAAAATTCCTTTCAGTTAAGCAACCGACCTACAGTAAATTGATCTTTGTTTGTCCTTCTACCCCTACAAATGTTCATAATCTATTATTTACAATAAAATTTTCCAAATTAGGCAATAAATTAGGTTTTACCTTTGTATATAAAACTTATAGTACTATCAAGAAAGATTGTGGCGACATCTTAAGTATAGGGGGTGGCCGTGGCGCGATGGATGTGTGCTCGCCTGTCAACCTCATGATGACAGGTTCGATCCCTGCCGTCGTCTTTGTCGCTTTAATTCCATTAAAAACCTTCTAAAAATTGCCATCAATGGGTTGCTGGTTTACTCATTACATGTTGTTCAGGCATAACACTAACAGCATGTAATTGAGTTAAACTAGTATGCCCAACAAGGATGAACACGAATAAAATAATGTGAATTATAAGCGACATAGAAATAAGACACGGCATTTCTCCGCTTTAGCTCAGCCGCCATCCCTGGAGATAAAAATATCTGAGACAACCACCAACAGTCTCAGAACATCGTGCCACACATCTTTCCTATCCTTCTTTCTCTTCATTAACTTCACGCCCGCGCTGTGTTGAAACATTTAAAGGGTATTCATAATCCCTTGAGCGCGGGTAGATTATAAAAAAAAAAAAAAAAAAAAAAAAAAAGGGATAGTACTTGCTAGATTTGTCTCTGCTGAATTTAATAATAAATAAAAATAAAAATTAATAATAAAATATTCTCTTTTTTTACTCTCGACTGTTAAATCTAGCGCTAATTTCAGCGCCACCACCAGGCTAAAGTTCGCAATATTAAATCACGCTCCATAATAATACTCTAGGTTATATATACAAGGGTTTTACTTACATTTTACTTAACCCAACCAGACACATGATCCATTAAATGAAAAATCCACTTCATTTCATATGCTGATCTGAATTGTAAAGAATGAATGCGTTCACGTGAATTATTCCCGACTTAAATAAAGATTCACTTCGAATGAATAGCAGAATAGTGATTCGTGAAAATTCAAGAAAAATTTCCCCCGATGAATAGAAGAATAGGGCTGTAAATTTAAATATTAATTCGTATATATTCACCCCTGTTCTGATTTTCGTTTACGAAAGTAATACTTTCGTTTTCGTTTCGATTTTGTCTGGACAATTTGAATTCGTAAATCTAAAAATGTATGTAAGTATTTTTAAAAATATATCTTTAAAAACTATTTTTTTGTCTTTTATGAAGTAGAAGACACATGTGTAACAGAAAAACTGTCTGAAAGTTGTTACCACTGCAAGGCAAATTTGTAAAAAATTAAGAACGTCGTTTTCAAATCCCTACGAAAATCAATTTCGGGAACGAATTCAATTCGGAACGAAAATTAGAACAGGGGTGATTCTTAAAAAGATACATAGTATCTAAGTTTAAAAAATATTCACAGGAATTGAACTGCAATCCCATTTATTTTGACGACAAATGACTAAAAGGAAACGAGAACACTGTAATGTTATCCGAATCTTGCGAGTTCCATAAAAGTTATAAAATAATTGAAGGATTTCAGATAAGTGGGTGTGACGATGTGCAATGTTGGTAGCCCTCTAAACGACGACCTTTCCTGTACTGAATAGGAAAAGTTTAAAGCTCCTAGTTTTATCATTTGATTTGATTCTAGTTTCAAAGTAAATTTGTTCCACTGTCCGACACCACAACTCGTCGGCATCGTTCTATCACCGTCATCAGCACTCCGAATGTGATATCAAATTGCAACGAAAACGAATTCGTAATATGTTGTACGTTCATGTGCAACAACGACGTAATTGTATATACAAACGTAGCTGCGTAGCACAAATAATAACAAGCGATGGCATAAGTTTGTAATATGACAAAACGCGGACCAACAACAAGCCAAGCAGAGGAGTTGCTGGTATCAAGCATTTTGTTGTAATCAGCAATTCAGCATTTCATTATTCTCTCTTGAAGTTGGAGTGTCGTTGTAGTCGTCTAAGTCTTCGTTGGGGTTGGTGTTTTTGTCGTTATGTCGTGTCGTCCGACTTGATCGTCATTCAACATCGTTGTCATTGTCATTCTCTTTCATCCGCACTCTCGAGGCAAAAATGAGTATAAAATGTTGTTGCACGCGTTGTGTAAGAAGAAGCAACTTAATATGGAGTAAAATGCAAATTTATGGTTTGTTGTTGATCTCCGGGGCAGCTAATAGTTGAATGTTATCGCTGACCAAGAATGAAGAATTATTATAGACTTAATAGCAACGTTTTTTTTTTTTATTTCTTCTCTCAGGTTTTTAAATAGATTCTTATTTATTGAATTGTTAAAATTGCAATAATAAATTTAATGAATGAAGCGATTAACATTCAACATCAAGCCAGATTAAGATGGAGGAGAATAGAAAATGTGGTAAGAAAGGGGATCTATCTATCTGTACATACATTTGAAATAGCAAACTGGCGGTCAGTGGAAATTTATTTGCTACAGAACATTATCTTTTGTAGACAATACAATTAACAAATAATTAAACACAGCAATAATTAGGTCGTTTATGATAGCAATAAATGTTTTAGATTGTGCAATGGGAGAATAATGAATTAATATTTTGGTTATTACTTGATACAGGAAGCTCGTTTAAATTAAATGATCAACGTTGTTAGATTTGGTTCTTTTTTTTTTTGTTTTCAGGGTTCTTCACTAATACAGTTACAAAACTTGAATTTACAAAATTCTATCGCAGCATAGTATATTATCGATTTTTATCTAGTATCAAGTTGTTTATAAAAAAAAAATATTTGTTTATTTTTAGCAGTAGAACCGCAGTCCATGCTGAGAGTATGGAAAGGCCATTTCTCTAAACTTTTTAACTGCGATGAGGAAGGCAATTCCGCTGCTATAGCTATAGTACCATTCGACTTAGGCGACGCAGACCAACAATACCGCCCACCCGACCTGGACGAAGTGAAGATAGCTATATCGAATCTCAAGTCCAACAAAGCCGCTGGAGCTAACGGCCTCGCTGTTCAAAGCCGCAGGCGATCCTCCAAAAGGGAGACCCTTTAAACTACGCCAACTTCAGAGGCATCAGGTTTCTGAACATTGCGTACAAGATTCTTTCTGTCGTATTATGCGAATGTCTGAAGCCTTTCGTCAACAACCTGAAAGGTCCATATCAGTGCGGCTTTTAGGCCAGGAAAGTCCACCATCGATCAAATATTCACATTACGGCAGATCTTGGAAAAAACCCAGGAGCTACAAATCGACACCTACTATCTTTTCATCGATGTCTAGTTTTGGCATCCCTGAGAAACATTCTCCATATGATCTTTGGTCCCGTCGGCATAGACGGAGAGTGGAGGAAAAGATATAACTAAGAACTGTACGGGCTGTACAGCGAAACTGACCTAGTCAAACGAATCGAAGTCCAACGACTGTGATTTTTAGGACATGTAGAGCGAATGGACCCGAATGATCCGGCCCGAAAAGTCTTCGAATCCAACCCCGAGGGACGGCGCAGTAGAAGAAGACCACGACTTAGGCGCACACAAGTGGGAGAGGACCTCAACCAACTTGACGTGCGAAACTGGAGAAAGCTAGCTAGGGACCAAGCTAGCTGGGGAAGCTTGTTAGTTGTGGCCCTGGTCCACCCCGGACTGTAGCGCCATTTTATGGGTCGAATCTACTATAGCATTCATAAAGTTGCAAGAGAACTTAAAGATCTCGATAGGCACAAATCCACTGGCTTAAATAGTATCCTTTTTTCCATGTGTTCTACTCCACTGGTCTCGTTCCGAGTGGATAGAAAACAGCATTTGTCCAGCCTGTCCCTAAAAGAGGCGAATTTCCTTTCCCCTCTAATTATCGTCGAATTGCACTTGCGTCCCTTCTTACTAAGCTCATGGAAATGATAAAAAAAATTATCAGCTAGAGAAATATCTTAAAGAAGCTTCTCAACGACCGGCAGTATGGTTTCGCAGCAATAGTTCTACAGGTTATTTGATGGTATATCTCCATAACAGTGGCACAATCTCTTCTTGGTTGAATTAGAAACCACCTTTCGAACCGCTCAATACAAGTTATATTGGACGGTTTTAAGTCTGAAGTTTATAATAAAAATGCTGGTGTGCCACAAGGCTCCGTTCTGTCTCCGACTCTATTTCTCATATTCAACAATGATCTTTTGTCTGAAACTTCTAAGCCATTAAGGTTTTTTTTGTTGACGATAATACTTTCAGATTCTGAGATTCGATTCACGTCCTTGTTTTTCGGACATGGATTTGAAACGGCAGCTTACGATAAGCTCATTAAATTCTGATCTAGATAGCATTATGAAATGGGACACCAAATACCAAGTAGAATTTAATGCTTCAAAAACTTGCTGTTGTCTCCTGTCATTCAAGCGGAACCCGCCACCCATGCTACTACACAGCTTTCAGTTCTCGGTATGTGCATCACAGACTATACCTTGCTCGGAATGATCACATTTTCGACGTCGCTAAAAAAGCTGCTAAGTGTTTAGGATTCCTTCGACAATCCCTTCTGATGTGATTGTTATCTATGTGTGAAGCCTAAATTCGTCCAAAAACTTGAGTAAAATGTCCATACTTGAGCAGGTGATCTAATAACCAACCTGAAACCTGAGGATAGAATCCAAGAAGAACCTTTAAAATGATGGAACTGTTACAGTAACGTTTGTATCCCTCGAGCTCGGCCGCAATGCCTCTTATCTTTCAATTTTAAAGTTATTTTTAAAAACAGTGTTCTAATGAAATCGACAGAGGCATTTCTCCTCTAAAACAATTTAATCGTAATAGTCGCGCTTCAGGGAATTTCCATCAGTTTCCCTTTGAGCCCAACTTCGGCATACTGTTAAATTCAGAGATTCTTTCTTAAGCCATACTACACGAATTTCGGATGATTAACCGGACTCTATATTTCCCTCCCATTACGATAATCAGACATTCAAAACGAATGTCCATCGGTTTCTCAATTTATATCCGCTCAAACTTTCCTAAACGCTCGCACTTTGCTCAAACATTTTATGGTTAGTAATTGCGAGAATTTTCATTGGAATGGAGAAAGTGAATTTCGAGTGTTCATTACATAATATTTTTTACGAAAAAAAAAATAATCACACAAACCTAACAAATGCTTGAAAAATATTATGGGGACTTTTTAGCATTGACTTGAACCATTCACATCTGGTTTACTCAATTTCGGTGCGGTCGTTCCAGCACAAGTAAATCCGAACGTTTTGGTCACTTAGTTCTTGTCAGCACACCACAAATGGCCGATAAATTACAGGGTTTGATAATGAACGATCGGCGGGTGAAGGTGCACAAGCTTGACGGGGCAACATGCTTATCACCTGAATCAGTGATTTTGATTTTACATAAATATTTGAACATGAAAAAGCTTTTCGCAAAATGGATGCCGCGTTTTCTCACAATCGTCAACAAACGCAATAGTTTGGAAACTTCAAAGAAATATTCGACCGAGTTGATGACACATGAATTCATCAGAACACACCAGAGACCAGGGAACATTTGAAGCCACATGAGGCCAAGGTCAGTTTGTCAACAGTTTTTTCAGATGCACGCGGTTTTATTCCCATTGGTTTCCTTAAAAAGGCTACAACAATCACCGGCGCATATTACGCAGAGCTGCTGGAGCGACTACAGGCCGATTCGAAGCAAGAACTGCTGCATTTGGTATTTTGAAAAAAGGTTCTTTTCCACCAGGACGTCTCTAGTCGCAATGGCAAAATTGCATGAGTTAGGTTACAAGTTCCTCAACCAGTTTTCTGGCTAGATTTAGCCTCCTGCGACTATTTCTTGTTTCCAAACATGAAGAAACGGCTCTGGGGTAAAAGATTTGGGTCCAATGAAGAGGTCATAGTTGAAATAAACCTTCAGTATAATGGTGACAATATCTAGGTACTACACAGCCGTTTGGTATACAACCGAACAGACAGACAGATAGAATTGCAAGACACACTTTTTCGTCTTCCCTGTCATCGTTAATTTTTGATAAAAGTCAAGCGAGACATTTTTTTTCGAATGCATTACTTGCCCACCATATAGTACATCCATATGTATATGTGTATGTATGTCGAAAGTATAACTCAAAATTATAAATTGTCCTTAAAAACCACTTTTATTTTTGTTTTTAGCTTGGGAAACCAATTGCAATAATTATTGCCATCTTCACGATGAATCATTATAAATAAGAACTCTTATTTCCCGTCTCCACCTTCCCCATATCATTGGATGAACTCTCAAAAATAATGTCGCCTTTCATTCTCCACACTCAGCAAAAAAAAAAAAAAAAAAGTTTCGTTGCCCCAAACTTCGTCTATGGCTTGCAGCTGAAAAGCATAAACCACAAAGCTTGAAGTACACTGTCGCTCGCTGCCGAATGTGGATCTCAATGGCACTTGCAACTTGGATAAGAGTGAAATAAATTCTCGTGATTTGTTTAGAAAATGCAAATCTATGAGCTTTGCACCCTACTTTTTGTGGGTGTTTCATATTTTCATTTACCCCATTTTATTGTTTTGTTTGTGGTTTTGGAGTTTCTCTCTTTTGGAGTTTTTTTTTTCGAGAAGCACGTACCAAACGAGTGGTAATATTTTGTAGAACGCAATTCTATGGCGGCGTTAAAAATCTATGGGGTTATTTTGTTTTTGCTTGGAGTAGAGATGTTTTTTTTTTTTCGTTTTTAATTTCAGTGTTGAAAGCTTCTATGGAGGTGTACATTCTTTTTTACCTAGTTCATTTTTTTGTTTATACTTTGTGTTTAAATGAAATAAATATCTGTATTGAGAATGATTCAAGAAAATAACAGTCGAGGGGAGGCTTTTTGTTTTCGGAATTGTGTGTTCTCAAAGGATTTACCACAGACTGTTTTTTTATACGTCCAAAAATATCTCTCTAATGTGGAAAAATAATTATTGAATGAGGCATAATTTTTATAAATAAAAGAATATAAGCTTCATCGAAGAAATATACAAGAATAAGCCTATAGTGAGAACCTCGTGAAATGTATGCATTCCACAATCTTCTAATAACCATAATTTAAATTAATTGTTGAATATGGAATACCAAGGGGGAAAGCTGACGCATTAAGGAAAAAGTTATACATAATAATGAAATTTTGTGTTACTTCATACATATCATTATGACTTGAAATCCTTTCGGTTTAAACTGATATTTCAAATGATAGGTTCAACACGATTTTATATTTAAAAACGTACACTTTCATTCTACATGGATATCATGTTAAAATGAAATTGTAAGTGTTAAAATTAAGGATAATTAATGTCCAAATAAAATATGCCGTCAAAGATTGTTCTTAACATTGCTTATTAATTGTTAAAATAAAAGTAGTTTGTAAACAAAGAAGGCCATCTAGTGGTTTCTTTTTAAATCATAGGTTATTTTGACACTGACAGATGTTTCCCGCTCGAAATCTTGACATAAAGTCAGTATCATACCTCCGTGGAACGAAATGAGTCGCTTTACGCTTGAACAACGTTGGGACATATTGAAAACTTAGTTCCGAGGTGAGTGCTGTGCAGCCCAAACAGTGCGTTTTTTGAAAAGAAGTTTTGGCCGAATTGAAGCACCCACCGGGTCTGCTGTACGGAAGTTTGTGCAAAAAGTTCGTGAGACTGGTATGTTAGTGGACAACACTCATATTACCCGTCGTCATTTTGTGCGTACAGACGAGTATGTGGCTGCTGTAGTCGAAAGTGTGAGATTCAATTCACGAACATCAATTCGTCATCGATCTCAACAGCTCAACATTGCACGCACTAGCCTGAGGACAATTCTGCACAAAGATCTTTCGCTTACAAGATCCAATTGACTGAGCAATTGAAGCCGCGGAACCAACCACTTGAACGACACGTTGTGTTCTATAATTAATTGAAATGTTTGATCTTACTAATAAAGCCATAATAAATGGACAAAATTTAATTTTGTTCATTTTATTGCATTTTTAAAAAGCAACTTGTATCTAATGCAACTAATAAAGAAGACCAAGCTGCTTGTGTACAAACAACTTATCCGATCCGTTCTGACCTACGCCTTTCCCATCTGGTAGATTTTGGCGGCCATGTTATATGGTGACATCTGTCAAATTCGTTGTTTATTATTCAGTTACTGATGCCAATTCACCATTGCAAGTCACATGACTAAACAGCACGTCCAAATAAAGTGTTTGTTAGTACAAACGTTGAGCGCGTTGCTTTACACTGAAAATAAATTCCTAGGTAATATTGATAAAAACGTTTTGTTAACCTTTAACAAAACAATTTTATCGTTTTGATAAAATTTTTGTCAATACGAAAGAATGATTTTGTTGATTTCACAAAATTTTTATAATTCAGCATGATTTTTTGTCAGTTTAACAAAATATGCACTACAAATAATATTGTCAGTTTAACAAACCAAGTTTTGTTAATATAACAAAATAAAACAGAGATTTTTGTCACATCCACAAACTTTGTTAATTTTGTTTTTGTTAATTTAACAAAAAATGAAACGTTTTTGTTAAAACGACAAATATTTTGTTCTGGGGTTGAATTATTTTGTAATATTGATAAAATAATATTATCAGATAGATACAAGTATTTTGTAAGGAAACCAAAATATTCCGCGCGTATATTTTTTTAATCATGACATTTCTTTTGTGTGTGATATAGTTCACATTTGGTTTTTGTCAAAAAATCGTCGTAAGATTAACTGAACTTAACAAAAATTGCGTATTGTCTCTACGCCCTCACAGATAGTTGCATGTGAGATCGTAGGGACGAAACACCAATTTTTGTGGACTTAAATCCCAAAAAAAAATATTTTGAAAAAATTAATTTTGTGGATTCAAGAAAAGAAATTTGTAAAATTAACAAAATATTTTGTTGAATTGATAAAATATTTTGTTAATTTAACAAAATATAACAAAAAAGTTTTGTTAATTTAACAAAACAATTTTGTTAATTTAACAAAAAAAAATTGTTAATCCGACAATAATAAAAAAAAAACAAATTTTTAACATTAACAAAAAAATTAGTTAGTACAACGAAAGAATTGTTAATATGACAAATTAATTTTGTAAATTCTACGAAATTTTGTCATATTGACAAAATATTTTTGTTATTTCAACAAATTGATCTGTTAGCATAACAAAATAATTTTGTGGATACAACAAAATATTTTTTGTTACCTCAACAAAATTCTATAATTTTTGTCAATTTGATAAAACTTTTTGTTACACGTATATTGACAAAATTTTTGTCAGATCAACCTACATTTTTATCATATATACCTAGATTTTATTTTCAGTGTAGAGCACCCTTAGGCTGCGCGTACAGTGATGCGACAAAGCGATGCGATACGAGAAGTGATGCGACAAGCGATTCGAGATGCGAGAATTTGATGCGACATACTGCGCACATTCAAAGCGATTTTGTGCTGTTGTGTTAATTCCTTGATAATTATTGCCACCAAATTATCAAAAAGTTGCACCACACAACACAAGCAGTGAAATAACAAAATTTTACTCGTTTGATTTTTTTCTTGAAACCTGAAAACAAACAATATGAGCCTTCTCGCACAAACTCGCTTGAAAAAGTGGTCAAAACAGTTTGTGTGCGAGATGCATGCGATAGACATGCGAGAAACTCGCATCACTCGCATCAAATATCGCTTCACTGTGCGCACGTATATAAGAATTAATGAAAATATTTTTGTCGCAATCAAATGCTTCTCGCATCGCTTTATCGCACTACTGTACGCGCAACCTTAGACGTGGTGGCCGTTCACAGTAGACTTTCCAACGTTTGCTGGTCAAATTAAAGACGACGACGGTAACCAATCACCCAACATTCGAAAGTCAAAGGAAGGCCAGATCGCCCGAGAATATTGCCCCGGTCCGTCAAAGTGATCAGCAGAACCCGAGGAAGTCGATTCTACATCGCGTCGTGCCCAAGAACACGGCTGATTGCCTTAAACTTTAGTTTTCTGGAGAAAAAATTTGGCAACTTATCAGTGAGTAAGAGTTTTTGCCTTAAACAATTATTGAGTTGGTTACTGGCATCGGATTATCCGGCCTGCGGCTCTAAGGCAAAACAAGGGCTCTAATCCCCGGGTATGGGGGTTGTGTTAACTTCCCCACCACATAATAGAGAGACACGAGGAGCCTCGGATAATCGGATAATGATTACCCTCAAATGGGAACAAGACTGGAACTACTCGTACAAAGGCAATGATCTGAGAGACCTGGAACGTGAGAATCATATACACTCAAGGTGCTACTCAAAAGCTTAGACCTGTCCTCACGCGACATATAATTGATTTTAAGCCGATAAGGGATCACCTGGCTGTGATTCGCATCGATGCCACAATATATCATTTACGTACATACATTTGTGTTCATAAAAATAGCAGTGCTGTACACACTTTATTAATTAGTCAATAATTTTAAAGACACAGATTCTTACAAAAAAAATTAACCTGTTATTTGCATCTTACCGTCTTTCATTTTTATATTTGAGGCTTTAAGTTTGTAATTGAACCTTACTTTTTTCGTTGTAGACGCATTTGTTCAAGCTCTCTGAATATAGCGTGTTCTCTTTTTTTTATTTTTCGGTAAGTACAAATTTTACTATTTGTAGTTTTTAGTATTCTCAAGATAATATTATAGAAAAATTTATAAAATATTAGCTCAAAAATAAACGATGGGTCGGTCAAAACATTGCAACGAAGAAACTCGAAGTTTAATAAGAAAGCTACATTTGGAGGGGAAAACTTACCAGGATATTCAGGAAATCCTAGGATGTTCAGCAAAAAAGATAAGTAACGCTATAAAATGGCAGAATAAACCGGAAACACGCGGCCCAAAAAGGATGACGAGTGTTTGAACTGACAGAAAAATTATTCAGTTTGCTTAACAGAACCCTTTCATAAGCTCCAGAGAAATTAAAGATAAGCTTGAACTGCCTGTAAGCGCTGTAACCGTACGAAGACGTCTTTTGGATGCCAAATTACCAGACCGAAGTTCACGCAAGGTACTATTGTTGACAAAAAGCCATGTGGCAAAGAGAATAGATTGTATTAATATTCTGTGGAGCGAAGAAAGCAAAGTCGTTCTTTTTGGATCCAAGGGTCGTTGGGAGTATGTGAGAAGACCACAAAATGTAGCAAACGATACACTGTGAAAACAGTGAAGCATGGCGGAGCGAAAATTATGATATGGGCTTGCTTTTCTTACTATGAGGGTCCATCTATCCCATTAAGGGTATAATGGATGCAACTGAATATGTTAAAATTCTCGATAAGGTCATGTTACCCTATGCTGAAGAGGAAATGCCGTTGGTTTGGGTATACCAACAAGACAATGACCCAAAGCACACTTCAAAAAGGGTAAAATCATGGTTCCAGGAGAACAAGTTATGCGTTATGGAGTGGCCCGCTCAATCCCTGACCTTAACCCCATTGAAAACTTGTGAGGGGATGTTAAGAATGCGGTTCATGAAGCGAAACCAAAGAATTCAAAAGAATTGTGGGAAGTAGTGCGAGATTCGTGGAACGCAATACCAGTCGAGAGGTGTCAAACTTTAGTGGACTCCATGCCACGTCGATGCATTTCCGCTATAAAAAACAATGGTTATGCTACGAAGTATCAATGGTAAGCTAAAATATCAATATAGTTTCATATAACTTTTTTACAGTTTTTCTAACTTTTAGCGTTATAGATTCAGAACATTCAGATGCACTGCTATTTTTGTGAACAGTCATAAATTTTAAAAACGCTTCTTACTGTAATAAAAGTAACGGTAAAAAATCAATCTTAATTTTTTCTGTTAATATAAATGAAATACCTTAAATTGTTAGAAGAAGTTAAGTGAAATATATTATAACGTTGATAATGAAAGCCTTTTTATTTTATTTGGGGAGCACTGCTATTTTTATGAACACAGCTGTATATAATGTTCGATCAAAAGTCATAAGCTGACATATTTCATAAGTTAAAGGTTAGAATAACTTAAAAAAAAACATGACGAAATTGAACTAATCAGAGGTTGGATTCGAACTCAGAGCGTCGGAAATGTATAGTCTGCTGGATTGAGAAAAACGTCACCGGTCTGTGCTCTCGTTTTCTCGGAGTGCCAATTGATTTTGTAAGATTCAACAATGGGATCACCAATGCTATTTAACATCATTGGGGGTGGCCGTGGCGCGATGGATATGTGCTCGCCTGTCAACCTCATGATCACAGGTTCGATCCCTGCCGTCGTCTATGTCGTTTTAATTCCATTAAAAACCTTATAAAATTGTCATCAATGGGTTGTGGTGGTTTACTCATTACATGTTGTTCAGGCATAACACTAACAACATGTTATTGAGTTAAACTAGTATGCCCAACAAGGATGAACACGAATAAAATAATGTGAATTATAAGCGACATAAAAATAAGACACGGCATTCTCCGCTTTAGTTCAGCCGCCATCCCTGGAGATAAAATATCTGAGACAACAACCTTCAGTCTCAGAACATCGCGCCACACATCTTTCCTATGCTTCTTTCTCTTCCTTAACTTCACGCCCGCGCTGTGTTCAAACATTTAAAGGGTAATCATAATCCCTTGAGCGCGTGTAGATTATAAAAAAAAAAAAAAAAAAAAATTATGGTATTTTAAAAATCCATGTTTTAATAGGAACCGTGTTATGTTGTTTGAATTTAATAGAAATCTTCATATTAATTTTAAGTGAACATCTTTTTTCTCTTGGCAGTTATTTAAATTCCTTTATTATATGCACTTAGTTTGATCAAAATAATTACAGCCGTTTTTGAGAAAATTAAAAAAAAAAACATGGAATCACATACATAAACGTGTGCCTGTTCACTCTATACCAAACTAGTGCTCAAGTATGAAGTATGAACCCATGATGTCGCTAGCCCAAAATCCACACTAAACAGTGTGGATTTTATCTATGGATGAATTGCAATTTGGTGGATCGCGTGTGGATGGTGATCGTCTTGAATTCGACAAAATTTGCTTGATGACGATCCTATTCATCCAGAAATGGGCCTCTTCGCAGAATATGATTTTTAGACCTTTTTAGACCGAAATTGGGGTCAACTTCTAATAGTTCGAGAGCCCAGCTAGCGAAGACACTACGTTGTATCTTTGGTCGTTAACTTTAAGCTCTTGGGTCAGTTGAAGATTCTACAGGTGTAGACTCAACTTATCACGCATAATTTGTCAAGTTATGGTTTGCGAAAGTTCTTGCTGAGTTCTTCTGCGTGGCCCAGAATTGTTATAATGCTCACTACGGCATTCCTGTGAGAGCTTTTAAATGGAGATAGCATATTCAAGTCCATAATAGTCGGAGTGAAAGACAGATACACTATCTTCTTTGTACTGAAAATATAAATTGAACAGAGTATAGGTGTTTATCTTATGCAACCAAGATCTTTCTAATCATCCAAAAACTGTAGGCTTTTAGTAGACTCTATATGTAGATATCTTTTAGTTTAGATAAAAATCAGTTTACTGACACCCATTGCTACTTAAATGTTTTAATATGTAAGTTGCCAAACTTTTCACACAAATTAAAAAAAAAAAAACCTGTCGACATGGTTGTCTCAAATAGCTATCATGCTTAACGGCTTTCAAAAGATTTATAGCTCCGATTCGATGGAAATTAAATTCATGTAAAAAATAAAAGAAAAAAAAAATCTTCTATAAATACCCTTCGTGTCAATAAACAGACGAGCGCAAATTTCACATAATCCACGTGCCAAGCCAACGCCGCCGCCGACACCACTGTCGGCCGTCCGCCATTTCTTCAGCCAGCCATTTCCCGATAATTTGACTACAAAACAGAACAACACCAACAAAAACATCAACGAAAAGCGATGAAGCTTCTTAAAGTAAGGATCGCATTGCCTGCAGCAGCAAAAAGCAACAACCAGCTACATATAGATACTTTTGAATCTATTCTGACTCCCTGAACTGAACTGGGGAGCTATTAGCAGATCAACGATCGATTTGTATAGAAGTGGCGAGTACTAGCCTAGCCACATACCCTACAGCCTACTCCCTATACACCGCACACAAAAGTTACGAAGACTTAGCCAACATAATGTACAAAGCGATGACGTCGTCGACGTGCCTCCTCCTAGTCCCCATTCCCAGCCCTAGACCCATGACTTTCTTTAGCAGAATTTGTATTTGTGTGTGTATGTGTGTGAGAGTGTATATGCGTGTGTATTTTTTCTTCTTTCTGCTCCGATGGTTGGCCATAATGTTCCGCTTTCTATTTTTAGATTTTATTTTATTTTTTTGCAATATTTTTTCATTTGATCATTTTGCTTTGAAAAAGTGTTTCTCTTGTGTGTGAGCTGCGACGTTAATTGTACTTTTTTTTTATAAAAGAAAACTATGTATTATGAAATAATTGTATCTTGTTCTAAAATAATACTACTAGTACGAGTTTTTGATGAATTTTTCCCAAATTAAAAATTTTTTCTTGGACATAAACACATGTTTTTATAAATTACTTCAAAAAGTTTAAACTTAAACTTGACGAAGAAATCACCACCCAGCTTTAAGACTCGTTTTCAAACGAAAATAAGAGTTTTTGTAACCCAAATTTAAAAATTGTTTACTTGAAAAATTCTCAAAAATAATTTAACTACTAAATTTTAGAGTTCACTTTAACTGAGCATTTCCGAAAAAAAGTTTTCAGACAATGAACTTCGAGAAATCGTTAATCGAAATTTATGAGTTCTTTATATTAAGCAGATATTTTGCGAATTCAAATTAAGTAATTTCGTTGGGCATTTCGTAGGAAATGAGTTGAATGCTCTCTATCCTGGACATATGCATTTATTGTACTCGTATTGACAGGTGTATTCAAGAAGAGGGCGAACAAAGGTTTTGTATAAAGATCGGGGTCAGATAATAATTTGGACCATCGTTTCACAAAACTTAGTGCCAAGTTTATTTTACGAATAATCTCGTCAATATGTGTGAGAAAGTTGAGCTCACTAGATGGTCGCGAATTCACTCAGTGGTGGATGTGGGTTGATAATGGAGAAGTTGGAGATGGGGAGGAGATTGGATCTGTTTTCGCGAAAAAGTGATTGAATGGTATTTGGCAATATTTAGCTGTAAGCAATTGTGAGGTACCAAAAATAGAAACTATCGAGATCAAGTTGAAGAAGATTAGAATCATATGTCTAACAAAAAGTCTTGAAAAACTTGGTATCGTCAGCTTAGAGTGAGATATAAGCAGGGTTGCGAATTTTTGAATTAAAAAATCCTTAAGTCATAAGTCTATAGATGACTTGTGAATTAAAAAAATTTAATTCATAAGATATTTGGTGACTTATGAATTAAAAAAAAATTAATTCACAACCCCAAAGTGACTTATGAATTAAAAAAAAATTAAATCCTAAGCTACTAAGTGACTTATGAATTAAAAAAAATTTAATTCACCACCTACCAAGTGACTTATGAATTAAAAAAAATTAAGTCATCAGGGAGTAGGTGACTTATGAATTAAAAAAAATTTAAGTCATGAGCAACAAAGTGACTTATGAATTAAAAAAATTTTAATTCACCACCTACTAAGTGACTTGTGAATTAAAAAATAACAAGTCATCAGGGAGTAAGTGACTTATGAATTAAAAAAAATTTAATTCACAAGTCAGTTGGTGACTTGTGAATTAAAAAAAATTTAATTCATAAGTTAGTTGGTAGATTGGAAATTTTTAAGCTTGTTTTGGCTACATAATTATTTAATTATTAACAAAAGCTTTCAAATCTAGTTTTTAAATCATAAGATTATCACGCTAGCTTATAAATTATCCATTTCATAATTTTTCTAATCAGCATTTATCCATTAACTTATGAATTACATTTTTTTTAATTCATAAGTCACTAAGTTGGTTTTGAATTAAATTTTTTTAATTCATAAGTCACTTACTTGCTGATGATTTGAATTTTTTTAATTCATAAGTCACTTACTTGCTCATGACTTGAATTTTTTTAATTCCTAAGTCACTTAGTAGCTTGGGAATTAAAATTTTTTAATTCATAAGTCACTTACTTGCCCATGACTTAATTTTTTTTAATTCATAAGTCACTTAGTAGGTTCTGAATTAATTTTTTTTAATTCATAAGTCACTAAGAAGCTTATGATTTAATTTTTTTTAATTCACAAGTCACCAACTGACTTGTGAATTAAATTGTTTTTAATTCATAAGTCAGTTCGTAGCTGCTGAATTATATTTTTTTTAATTCATAAGTCACTCACTAGCTTGTGAATTAAAGCCAAGCTTAAGCTAACAAGTGACTTAAGCTTTTGCAACCCTGGATATAAGAATATTTGATGACCATTTTAATATCGTTAATATTTAATAAAAAGGAGAGGTCCTAAGTGGCTGTCTAGTGGGACTCCGTAGGTAGCTTAGAAATCATCGGAAAAAGTAGATCTGAATCGAAAGTTGTAGTAATGGTTTTTAAGGTGAGACGAAAACCATCTTAAGTAGAAGCCGAAGGGTGAACTGTTTGAATGGAATAAGCTTATGTGATACGAATTCAACGAGGTTAGTCGATGTGGACCTACCTCTGAAAAAGCCGTGCTTTCTAGGCGAAATGAGAGACTTGCAACGAAAACTTCAAATTTCGTACAAAATGCTTTGTAACTTCACACTTTGGTTTTATTTATTGCGGTTATGAAAGAAGTCTTGCATAACTGAGGGAATTCTCCTTAAGATGATAGGGATAAACTGGGAGAAAACAAATATGCACGCATATGATTTTGAGGTTCAAAGCTAACATGTGGTAAACAAAATTGACCGCAAAAGTATTCGGTTAATAATATTATTGGATTGGGAAAATTCAAAAGTACAAAATCAATTTCTTTGTTGATTTTGTGTTTATAAAGAAAAAGTAAGCTTAGCCTTTAACTCTTAATTTCTGCTTATTTTTTGCAAAACAAGCAGTTGTTTCAGTTTGAATTCGAAAGAAAGAGTCACTGTAGGGAAGCCAAAGACTTGGTATGCTACGAACAATTAAAAATCTTCATGTTCTTGGGGTTGAATATTCCTAAGATCTTTTTCAGAATCCCTTATCCATTTGTGTGAGTTGAAGTCAGCAGATAAATGTAGTTAATTGATTTCAGTTGAACTTCTTGCAACGAAGCTGATAAGCGTACCAAGGAGTGGAAGGTTATACAAAAGTCACCGCCTTCAACATCATCTTCATGGCACTTGTAATGGTACTCGTACATCTTTAATAAATGAGAAGATAAAAGTGTTTTAGGTCCAACTTTACTTGTACAAAAAAAACGACCATCTGTAGTTTTAAGAGCAACATGATGACGCAGAACAGAATGGAATGGTTTCCGAATTTCACCTTAGCTTACATCTACTTCTTCCATCTGATCAGACTGAAGATACTTATTTACCGATACCGATTATTATTTATGCTGTTCACTATTGTTCTCCAATCTTCTTTCGAGCTGCAAAAATCTTCGTAGCTCTCCCGTTGATGGCCGAAAATCTTTCAAGCATGGCATGAATTTCTAAAGCCTCCATGTGTTGGCTTGAAAGCGATACTCACAGAAAATAGTTTCTTCGGATTTGGAGAACTTTCGAGCTCCTAATTTATAATCTTTCTGAACAACAAGTTGCTGCAATTGAACACAGCAAGTTTGAATTCGTTACTTACTAAAGACAATCCATTTAAATAGAATATTTTGAAAAATGGTTGTTAAAGGCTTATCAAACCACAGCGCAGGAAAGACATAACTATCGAGGGACAAATCGAAGCTAGAAGGTTTAAAATTAAAGAATCGACAATAAACAACAACAAAAAATAAGAACAATAAGTCATAAAAGTTGACTTCGGATTCCCAACATAATCTTTGACATAGCAAAAAAAAGTTTTAGTACTGAAGTAAAAATATGATAAGAAACTGCTATTGAAAACACCAATTACAGTGAAAGCTCTAGTAAGCGGACACTCATGGTTCCCCAATTTTTAAGCGGGCACTAATTTTCCCTCATTTTTTGTCCTGTTATGAGAACTGTCCGGTTAAGGGAAATAAACATAAAAAAAAAAACAAAATTTTAATTCATATTAAATTTTTATTATTAAAAAATTACATCACTCATCACAAAAGGGAACCATACACTCTCAAAATTACACCAAACTATAGTTACTCGGGAGATCCCCTAACATCGATCTGTCGGGTTATTAGAGCTTAACGTCTGGTTATCGGAGATTTTCTATGGATTGATTATGTATTAAAAATAAAACAGAAACTATACCAAGAACGGACCTACTGTCTTTTTCTTCTATTTCATTTGTTGATAAAAAAAATATTCCCTAAATAAAATTATTTGTCCACGTATGGGAAAGAAATTTTGCATCTAAAATGAGCAACAAAAAGTGTCCGCGTCCCTTTATGAAAGTGTCCGTTTATAGTAAATTAATTTGTATGAGAAATTCCCAAAAAAAAGTTTGTTCCCGAAAATGTGTCCCTTTAAGGGAATTGTCCGGTTTTTGGTAATTTCCGCAAGTAGAATTTTTACTGTTTATCAATTGTTATAATTTTGCTTCTTATTCTTCACTTTAACTTTATGCTGAAGAAGAAAGACATTCTTTAATGAATAATAAAAAATTGTAATTCTGGGCAATATTATCGATTTTCATTGCAATTTAAAACCACATCTAGCGGTGCAGATATCGTGCCAGAGCTACAACATATCAAACACCCCGCGTAATATAAAACTCTTAAATTTGTTATTGTACCATCTTAAATCATGTTAAACGTCAATTTTAACCACAATATGTGTCACAATCGATCACAAACGCAATTACCCTTAATACTCTTTATCAAATTTCCAAGAATAAAATTTACCTATGAGTATGAGGTGCTGGTATAGGGTGGCGTATACGTAATATTTTTTTTTTATTATTTTCATTCTTGAAGAAGTACAACTTTTTTGTTTTATATAATTTATATTAGGCGCCATTAATTAGTAAGCTAAAATATAAATTTCACAAAAATAGAAATTATCAGTGCAAAATCTAACTCTACATGGTCATAGCAATTCGATATATTTTTTTTTTTTTAATTTATTTTTAGCTGCCTACATAATTTTGTTTCTACATATTTTACTATAAGGTGGATAAATATTTAAAACAATAAATTTAGTTGATGATGGTAGTTCCTGTTGTCGCGTGTTGGTCGATTAGGAGATTTATATACTTTTGCGTCATCATTTAAATATTTCAAAACATATTTTCGGCAGCCGTCGTGAATAGTTAAGGACTTGTTTCTGTTCCAAGTATGTCGCTGAAAATTCGATAGATACGAGTATATTTTTATTTCTCTTGCATAATTTGAATTTTGGTGTTTTCTTTTTAGGCAAAGATATTTTTACTTTATGATGACAGTTTCTTTAGATAATTTTTTTTTTTTTTTTGCTATAGAAAAAAGTGTATTTTCTTTTTTAAATTTGAAATAATTTTATTAATAAATTAAAATATCGGGTACACACTTTCATGTAAAAGTATTTAAATATTATTTAAAATTGTAGGGTTATTTTTTCTGGTAAAATGCTTATTTAAGGGCTAAAGTTAGTAAAAATAAAATGCACGACTGGATCGCACGAAGTTGCTCCTATGTAATAGACTAAGAATTTCCAAAATAAATATTATTAGGGAAAAACTGTTCATAAGCATAAAATTAATTTTTTAAATGGCTAAAACAATTTCTTTAGTAGTTGGAGGTAAAAATAGGATGCCATGTGATTGAAGCTAATAAAGGTTTATGCAAGAACAAAAATTATAAGTCTTTGTAGTGGTTTCATAAAAAATAAGCTTTTATATAAAACATTTTTAAGACATTTTTAAAAAAAAAATTTGGTACGCCAATTTAAAGTTTTTATTCTTGTTCGAATAAAAATTGAATTTACAAAAAAAAATATTGAGCCGTTTTGGAGATATTGAATGTTCAAAAAAAAAATAGATTTTTTTTGAAAATTCAATAAAAATATTTTTCTTAAAGTTTTGAAATGAAATGTTTTTTAAACTTTTTAGAATCTTCTCTCTAAAAAATTTCATCAAAATCCATTATGCCGATAGTGAGAAATTTAAAATTTTAAAAAATCGTTCTATGGTACGTACAGTCAGTAATATCTTGTTTTAAAATTTTATTTTATTAAATTATAGATCTTAAAAATTAATCGAAAGAAAAAAAAATTAAGCAAAATTCTCCGAACCGTTTTTGAGAAAAATACGATTTTCGAAAACCATTTATTAACATTTGTATGGAGGGTACCGTTATTTTTAGGTAAAATAATTTTTTTTGCTCATATCTTGTAGATTATTTTCAGAAACTCTTATTTATGAAGTTTTAAAAAAATCGAGCATACGATTTTCGAAATCTTGAGTTTTCAAAAAAAAAAATTGAAAATATTTTTAAAAATTCAAAGAAAATTTTTTTTAATTTGAATACACAATAATATTGAAACTGCTGGGGAACCTTAACATAAACAAAATTGTCAAAATCGGTCATACCGTTTTTTGAAAAAATTAAAAACAAAAAAAATGGTTTCAATGGGGGTACCAAAAATAATAATTTTTTGGAATTTTTTTCAACCAGTACCTAGGTACCTGTAGGACAGTTTTTGAGAAAAAAAAAACATTTACAAAATTTCGAAAAAAGATTCGTATGGCAGGTACCGTTAGTTTTAGTCTTAAAAAAACATCCGGGGGGAAAAATTTAAATCATATCTACCATGTTTGGACAAAATCGGCCGAGCAGTTTGGCTGTAGTCGAACAGATAGACAGACAGAATTGCGAGACCCACTTTTTTGGTCTTCGCTATCATCGTAAAGTCAACGTTGGTCAAAATCTCGAGTTCGAGTTTTTTTACGAATGTATAACTAACCTTATAGTACGAGTACCTACAAGTCGCAAGTAAAAATAGATTTACTTTTTGAGTTTTGAAATCGATTTTTTTTTACGAGAAATGATTGAGCAGTTAAATTAGAAGCAAAGCAGCTCTTAAAGAATCAGAACTACTGCTTATTTTGGGCAGGAATGGACATACAATTTTCTGAAGAGTCCGAACGGCTCAGATGAAAAGCACGTTTCATGACAAAGGATACTCCTGGAAGATTTGTTATCTCCTAGCAACTGAAAAACATTGGTTTGGTTTTGGTTTCCATAAACTGTGAGGCGAACTCAGACCTCAGGCATGACACTCCAACGAACCAGCTATTATGTCAAGAAGTAGATGTTGTTTTTCATGAAGCGTACCATTGTCTTTAAGAATTTCAATGAAACAAATATGAAGCTATACCTTGGGCCATAACATGGTTGAAGTACACTTCTTAAGTGGTTCTTTCATTCAAAAATGTTCAATGAGCAGTTTATAGTTCATTAAATCATAAGAATTTATTTGAGATTCTTCACCTTTTAAGTAAACAGCTAGTCCAAATTGAAAAACGTTTTGAAATCGTTACTCTAATTTAAAAAGGCAAATCGCAGCGGCAAGATGTTTCGCAGTTGAACATATCGAAGTTCAACGTGCTGTTCAGCGGCACGCTTAAACCGGACTTCTTGAGGATAAACCTCGGTCATGACAGCCTAGATCAAGAACTAAACATGAGGATCTACTTATAGTTACAACTTACAAGCAAATGAAATAGGCGAAAAACAGCAGCAAATAAATGCAGAAAAAAATACAACAAGGACCAACCCACTGTCTTTCACAACGGTCAAACGGTGGTCAATAGATGGTGGAATATTTGGACCAGTTGCTGTTCGAAAACCTCTTCTTCGACCACAAAACTAGGCTAAACAATAAGACTGGTCCAAAAAGTATAGAGAATGGACAACGAAAGACAATTTTAACAGAATTTTATGGAGCGATGAATACAAGTTCGAGATATTTAGCATGAAACGGAGGGTTTTCGTTGGACGAAGTTCCGAAGAAAAGATGCTCCCCGACTGTATGGTATCCTACCGTCAAGCATGGAAGTGGTTCTGTGATGGTTTGGGGATATGTATCTTCAAATGGAGTGGGAGATTTGACGCGAATTATTGAAAAAATTAAAAGATATTGAAATTTTACAAGTCTTGATAGGGCCGCCGCAATCACCGGATATAAACCCTATAGAGTTATATTTGGAGGATCTGAATAGATAGACAGGGTCCCTTCATCGGGATTTGAGTTGTTGAATATATTACAGGATCGCTGGAACATTTTACCATATGAAATAATTCAAAAATCAAAAATTGTAAAAAAAAGTAACCGAACGCAAAAGACGCTTTTTCGACGAAAAATCGGTTCAAGCTATTGTTTTTTTCTGTGACAATTTCAGCTTTGTTATCTATTAAAATCTGATATGAACCCAAAAAATATCTTGAAGAACGAAAGCTTTAAATGATGGCAGTATGGCTTTCGTTGCAATGGGTCCACTGGTCATCTGATGGTATATCTCCCAAACAGTGGCACAAATCTTATCATCGTTTTGGAGAAAGTAAGGTTATTGCACTTGATATTTCAAAAGTATTTTATAAAGTTTGGCATCAAGCTATTTTTCGCACCGCTCAATGCAACTTATGGACGTATTTAAATCATGATGTTCATAGTGTGCCACAGGGCTCCGTTTTGTTTCCGACTCTCTTTCTGATATTAAAAATGGATCTTGTGTCTGAAACATCTAATACATTCAATTGTTTTGAAAATTACCCCAAATTGGGAACCTCGGGAATAATGAGATCTATTGAATTTATACCCGCTAATTAGAGCCCCCAGGTGTAAAAACCTTGGACTCATTATTAATTGAGTAGTCCCTCTGTAAAGAGAGCACAAGGTGGCTATGGTTATACCAACCTAGTCACGCGGTTGGTTATTGTTACCGACAATAGTTAGATGAAAAAACACAGACACTGCCTACACGGTGCAAATTTGGAACAGTATGGAAGCTGGCTTGATTTCTGGGACAAGACTGTACGAGATATTGATTCGGTAGCAATGTTGAGTTGGTTTGTCAAAGAATCAAGATCTGGTCCCTGCTGGAAAGGGGTTGCAATCTTTCTTCCATGATAAAATGCAACTTGGACTATGTCCTGGGGGCTTTGTTCAATAGCCGTTCATTGAACCCGATAGGGCTTGCTAGGCCAAGTAGTGAGATTAAGTCTTAACTGACAGGTGCTCACTATAAAACCTATCTACAGACTACCTTGTAGGGAATATTTATGTGCCGTTGCTAAGAATGCTGGTAAGTATTTAGGATTCATTCGACGATGAAAGAAATTGTTCATACCTCCTCTTTTATAGCTGTTATCTGTGTATAAAGACTTGAGTCTTCCAAATCTTTATTATATTAGTCCTATATTTGGGTAGATGATCCAATAACCTACTTCAGATTCTCGGATAGAATAGAATGAAAAAAGATCTCTAAAAATGATAGATGATAGACTTCTAACATTTTCTTGTCTTAAATTATTTCATCGCTATTTTATAAATAGTGTTCTAATTAAATTCCTCCCAATAAACAATTCAACCGCGCTTCAGGGAATTTCCATCGGTTTCCCCTTGAGCCCAAGTTCGTCATACTTTTAAATTCAGAGATTCTTTCCTTAGCAGCACTACACGAATGTGGAATGTTTTACTTAACCCAATATTTTCTTCCCATTACGATATTCAGATATTCAAAACCAATATGCACATCCCTAACTTTCTTAAATGTGCTCAAATATTTGCCTCCTTGATGCGGCAGGTTCGCTGCATTTGTGCCATGTTTTTAGCCAAACCAGCACGTTGATAAATCTTTGTTAGTATGAGACAAAGTTAAAACGACGATTTGCAAATTTTAAACGAATAGCATCGTGCTTGACACTTTCGACATTTCCAAATGTCAGAAAAATGTGTGTTTAGTTCTCTGCATTGTTCTATGATTCTTCACAAGCAATTTATTAAAAAATACCCGCTCTAGATGAGCTTAAATAAATACATTCTCGTATTCTTATTTTTTTCTCAGAGCAATTAAATAAAAATTTGAGGCCAATTTGTTATTTTTTTGTTTTGTTTAAACATTCCCAGTTTTACTAAATGTGATTCATAGAAATCTGAAAATTACGAAATTCCTTTGTGAACAAAATTTGATTTTACTAATTTATATGAATGTGTTATTTTTATTAATATATATCAAACGACTCGTTAATTTACTAGAAAAAAAAAACATTCACAATATCTGTTTCTTTCAACAAGACCAGCTGAACGGATACAGATGAAACCATCGTCTTGAACGTTTAGCGCTTTTTTTTTTTTTAATGTGTAGAAACTTATGTTCTGAAACAGATTGCCATATTTTCTTTGTCAATTTTAACACATTTTCTCCCTTATTTTCGCTAGCCCCTTCAGTCGTCTTCGTCGGTATTATGAATTATTAGATTATTTAAAAAAATCTATATATATTTGAAAAAAGCTGATAATTTCTATTCCTCTTCACCCCGTGAAGTGGCGCCCAACTTAAACAACCATCATATCATCTCGCACAGTGGGGTTTTTGATCATGAAATAATATACTTTGAATTAGTGAAATTTACCAAGTTCAACAATCAAAATTTTAATTTATGTACCTTATTAATGAGACAAATGAATGTCAGAAAAGTCCACGTCAGCACTTTTTCATTGAAAAAATAAAATAAAAAAATAATAGAAATATATATTTAGGTTATAATATTTATAATGTAATTATTATAATATTTATAAATTATTATAATCTCCAAAAATTATAATATTTGTATAACGTAATCAAGCTTTTACTTAGGATCCAATTTTAATGCTTTAGTTTGTGTTAAAATAGCCCACTATTTATCGGTTGAATAAAGAATTCCCGCAAACAAATTCAGTCATCGCCCGCAAACGAAAACATTTATCGTTCGATAAGAAGAATATCATTTTCCAAAGCTTAGTTATCTAGCATTGTTGTTAGCAGTTTTCGCTTCATTTTTATATCTATTTCAATTGTTCGCGGTTTCGGGCTTTTTTGTCAGTTGAATGGATTTCGTTTTATCAGCGGTATATATAAGCAAATCGAAAGAAAAATTCCAGCTGAAAAATATTACAGGGTGTTCTTTTTATCATGTCACAGGGACAATTTTTTTTTCCAACACCAGAGTAATATTATTTTACATTAGTTCCGATAAAGGTATTATAGGGCAGGTTTTGGAATCTAGAGATTTAAATATAATTTTTAAAGAGAAGACGATCAGCGGGTTTCGCAATTCTGTCTGTATATGTCTGTCTACAACCGGACCTTACCGCCTAAGTATACTTGTAAATATTTTAATGTTTAAATTATTCGTGTAAACCAAACGGTGCCCAGTAAACCCAGACTCAGGCGGCACACAGGTGTGAGAGGACACCAACCAAATTGGCGTGCGAAACTGGAGACAGCTTGCTGGAGCTGCTTGTTGGTTAAGGCCTTGAACCACCCCGACTGTAGGGCCACCTTAAAAAAGTATTAAAGAAGTTTTCTCTTAATATTATAAGGAGTTTTTCAATTGGCGCGGTCAGATTTTGACGGCCATGTTTTGTTGGTGACATCTGCCAAATCTGTTGTTTATTATTTAGTAACTGATGCAAAATCATCATGGCTAGTTCACAGTCAACTCTTCAACGTTTGGTGGTAATCAATCAGCCAACATTCGTCAGTCAAAAGAACGCACGATCGGCCGAGAACATCAACGAGGTCGCTGAAAGTGTACAGAAAAGCCCGAGGCAGTCGATTTGTCGCCGTCCACAAGAACTCGGTGTTTGGCAGACTTCAACTTGGATAATTTTGTGTCGGGACTTGAGCCTACACCTGTATACAAGCTCCAACTAACCTAGGAGCTCAAAGATCATGATGAACATATACAATGTCGTTTGTTCACAGATTTTGTTTCGGAGGGCCCCAATTTTAGCCGAAAAACCATTTTAAACGAAGAGGTTCTTTTTTGAACGAACGACTGTGTTGTTAACAAGCAAAATTGCGGTATATGGGACTACTACAAGCAACAAGAGGTTCACCAGATGACAATGCATCATCAAAAAGTTACCGTTTGGCCTGGATTTTGGCGTCATTGATCCGTACTTTTTCGAAAACGACGTTGGTGAGGTGGTCACCATCAATGGCGAGCTATACAGAACGATGATAACCAATTTATTATGGCCCAACTTGAATCATATCGACCTAGATGCCATATTTTTTGCAAAGGTGACGTGACTTTGCCACCAAGGTCATGCGATTTGACCCCGCTAGACTTTTTCTCGTGGCGTTTCCTTAAGCACTCAAGGTGAACATAAAACTTGTCATCGCTTAAATTCAGCCGGATCTACATAATGTCGAAGTGTTATTGTTTTATTATTATTTTTAATGCAACTACTCTTAATATTTTGAAATTTTTACGATGCTATAAATAAATTATAAATTCAAAAATTTACAATCAATTTTTTACAATTGGCTCTATAAGAGTTGTTTTGTCTTAGGCAAGTTAGAAATATACAAATTTCGATACATTAAATATTTTTTGAATCAAACTTCTAGGTTTTAAAGGAAATGTTGCACTTACGATTTTTGGAACACTTTTTCAACTTTGTTTAGTCAACACTTTAATAATTTTAGTCAAATGTTTGTTTTCAAAAAATGGTCAAAGTCCTATTTAAATTATTACATGTTTTGCTAAAAAGTGCGAATTGCAATTTCACTCACTTTCTGCCATTCTTTGTCAGTTCGCCTTAGTGCCGTGTCCTGTGATTTTAGCTATTTTAAATCTTATTTTGCGCTTGCAGATTAAAATAAAATGCACGACTGGATCGCACGAACTTGCTCCTATGTAATAGACTAGGAATTTAAAAATGAATGTTACTACAGAAAACTGTTCATAAGGATAAAAATTATTTTTTAAACTCTTTTAATAGTAAGAGATAGAAACAGAATGTTATGCAAATATGAATTTATGCAAGAACAAAAATTATAAGTCGTTGTAGTGGTTTCTTAAAGAAATAAGATTTTATAAAAAAAAATTTAAAACATATTAAAGAAAAAATTTTGGTACGCCAATTTAAAGTTTAATTATTGTTCGAATAAAAATTAAATTTACAAAAAAAAATATTAAGCCGTTTTTGAAATATTGAATTTTCCAAAAAAAAAAAAGTAGATTTTTTTTAAAATTCAAAAAATATTTTTTTTTAAAGTTTTGAAATACAATGTTTTTAAAACTTTTTGGAAGCATCTCCGTAAAAAATTTCATTAAGATCCGTCGTGTCATTAATGAGAAATTCAAAATTCGAAAAAATGGTTCTATGGTAGGTACAAGGTGTAATATCTTAATTTCAAAATTTCTTTTATTAAATTAAAGATCATAAAAATTCCCTGAAAGAAAAAAATTTTTATCAAAATTCTAGGCGCCATTTTCGAGAAAAATACGATTTTTGAAAACCATTTTTTAATTTTTTTTACATTTGTATGGTGGATTCCTTTATTTTTACGTAAAATAAATTTTTTTTCTCACATCTTGTAGATTATATTAAAAAAACTTTTATTTATCAAGTGTAAAAAAAATCTAGCATGGGGTTTTCGAAATATTGAGTTTTGAAAAAAAAATTTTGAAGTTTTTTTTAAAAATCTAAAAATTTTTTTTTGAAAATTTTAATACACAATTCTATTTAAGTTTTTGGGGAGCTTTAGAAAAAAAAAAATATAAAAATCGGTGGTACCGTTTTTGAGAAAATCAAAAACGAAAAAAATGGTTCCATGGGTGGTACCCTTAATAACCATTTTTCGCAAATTTTTTTTCAACTACTACCTAGCTTTAACTAAATGAAATTTTTTTGTATTTTAATTTTTTAAATCTGTCCAACAGTTTTTGAGAAAAAAAAATATTTATAAAATTTCGAAAAAAAATTGTATGGCAGGTACCGTAATTTTTGGTCTTAAAACAAAAAAGAAAAAAATAAAAATGATATCTACCAAGTTTAAAGAAAATCGGCCGAGCCGATCGCTATCATCGTAATGTCAACTTTGATCAAAATCTCGAGTTCGATTTTTTTTACGAATGCATAACTTGCCTTATAGTACCTACCCATTAGTCGAAAGTAAAAAATCCACTAATAAAGAATTTCAATAGTTCCAATTGATTTTGATAAAATTTTAATTTAAAAAATTTAGCGTCTATTTTCCAAAAATTTGATTGACATAATTTTTTTGAAAAAGTTGTTTTAAACGTCACTTTTTAGTTTTTTTGTTTTTTTTGGAAAAATAAATCAAACTTCACTTCTCTATTAAGCCGCTCTATTTTCCTTTTTTTACCTCAACTCAATAAATGTTTGAATTTCAAACGAAACTGCATTTGACCATGACATTAAAAAAAACACCCTGTGGCCAAAAAATTGTTCTATTTCGTGAATAGTTTGAAAGTTAGTCAAGTGCAAGTTTTTTTTTTCATCGATGAATGAAATGCTTGAAAACTTCATGTTAACAAAATTCTTTTCAAAAAATGTTCGCTGAAAACCCTATTCATTGATGATTTTTTTTTTTAATTTTGCGAACATAGTTGTTATTGATCTATGGCGGCTTTTATAATTTGAAAGAGAACGCCTCCACTTATATTAATTTCTGCTTTCGGTGGTGGTGGGGGGACGTGTTTGATATGAACCATTTTAAATATAGTTTTCCTCGTGAATCCGCTTCAAACGACCAACAAACCATTGAGGAAAAAAGGGAACGAAAAAAAAAAATAAATAATTGTTGGTCCGTCTGATCTTTTTTGTTAAGTTGAATTATTATTTTTAATGTCTGGAATTTTGAAACCAATTCAAATGACGGAAGCAAAAGCTTATTTCATATAAAACTATAATGAAATCACTTTATTTCGTGTTTTTTTTTTCTTTTTTTAAGAGACATGTCACTTAAAAGTGGGACGAACACTTTTCTAATTATGTGGGATGTTTATGTTCTAAATATCTTACAAGAAAATTTATGAAATAGTTTGACAAGAGTATTTAAACGATCCTTGGACATTTTTCTGTTTGATGATTAAACGATTAAATCGTTTTTATAATAAACCCATCTGGTTTAATAAAAGTTCATCATTGTTTATGAATGCAATGTTTAAAATATATTTTAAAAAAAAGAGCAAGATTAATCCGTCTTTTCCCAGGTGAATTTGGCATTTTTTGCTAAAGAACAGAAATCCATAAAACGCAGAGGCATAAGCCTCCTTTACACCGCCTAAGATTTATTCAACCGTATTATGTTAACGCCTGAGATCATTTCGACTACTAGTTAGGTCCATTTATTTGTTGGTCCACTGCTGTTGATGTCAAAAAAGTGTTTAATAAAAGCGCGGTTATGATTCGTCTTCTTTAACATCGTACATCAAAGAAAAAAAGTGCATAGCAAGCAATCTTGTCGTGGGAGTTAAAGGCAGATTTTTTCAAATGCTCGTCCGATTACACTCACAGCCGACTATATTGACATAATCCAAACCCTATAAAACGGGACTAAGGTGGCACACGTCATCGTTGTTGGAGAATGCAATCTTTTGTGAATACAATCCCTTTAAGCCTAAGAATTAAAATTTGCAATAACCATTCAAAAAAAAGATTGCAATCCCTGTTTTCGCCACCAAACAGTACAGCAACCAATTGATTACAATCTTCTGAGAATTCATGCATTCGTTTTTTGCATTCTTTTGTATTTGTTTTGGATTCTTTGGTTTGCATTCTTTGCATTAGTTTAAATTCTTTGCATTCTTTCGTTGTCTTTACATCAGGGTTGCAAAAGCTTAAGTCACTTTTTAGCTTAAGCTTGGCTTTAATTCACAAGCTAGTGGGTGACTTATGAATTAAGAAAAATGTAATTCAGCAGCTAGTTACTGACTTATGAATTAAAAAAATTCAATTCATAAGTCAGTTGGTGACTTGTGAAGTAAAAAAAATTAAATCATAAGCTTGTTAGTGACTTATGAATTAAAAAAAATTTATTCAGAACCTACTAAGTGACTTATGAATTAAAAAAAATTAAGTCATGAGAAAATAATAATTTTTTTTGAAAATTTGAATACACAATTCTATTCAAGTTTTTGGGGAGCTTTAGCAAAAAAAAAAATGATCAAAATCGGTCGTACCGTTTTTGAGAAAATCAAAAACAAAAAAAAATGGTTCCAAGGGGGGTACCCTCAATAACCATTTTTCGGAAATTTTTTTTTGCAACCAGTACCTATCTTTAACTAAATGAAATTTTTTTGTATCTGTTTTTTTATTTTAATCTCCCGAATAGTTTTTGAGAAAAAAAAAACTATTTACAAAATTCCGAAAAAAATCGTACCTCAGGTACCGTTATTTTTGGTCTTAAAAAAAAGAAAAAAAACGTGTGGGCGGAAAAAATTAAAAATGATATCTGCCAAGTTTAAAGAAAATCGGCCGAGCCGTTTAGGCTGTAGTCGAACCGACAGACAGACAGAATTGCCAGACCCACTTTTTTAGTCTTCGCTATCATCGTATAATATGTAGTCGTTTTTTATTGGGAAATGTATAGGCAGCGTAGTAAAATTTTACACAGTAAACAACAACAAAGGAATAGTGCGCATAAACTAGGCAGTAATAAGAGTGCACATAATAGTGCTGATAAAGTTTTGGAGCATCTGGATTACAGTGACACTCAAATTGGTTGCAAAAGTTTTATTTTTCGTGAGATTGGCAGATTTTGATTATTCGAGAATGTGTTCGGTGATATTTGTTCATTTTATGGTAAATTTTCATAAGAGTTTGAAATATTAATTTACGATTAGACGGTAAACGTTAATAGTCAATGGTCAAAATTTTGCCTCTTAATGCGTGTGCATGTTCTCTATCTGTCACGTGAGAGTATGAAAATCATCGAAGGATGGCTGCGATGCCAAACGATTAAAAAGGACATGAAAATGATTTTTTTCTGACACCGAGCCCTTAATTTGACTTTGTGTACATATTATGTACATGCCATTGAGATTTGATTTTATTAATAATTTTGCCACTTGTTTGACAACAAATTTTTCAGTGATGTTAATTCAGCATAAACCACATCAAAACGTATACTTTTCCAACGCATCCCTTAGCTTATTAAAAAGTGGATTGTTTATTCGTAGGTACATATATATTTCATTTTTGGTTTTCGTTTCCTTTTACTTTGTTCACTTAATGAGTCTGAAATATCTACTAAATTAAGATGATTTATTAAAAGAAACTCAGAAATTATGTATAGCCCTTTTCTGTTTTGGATCGTTAGTCATTTCAATTTGTATTATTTTTGTAGGAAATTACATATTTATTTTACTTCTGTTCCAAATCAGCTGATTTTGACACGGGTATAAATGCAAAGCATGCCAACTTTAAAATTTAAAGTAAAAGTGTATATGCAGTCAAAAAAGCATTTTATTCGGACTTCCATTGCTGCACTATGTATACATTACCAATAAAATACGCCTAATGTCAACTTTGATCAAAATCTCGAAATCGATTTTTTTTACGAATGCACAACTTGTCTTGTAGTACCAATATGTCGCAAGTAAAAATATACTTCTATTTTGGTTATTTTTATATATTTAATGTTTTAGTGCTAACTTGACTGTCAAGTTAGTGGTTTTAAAAAGACATGCGA
This sequence comes from Philhelius festivus, assembly GCA_963931855.1. Taxonomy (NCBI): domain Eukaryota; kingdom Metazoa; phylum Arthropoda; class Insecta; order Diptera; family Syrphidae; genus Philhelius; species Philhelius festivus. The sequence goes on along the minus strand of OZ007556.1, from coordinate 190,386,525 downwards.
GACAAAATTTTTGATTTTACGACATATTTACGACAAGTTACCTGGGGTTATTTAAAGAACAAAAAACAAGTGCGACAAATTTGTTTGTTTCGCTACAAATTCGATAATTAATCCTGTTATTACACCTTTTAAAATGAAGTGGTAATGCCCGCCTGAGAGTCTGTGTACGTGTACGTCCACTGTACATGAAGAAAGCAGGACTTAAATGGTTGGATGGAATTCAATTGTATGTTTTAGCTCATCTAGAAATGGTAGCTCCCTACATTTTTTTGGTTTTGTAGATCAAAAACAACTACAGCGATTTTTATCAAACTTCGTACGAAACGTTGTTTTTGTTTTTGAACATATATAACATAAATTGAATTTTGAGATTTTACTGTTCATCAAAAATCCATTTTTTATACCGAAACTTTTTCGTAATTTTTTCACAATTTCCCGAAACGGTACAATGGATTCAAAATTTAATAGATATGTATTTAATCCATATTAATGTCCGTCAGCATAAGGTGACAAGGGATCAAGTGCGACAGTACTTTTGCTTGTATGACTTAATTACGAAAAATGTACAACTACTCGTATTATCACTGCCCTTTTTCATTTTCGAGTTCATTGTACCCTATTTTGAGGGATGGTAGTGCTGACTTGCTTACGTGAATAGAAGAATACCACACAATATTACCGACATTACCGACGTTAATCAGATTCACTTCGAATGAAAAGCAGAAAAGTAATTATTGCAAATTTAAAGAAAATTCTCCGCGAGGAATAGCAGAGTAGGGCTAATGTATCATTTATTCCTTTGTCGCAAAATTTCCACTACGTTTTTCAATATTATTAATTTATCTTAAAAAATTGGATATTGATAAATTTACGTCCAAAAAGAAAATAAGTTTTTTGATTAAAAAAATTGCAGGCATCGAAAAGGAAGAAATTAAAAATAAAAAAAAAGAACAAAGAACAAAGCTATGAACGAACCCCCTTCTTATCCTTATCCTCTTTAAGTTCGTAAACCAACGAAAACAAAAAAAAACCTACAAAAATAAAACCTGTTTACATAAAGGAGCTTTTACATGAATATACCGACTGTCTACCTCATCCCCTCACTCAACCAGCAACCCCAAAATGCAAAAAAAAAAAAAGAACAATCTTTTCCACAATAAAATGAAAATCTCTTACTCTTTGCCCAACCTCGCGAATAATTTTAAAAATATAAAGTAAAGCGAAACAAGAATTCAAAAAGCAAAACCAAAAAAAAATTTAAAGCAAATGCTTTTGGGTATGATGGTTGCTATTTTCGGTTCTCCACGCAATGAAAAATATCTATTTTCGTAGAGAAAATAGCTAAAACAATAAAAAAAAAAAAAAAAAAAACGCACACCCAAGAATTTCCCTCGTGTTTTCTAGGCGATTTGCTACTTCGCATCGAACGGAACGCCACCGAATGAAAATAGATGATCAGCGTTCTGGTTTTGCGTATGAAATACACAAAATAAACCTACACCCGTTAGTTGAAAATTTGCTTCGGGGCACATAGGGGTGTTTTATCAAGAAAGTCGAACAAAAAAGTTCAAATAAGAATTTGAATGATTGAAGGGAGTATTTTCAACAAACAAAAAATTCATATAACAATAGTTTCTTTTTGATGTGAAGAGGATGTAGGGCATGTCTAAAAACAACAATTGATAAAAAGGGGTTCTTAAAGGATGGACTCCTTTTGGTGTTGCGAATAAATATCACTTCAAAGCGGTGTGTTACGTTCGATTTCTTAGGTAGGAAGTAACTTTATCTACATTGTTAAATGTCAAGAAGATTCTTAAAAAGCATTTTTTTTAAGTAATACGTCTGTTGTTGAGTTCTTAAATCAAATTGTGTCTGAAGAACATTTGGTATATGAGATTTTTTTAAAAAATGACGTCCCAAGACATATCTTATATGATCCTGAGATATCACAGTATACACTAAAATCTGTGTAAAATTTATTAAAATTATTCTGTATTTAACTTTAGGTCACATTTTGCTATCAAATACCCCCATGTGTGGGACTGCTTATGTGATGATGGCTGGATGACTCTAGCTGGTTGAGTTGGCTTTAGAATTTTTCATCTTTATTTTTGTTTTATTTCCGAAATTAATGTCTTGCTTAATCGTTTTTCCAGTACTGGCAAACGAGGAACTGTATAATGTGTGCGGCAGTAAAAGTTGCCCTAGATACGGTTCACAAAAAATATGGAAGCGAAAAAAAGAATCACTTCTTCTGTCATTTTGGTGTTTTTACTCTGTGATTTTTTATTTTTTTTTGTTTCAGATTTTCTGCTGCAATTGCAATTAAAATTATCGATACGTATCGATTTCACGATGCAATTTATTTATTGTTGAATTGAGATTACTTTTTTTTTTATCTGAAGCAAAAGTTTATGATTAACAATGAATTTTAGTTTGTACAGCAGCACTTGTGTAAAAAAGTTTACAGACTGTGTTGTGCAGCTACAGAAGAAACTAAAAAAAGTTTCAAAGCAAACAACTAGGATTATTTACGTAGATACATATATTTTTTTTTTAAGTGCTTGTCAGCTGAGCGAGAAATTTGAACGAGACTTTATTGAAACAGTTCATTTTTTTTTTTTTTTTTTTGGAAATTTGTTCTGTTCTAGTTGATATCGTACAGTTCGTAACCGTAGGCTAAGCAATGTGCTTAAATAGCATCTGGCAGCGATATTGTATTTCACAAAGTATTGTTTTCGAAACTTTTTTACAATAGCATCTGTCGAGTAGTTTTGAAGTTGAATTATAGTTAGTTATACATTTTGTAAATATAGCATGGATTATACAATTTGGAGGGACGTTGACCGCATCGACTTCGTCGACCTTTAAGGAGGGTAAAATAGGTAGCAGAGTTAGGTGCATTTAAATATTCATCCCGCAAATGAAATTGAATTTACTGCGTAATTTTTCTACATTCAAAAATATGTAATTGGAACAAAATGTGTTTTTTGAAGGTGCTAAGGACTCTAACGTAAATAAATGGATTAAAAAGAATGGTTTGTGACGATGGTTACCCTAAGTAACTTACAACCATTCTTGTGTGTATGTTGCGCGCGCAGGAACTGTGCAACCTACAATTATCTGCATATTTAGAACGGCTAAGATGAGAGGTACTTATTCATGACACGAGATCCTCTTAGAGAATTTGTCACTTCTTCGTAAGAGGCAATTCCCTTTAAAAATGCATCTGTTTGACGTATACATGATTTGACATAATGTAGTGACAAAAAATTTAAAATTGTTTGAACAAGAAAAGATGAAGGGAATTGGGATAGTATTTAAATTTAATAAATCTTATTATATATGAATTTTATGAGGAAGACACAAGGTTTTTAAGAATATTCAGTTTTTAAATCAATAAGCCGTTCCAAAGTTTTCAAAAATCAAGTAATAAAACTTAAAAAGGTAATAAACTTAAAATGTAAGACCTCAAGAAGACTGGGTCGCACGAACTAGCTCCTATGTAATAGACTAGGAATTTTAAAAACGAATGTTATTAGAGAAAACTGTTCATAAGGATAAAATAAATTTTTTAAATTCTTTTAGTACGTAGTAAGAGACAAAAACAGAATGCTATGCAAATATGTATGAATTTATGCAAGAACAAAACTTATAAGTCGTTGTAGTGGTTTCCTACAAAAAAAGCTTTTATATACAAACTTTTTAAAATATTTTTGAGAAAAAAATTTAGTACACGCCAATTTAAAGTTTTTATTATTCTTCGAATAAAATAAAAATTTACAAAAAAAAATATTGAGCCGTTTCTGAGATATCGAATTTTCAAAAAAAGAAAAAATAGTTTTTTTTTTCAAACATTGAAAAAATATTTATTTTAAAGTTTTGAGATACAATGTGTTTTAGACTTTTTAGAAGCTTCTTTATAAACAAATTTCATTAAGATCCGTTAAGTGGATAATGAGAAATTCAAAATTCAAAAAAATGGTTCTATGGTACGAGGTAGGTACAAGTTGTAATACTCGTATCTTAATTTCAAATTTTTTTTATTAAATTAGAGATCGAAAAAATTAGTTGAAAGAAAAAAAATTTTATCAAAATTCTAGGCGCCATTTTCGAGAAAAATACGATTTTGGAAAACCATTTTTTTAATTTTTTTAGTATTTGTATGGTAGGTACCTCAATTTTTGGGTAAAATAAATTTTTTTTTCTTACATCTTGTAGATTATATTGAAAAACTTTTATTTATCAAGTTTAAAATAAAACTAGCATGGGGTTTTCGAAATATTGAGTTTTGAAAAAAAAAATTGAAGTTTTTTTTTTTAAATCCAATTTTTTTTTTAAATTTGAGTACACAATTCTATTTATGTTTTTGGTGAGCTTTAGCAAAAAACAATGATCAAAATCGGTGGTACCGTTTTTGAGAAAATCAAAAACAAAAAAATGGTTCCATGGGGGGTACCCTCAATAACCATTTTTCGGAAAATTTTTTTCAACCATATCCTAGCTTTAACTAAATGAAACTTTTTGTGTTTTTATTTTTAAAATCTGTCGAACAGTTTTTGAGAAAAAAAAACGTGTGGGGGGTTTTTTAAAATTATATCTACCAAGTTTAAAGAAAATCGGCCGAGCCGGTTAGGGTGTAGTCGAACCGACAGACAGAATTGCGAGACCCACTTTTTCAGTCTTCGCTATCATCGTAATGTCAACTTTGATCAAATTTTTTTTTTTGTTTTTAGGTGATTTATTCTGAGAATGAATCCCTCTACCGGCGCACTATGGGACCAAATGATGAAATCCATCTCAAAAATGGTTTTGGGGAATTTCGTAATTTGAAAAATCTGATGATGGAATTATATACTAGAAATAGGGTTCTTCCAAACACAGTAAATTTTTTGTATCTTACTTTTGTTCTAGGTACCTAAAATTCCCGTTAAAAATGACATTTCGATATTTCTATTTTTTAGAATTATTAGAAGTGAGAGTTTGAAGTCAATTATTTCATATTTTTCTGGACAGAATGTATAAGTATTATACCTTTTTGAAAAGCCCAAGCCCTCTTCATTACAAAACAGTTATATTTTTTTTTAATTAAGTTCACCAGTAAATTAATAAAAAAAAAATGAGTAAGGTGCAGTATCTTTTTCATTTTTTTGTTTTCAATTGAAGTTTTCTCTGTTAGCTCCGGCTGCCTCCGTTTAGGTAATGGCTGTTTTGTATTCTAAAAATATTCTTAATTTGGAAGAAAAAAAAAACTTTCGCATTTTTATGCATTTTTGTTTAAAGCCTAGTATACAGTTCTTTTTGAAGAAAAAAAATGAGTGGTCAAAAAAAAAATTTTTCTCATGAAAAAATTTCTGTAAGTTTTTTCCGTCAAAACAATGGGATGCACATTGTTTTGCGTGAAAAAAAAATCGTGGTGAGTATAAATTTTTTTTTTTCGATTTTGGTTTACAGTTTGGTGAAATGAAAAACGTTTTTTTTCGGGAAAAATATCTCCCATAAGAAATGCATTGGTTTTTTTTTTAGAAGAACTGTATACTAGGCTTAAGATGAAAAAACGTATGATGAGAAGGAAAAATAAGTTTTTAGAATAAAAATTCGTATTCTTATAACTTTAGTGTTAAGTGATGAAAAAAATTAAAATTTGGCAAAAGTGTGGTACCTTTATTGACGCACATAAATGTGTATTCCAAAAAGTTTTAGACCATTATTTTATTACTTTTAGCTCAAAATTTAAAAAAAAAAATGTTATTTTTTGTTAAAAGTTAAAAAAATATAACTGTTAAAACTTGTGGAACACATTTTCATAAACATCATATAAGTGACTATGTTTCGAAAAAATTTATAAGTTTTTATCAGTTATTTCCAATATTATTAAAATTCAAAATTTTATTTTTAAAATAAAATATTTTTTGTTTTCCAATTTTAAACTTCATTATTCATATTTATATTAAAAAAAATCATAATAAAATAAAAATAAATGCCAAGCATTTGAGGGTGAGAGGGGGTGGGTGGGGTATGTTGCATATAATACAAATGTAGGTACTGCATACAATATGGAAACTGAATTGTAAACAATACCAAAAGCAACAACAAAAGCATGCGAAAAGAGTCTAAAAGGTGATAGAGTTGGCATGGGACAGCCAAATTGTTGTTGTAACATTAATCAATCAAGAGGCAAAATTCATAGATAATGTAATGAGATGATTACTAAGCTTTTATTCTCAATAAAGCGTTTGAAGGATTCGGATTAAATTTAAAAAAAAAAATCTAAATGAGAGAATTTATTGCAAAGAAATGTTCAAGATCAGCTACGAACGAAGATCCGCATATATCTAGTCTGGGAAAACCAAGAACAAAAAATGATACCAAAGCATTATTTGACGAGGCTACAGAACTTTTAGACATTAATTAATATACCTTTTGAACTCATTTTTTTTTGTCTTAAGGGCGAAAAACTTTCATATATCAAAAAGGGGCGTGGCAGTACACGTATTTTACTAAAAATAAATAACACTTTTTATAAATTCACTACTATACATATAAAACTTAATTTAAAAAATGCCTGCTCTTAATGAACTTTAAGCTGAAAATAAAAAAAAAAGGGGAGAGAAAGTAGGCGGGAAAGTGGGCAGAAAAAATATACATGCGATGTCTTAAGTTTAAAAAACCTCAAATACAAATTTTCGAAAAATAACAAATATCAGAAAAATATGGGCGTGGTAGTGGGCGGATTTTACAAAAACTACTTTCAAATGTTTTCACCGGTAAAAGAAAAAACTGTACAAATTTCATCCAAATTGTTGCAATAATTCTTGCTCCAACAAATTTAGCCCATATAAATCAAACAAAATCTACAAATTTGTTATTTTATTTTATTAAAAAAAATAAAATAATTTATTTCTATTTCAAACGTTTTAATATTTTAAATTCTTGGTTATACAAGTATAACCCCCAGTTTCACAGTGAGAGCTTAAACTTAAGTTCTGCTGAACCTGTACTGGAGTTTAAATTTGAAGTTCAACTCGTCCGGTTTCACAGTCTTATCTGAACTTCATTTCATTAAACGTAGTTTAAGTAAATTGTTTTCTCTTTCTATCTGAATCAAAGAAAAAACAATCAAGGAAAGTTTGCTTTGTTTCATTGTGATCTGTGACAGGAAACAAAAATTAAAAATGAAAATAAATTACATTTTCAAACGTTTGAAGGGGTTGTCGAACTGAGATTTAAACGGCAGAATAGTGTCGTTTAACTTAAACTACAGAATGAACTCTATTCAAGGACTGTGAAACCAAATTTATTGTTGAACTTGAGTTTAAACCAAAAGTGGGGTTTAAACTTCCACTGTGAAACTGGGAGGAAGTGTGCAAAATTTCAAAAAAAAAAAAATATTGAGAAACGAAAAAGTAATGGATTTTTGAGATGGCTTGCACCATTTGGTCCCATAGTGCGGGGCGGCGGCGTGGAAGTCCAACGCACTAGCTTTCAGTTTATGTACATGAAGTAAAATACATAGATTTTGTTGTCAGTCATAAAATCAGAGTTTAGAAAATTAATATTTCTTCGACCGCAAAATATAGTGCCTACGATGCCAAGATTCAATGTGGGATCCGTACACGGTTATAAGATAAATCTGTATTTTTTAGTGCAATAACGCCGTTCGAAAACAAGAACACAAACAATTTACATAATTTTTCTTTAAATAGAACTTTTCAAGAATGATATTGGGTACTTAAATTTAGAGAAGAATATTTTTTAAATTTTTGGAAAAAAAAAACATAAAACCCAAAAACAAATTTTATGAATTTTGTTTTCAAATTTGGTTTTTATGGGTAAACCAATAAAACATAAAACTTTCATATATAAACATTTTGCTTAATGAACGACTAAGCGGAGGGTACTGTATTAAATTTGAGTAACGCAGAGCTATTTCATTTTTAATCAATAATTTTTGTGGTTTCTTGAAGTAAGACTTTCGTTTAACCAAATTTTAGCTAGACAAGCAATTTAAAGGAAGTACACCTTGGCATAATGGTATTGTGCGAAGCGGTCCTATTTTTCTCAGTTAAGAAATGTGAAAATATCCAGCATGGGTTGTATACGTTGATAAGCTTTGTTTTAAGTCAAACAAAAGCTGGTCCAATGAACTTATCAACCCTTTATCTCCAGCCAACTTAAAAGATGCTCTTAGCTCTTGGAGCAGCATTATCCTTTTGCATGTAGCCTACTTAAAATGTTTTCGTTCTACTTTCTTTATGCTTATACTTATTCTTTTTTGTTTTATATTTTTTTTTGTTACATACTCGCTAATATATAATGTACAAGTCACTTTTACTAAACGAAGCGTTGTGCACCAATTATATGCGCATAAAACATGTATGCCAGCTATTTTTATTTTTTTTTGCCCGCCTCTTTGTTGGGAAAGGTCAATCGACCTGCTTCTTCTTTCTTTTTCGTTTGAATTGTTCTTTTTATTTCTTTGTGTTCCTGCTACCGGCAATCTTTAGAAATGTATTATCTCTTCTTATTGACATCCCCTCTGCACTAATGGCCTAGTTAAGAATTTGTGTATACATAATGTGTTTTCTTTCGGCTTGTTTCTTTTTTGATTTGCCTTTTTTGCAGGACAGCATTATTCCCATTCTCTTCTTCTTGTTGAAAAAAAACCACAAAAACCTTGAGATTATTCAAATAAATATCGTTTAGTTTTCTCAAGTCCGAAAGAAAAACAATTTCAAAATAAATAAAATTCAAATGACATGTGCCCCATCCATAGCCAAAGCCGTAGACCAAATGCCTGTTTGTATTTTAAATATGTTTTTACATTTTTACATTTTATATTTTTGTAAAATAATCGAGAAAGGAATTCTCGGAGGAAATTCCAAAGAATATTTATTTCTAAGCGGGGGTGGGTGGGGTTGTTGAAGAAGAACAAAAATAAATCGTATAAACACGAGGTCTAGAATTGTTAAGCGAACGTAATTGTCTGGAAAAAATCTATTTCGATACAAATTCTCTCTCGAAAAAGAAAATTCAATAAATGAAATTTAAAAAAAAAAGTTTCAGTCAGAATTATTAAGTTTTCAAAGATAATTTTCTTGGAATCGCAATGCCAATTTTGTTTGATATAGATAAATGCCAAAAGAATGAAGTCAATTAAAAAATTTGCATTACTCAAAATGTAGAACTTATTTTTTTAGGAGATCTTGCGAAGGAGTGTTTACTTTTTGTTGACAAATCCTTCGACTTTCAAAATATCAGATTGAAGAAATAATTGTTTAAACCGCTTTTTTAATTTTTTTTAAAGCATCGAAATCGAATTTGCTCGATAACTCCTATTCTACACACGATTAAGCTTAGGATACGAGTAGAGGCATCAATCCTCTCGCACGTATTAACTCCCTGTGACTCATTTATCAAACGAACCAAATTCCACTTATTCCTTTCCTTAATAACATTGATCCATTACTCCAAGCCTGAGACAAAAGTACAATGTTCGAAGAAGGTTTACAAGAAAAAAGACTGCCCATAGTTTGAGTTTGTACAGTTTTCAAAAACTCATGTGTGTTGAACGTAAAACAAAAAAATCTCACTCTGAGTTTTTTTGAAGTAAAACTTCTTTTCCGGCGTTGGGGGTAAAAAATTTTCTATGGAGCTGTCAGTGACATGTCAAAAGCGTCACGCTATAACGACATGCTTCCTACAATTATTTTGTATATATTAATTATAGGAATAAATATGTGGTTGTGATATTGTATCTATACTAATCCGAAATTTCGAAATGCATTTTATTTTGTACACAAACTTGGAACCTATGCAACATCTAGTTGTAAGTAATGAGTACATTTGAGTAAAGTGGTTGTTAGGAGATAAGGTATGTCAACGTTCTGTAGTTTATGTAGTTATAATCTTAATCACAATTAATTCTGACGTTGGTTTTTACAGAGGCTTTGTTTGAGAGAAAAGAAGTTTTACTTCTAGAGCGCGTACGTCAGTACACACCTTCTTTTTTTTATTCAAATCGCCCGAAAACTGAGGTCAAATTACCGCATCAGTTTTCGAGTAATACGTGACTCAATCATGTGAGTTTGGCATTACCGCTTACGTCATCGAGCAATCGATTACCCTAATTTGACATTTTCATTCGATCACTGATGGGACCCACTCACTCGGTCACTGAAGCGGTAATTTGGCCCCAGATGTCCGTCAAGTTAGTATTACCAGTTAAAAATGTCAAATATTTAATAATTTGATTAATTTTCGTGAATTCTTTGAATATTTGTCGTGAAACAAAAAAAAATTGTCAAGCTTGTTTAAAAAAAAAAAAAAAATTACCCCTTGGTCATACTTCCTTGACAGTCAAGTTAGCACTACTACCACCCCTCAGAATAAAGTAAACTGAACTCGGAAACGAAAGAACCGGTGTTAATAGTTGTTGTAAATTTGTCGTAAAATCAAATAATGTTAACTTGACAGTTAAGTTAGCACTTCTACTCTTCAAAATATGGCAAAATGAATTTGAAATGGAAAAAGGACAGTCGTAAATTTATCGTGAAATCAAGAAAATTTGTCGCGCTTGTTTTTTTTTTAATATACTCTGGTAATGCTAACGTGACATTCACGTTAGCTCTACCACTCCTCAGAGTAGTATAAAATGAACTAGAAAAGGTAAAAACTAGTGATAATAATTGTCGTTAATTTGTCGTAAAATCAAATAATGCTAACTTGACAGTCAAGTTAGCACTTCTACCCTTCAAAATATGGCAAAAAATGGAAAAAGGACAGTGTTAATAACTGTCGTAAATTTGTCGTAAAAAAAAATTGTCGGCCTCTTTTTGCCCAAAAAAATCCCTTAAATATGAAAAAAGCCCTTCAAATAGCATTTTTTCATTTAGATCGAGCACTACCATATTTATAACTAATTTATTGCTATAAACGTCTTTGAAATAAGTTCTGTCATAAAATAATTTTGTCGAGCCGGGGGTAGCTTATGAATCGAACTTTGTAGAGACGGTTTTTGAGGTAAGAAGAAATCCATCTTTAGAAGATAGGTCTAAGCTGTAAGGATAAAATTATGTGAAATTTTGTCAAGGACCTTACCGAAATCGGAGATTTCTGAAGGATGCGAATTCAGCGAGGTTAGTTATTGTGGACCTACCTTTCACAAAGCCATTTTGTACAGAGGAATAATGAGTGAGATATTTACAACGAAATCTTAAAATATCTTACAAAATGTTTTCAAAGATTTTGGGAATATGTTTAAGTTTAGCAATTGGACGATAGTTTGTAAGTCCATACTTTGGACACTTTATACATAAATGTACTTAAACTGAAGACTTTTGAGAGGGGAAGAAATAGTGTGGAAGGGAATATACTCATCATTAAGTTGATTAAGCTTATTTTCGATGAGATGGGTCAATAGTATGGAGAAAAAATATAAAGACAAAAATATATATAACAACAATTCAAACTTAAATAAAATGCACGAGCGTATCGCACTTATTTGCTCTTATGTAATATATATTAAATTAAAAAAACTGTTTATAATTAAATATAAAACATTAAAATGCATAAATTTGCCGTCAGATCTCTAGAAAAGTATGAAAATTGTTTTATTATTAAATAAATTTTTTTCATAAGAAATTTCTTTAAAATTTTGGAAATTTGAGATGCCAAGTTTAGATTTTTTTTTTAAACTCAACAAATATTTTTTCAAATTTTGTATATAGAATATTATTTTAAACTTAAGGGAAGTCCTGTTAAAAAATGTTGGTTAAAATCGCGAGAGCCGTTAATGAGAAAGTCAAAAATCTAATAAAATGCACGACTGGGTCGCACGAACTAAGACTAAGAATTTAAAAAAATTAATGTTATTAGGGAAAAACTGTTCATAAGCATAAAATTAATTTTTTAAATTCTTTTAGTATACTCGTAGTAAGAGATAAAAACAGAATGCTATGCAAATATGAATTTATGCAAGAACAAAAATTATAAGTCGTTGTAGTGGTTTCTTAAAAAAAAAGCTTTTATTTACAAAATTTTTATAACATTTTGAAGAAAAAAAATTTGGTACGCCAATTTAAAGTTTTTATTATTGTTCGAATAAAAATTAACTTTACAAAAAAAACATATTGAGCCGTTTTTGTGATATTGAATTTTCCAACAAAAAAATAGATTTTGTTTTTCAAAATTCAAAAAAATATTTTTTTTTAAGTTTAGAAATGCAATGTTTTTTAAACTTTTTAGAAGCTTCTCTATAAAAAATTTCATTAAAACCCGTTCTGCTGGTAATGAGAATTTCAAAATTTTAAAAAATCGTTCTATGGTAGGTAGTCGGTTTTTTGTATTAAATTATAGATCTTAAAAATTAATCCAAAGAAAAAAAATATAAGCATAATTTTCGGAACCGTTTCCGAGAAAAATACGATTTCGAAAACCATTTTTTAACATTTGTATGGAGGGTACCCTTATTTTTGGGTAAAATAAATTTCTTTTTCTCATATCTTGTAGACTATTCAAAAAAAACTTTTATTTATCAAGTTTTAAAAAAATCGAGCATGGGGTTTTCGAAATATTGAGTTTTCAAAAAAAAAAATTGAAAATTTTTTTAAAAATCCAAAAAATTAGTTTTGGAAAATTTTAATTCACAATATCTAATATTTAAACTATTGGGGACTTTTAGCAGAAAAAAATGATCAAAATCCGTCGTATCAAGCGAATTTTGCTCATACCAACCTTTTGAACCTCAAAACCAGGTCTTTATTCAAGTGTAATTTTACTGTCCCAAAGTGTTATTTCTTTTTTGCTTTATTACAACAAATCTTAAAGGTTACTTAACTTTAAAATACCTCTAAACAGCTCTTAAGTATGAAATCGGTATCTATAATCAATTTTCGCATTTAAGTAACGTTACTTAAAGGCCTTTTAACTTAAACGCCATCAACCGCGTTTAAGGGTCACTTAGAGGCATTTTAAAATGTATTTTGAAATATCGATTGTCATCTTTGAAATTTTGAAGTTTCAAATTGTGAGTTTGTAGGTATTGTTTGTTATGATATTATTATATTAGAATTATAAAGTGCAACGATTTAAGAAACATAAAATTTGTATTGATTAAAGTATGTGTACGCGCAAAGAAATTTCGTCCACGCTTCCCGCTTAGCCTTTGAAGTGTTTGTATCGACACTTTCTTCCTCGTTGTTGGAAGAGAATCTGTGTAGCGTATTATTGCAAATTCTAAAATAAAAAAGTTTCCTTGCAGGAGGCATCCCAATTTTCAAATCTTTTTCTTTTATTTGTGGCGACGGGTGTAGGTGTGTGTTCGATAGCCATTTTTTTTTTTGATTTCACAAATAAAAAAATGTGTCTTCCAATTATTTACTGAAAGAAGGTGTCACAAAACGGCTGTGTTGTATAAAATGAAGCAGCATTTGTTTTTTTTCTGTACTAGATTTTCACATTCTTTTACGTTACGTGACACAACCATTGTTTAGTTAAGTACCAATGAAAAATCGATTATAGATACGAATTGAAGTTTCGTCATTTAAAGCCAAATTAAATATTTAAATATGCTTAACTAAATAACCTCTAAGATGCAGTTTAAGAAAATCTTATAGATACGGGTGTTAGTGTTTAAGTCTGAATCTGACAGACATAACAATATAAACACATTATTAAAAAGGAAAAATAACTGCAGACAAAAATATTCTGACCAAGAAATCGTGACAGTATTTTTGTATTAACAAAAATAAAATTCTTCGCCTTGTCAAAGACACTAACCCCGAACAATGACATGACCGAAGCGCCAAAGAAGAAATTAAATTATTTTCAAGGAGACAAATTTTCCTTTCTTGGTTGGTGTGTGTTTATTGTTGTTGTTGTTTTATGAGGTGGATTTATTTAAATTAAGTTTATTGTCATTGTTTTACTACGATTTTCTTTTGTAAATTTTATTTTGTGCTTTAAGATTTTTATTTCCAAGTTCCGAATGCTCTGAGCTTTAAAAAAGAAAGGTTCTGTTCAGAACTAAAAAATTAAGAGTAATTCAGAGCCCTGATATAAACATAAAACAATTGCATTATACGGAATTGGTAGCTGAGAATGTTTAAAACACGACTAAGAATATTTGTACCTCCGTATTTTCTAGCGAAGTACATTCTTTCGAATCAAACTTGTGCCAATATTTTGGGCTCCATTTTATTCGCTTTCAGTTTATCAGTTTATCAGTTCATCAGTGCTATATTACATAATATGCATTTGCAATCATCCTACCAGGACCCACAGCAAGATCCGTCCTCATGACTAAAATTTAGGCAACGTCGATACCGCCAGCAAAGTTAAGTCAACTCCAAACAGTGAACTTTTTCAAGTGTACATTCATTTCGAAAACTTTTAAACATTAAATTATGCAATTTAAACCAAAATATGTCCCTGTCTTTCTCGATTTTGTGTCAGAATTCAAATAAGAATAATTATTTCAACAGGAAATCCAAGATACATTATTATAATTACGAGTAAATCTCTTCACATGATGTACATCGTCGAGCAATTGCCAAAAAAATATCCAACCTACCTCGAAATTTCGCAACACCACTGCAAGAGATCTAACTAAACTATTCAAGTGCAGGCAAAAAAAAAAAAAATAAAAGACCAAAGTACATTATATCGAGTGAATTGACCTCATATTCTTCTTTTAATTTCTTGTCCTTCCCAGTCAAGGCTTCCGAGTGAGTCTTTATCTTGTCCCATCGACATTGTCGACTTATTATCGAAAGAAAAGCCCCGATCACTTCCAGTCTACTATATGAACAAGTAGTATGTGACTTGAGGCAGGCGAGCATTGTTTGTCCCTTAACCTTTCTACTGTATCTCTTGCGATAACAGTCTCGCCCCTTTAGCCGATCTTGTCTTTCGTTTTTTTTTTGTTCTGATGCGTTCGCAAAAGTTCAGTGGCTTCCGTTGTTGTTTTCGTTTCGATGCAACGAACAATGCACGTAAATACATATATACACGCACTAGCTCGCGTCCAGAAAAGATTATAAATCAGCTGTGACATGGGCCATGGTATTCCCCGCTTCGCCCATCCCGCTCTCTATCTTGCTTTCAGTGTATTCTCGGGTCTCGGATCACAGATAGAATTTTTGTAGAGCACCCTTTTGGCGATGGACGACGACGACTACCACAACATCAACAAAGCTAACGACCGATCCAAGACGAACACGAACACGAAGACTTGCTGTTGCGCGCGCCTTACACATATCTCTCATATTCGATGCTATTTCTGTCCTGTGGCATCAATTAGTCAAACTCTAGGTCGTGATGCTGCCAGATAGGTTTAGATACTTTTTTTTTTATTTTCGTTTGTTGCAGAAATTCATTTTTTCTTTCAATTGTACGTATGTACAGAAGTAAGTTTGCAAAAATCTATTTTGTGTCGTTTATCGTCCATCCACGCATTTTATTTGCGTATTTATAAATTTTGCCAATTGATTTTCGAAAGTCGATGACTTTTCTTTTTTTTTTTAATTTTAATTAGAATTTGTTCATTAGATTTCTTATTTCATATTTAAACTGCATGTACAAAATTATTTAACTAAAAATTAAGCTGCCAGAATCAATATCTTTGTATTTGGTTTTAAGTCAGGTCTTTAATTCTTGAGAACGAAAAAGAAATATTAAATTTTCAAAGCAACAGCAAGCTGCCAACGGACGCAATATAAGTCGCCGATATTATCACTATTACGGACCCATAAATTTTCCAAAAATTCATCCTTAAAAATATTTTATAAAAAAAATTTGCAGGTCTTAAGCACTATTCAAATTAGAGCAAATAAAGACTTACGAATAAAAAAAAAACAAATGAGCTTTAAAGGCATTTAAAAGCCTAAATTCTTACCAATAACCAGACAAAATGGTAGAAAACCAATCGAAATTAATGTTAAGATACTAAAATTGCCTTTTTAATTGCTAAAATATATACATAAATGATTATTACCAAGTGTCAAACTCTATTTGCGTTCCACATATCATCCACACTTCACAAATGAGCATTACTATTTGAACGAAATGTCAAAATGGACGATTGACATTTCTTTTAAATAGCAATGTTTTTATTTGTCGCGCTTGACGTTTAAAACAAATAAAAACGAAAATGTTTTTGAGATTAGTTGCACACGAGTAATTCATTTGTTGCAGTGTGGAAGGAATTTAGAAAGAAAATAGAGTTTGACAATTCGTAACAATGACATTTTCAATTAGATATCCACCATTTTATCTCGTTTTTGCGCTTTTAACCAAATTTGTTTTTTTTTTTATTGATGTGAACATGTCTATACACTATACACTCATGATAGCGACCATCAACAACCAATGAATGAACGAATGTTCGTTAATAAGAGAAAATAAATTGGTCTTCACGAATTGTAATCTAATTGTTTCAATCTGTCAAACTGTATTTGCGTTCCACATACATATCATCTACACTTAAATGAATTGTTCGTGCGCGACTTACCACCAAATCATTCTTGTTTTTATTTGATTTAAACGTCATATGCGGCGAATAAAAAATATTCATGCTTATTTTGACATTATCATGAATAGTCTATTCGTTAGAATGATTCTATTCCTTCGAATGAACTTTCTGAGATTCGAACGAATAACATTCATTTGCGAAAGATAGCATAAAATGAACTTCAAAAGAGATTCATTTTCATTATCAGCTGTTTGAAATTTATTATATTTCTATTTGAATTAGGATGACCGTTTTACATTTTTTTTTGTTTCTAAACATTTTTTAGATGTTGGATAAAGAATCAAGAAACAAAATAAATAATACACTTTTTCATTATAAAGTAAAGTTTAACCATAAAGAACTACATATTCATTCCTTTTTTTTTATCAACTCAGCTGTTTTGAAACTATTCTTTAAAAAAATAAGTTGTTCATGACGCGTTCTAAATTTTTAATTTTTTTCGTATACACTTGGTCACACTAAAATATCAAAAGCAAAAGAGAAGTGTTTGTGAAATGTCAAAACAAAAAAGTGAAATCTTTGTTTAGTTGTAATTGTTTTGTTTATTGTTTAATAATTTAAATTTCTTTGATAAGAACATAAAATAATAAATAAAAAATAAAAATATGGCATTTGTGTTGTTTATAAATGAAGATGGCGTTGAAGAAGTGCAGAGGAGAAGGATAGTGGATGCTTTCCGTATCAACGCGAGTAGTAAAAAAACCCTTTGCTACCTCCGGGTTTTCTTACACTATGTATTTTGATTAAACTTTTCCTTTTGTTCGCGGTTTGTCCAGTTGGAATGCAACTTTTAAACATAAAACAACTACAAAATTAATAAAAGTAATTTATTTTCCATGATATAATTAAAAACTTACATGTTCTATGGCTTACTCGACAGAAAAATTCAAACGACACAAAAATGACATTTAATTCTATTCTTTCGAATATCAAAATTGAATTAGCTTTCGCAAATGAATGAACTTTCTATGGATTGGGTGAACTTTCGATTTGTTCCATTAAAATTTTAATCGCCGAGTCTCAAAATTAAGTTTCAACGAATTCAACTTCAACTCACTTTCGAACGAAAGAGAATGTCAAAATAAGCACCATTACTTTTTGAACGAAATGTCAAAATGGACGAATGTTCGTTTAAAAGAGAAATTTTAGAAAATAAATTGGTCGTCACGAATTTTATACCATTCACTCTTCAACGAATGAATTTTTGTTTTGAAAGTCATTCTTTTTTTTTGTCTTCTACGTGATTTATCATGGAATGCTGTGGACACGCAGTCTCAAAATGAACATGTTCGTTCATTAGTCGATGGTTAGTCGCTCTCGTGTGAATAGTCCTTAAGGAAATAGGCTTACTTACATACATACTTCTTTACAATTCGATTATACATGAATTTAAACTGGTTTTGTTTTTAGGAAATATTTAGAAGAAATATGACAAAATGCTTTCAACAAAAAGCTACCGAGTAACTCGGTATAAAGGGTGGGCCAAATGCAACATTCTTTTTAAAAATGCAATAAAATGAACAAAATGAAATTTTGTCCATGTATTATGACTTTGTTAGTAAGAACAAACATTCCTATTAATTATAGAACACACCGTCGTTCAAGTAGCTACTTTGGCACCTTTAATTGCTGAGTCCTTCTAAGCGAATAATCCGAGATCTTTGTGTAGAATTCTCCTCAGGCTAGTGCGTAAAATGTTGAGCTGTTGAGATCGATGACGAGTTGATGTTCGTTAATTGAGTCTCACACTCTCGGCTACAGCAGCCACATTCTCGTCTGTGTGCGCCGTACGACGACGGGGACCATGAATGCTGTCCACTAACATACCAGTCTCACGAACTTTTTGCACAAGATTGCGTCGTGGGTGCTTTATTTCGGTCACAACTTCTTTTCAAAAAACGCACTGTTTGGGTTACGCAGCACTCACTTTGGAAATAAGCTTTAAATATTTCACATTTCGTTCCGCGGAGGTATGATACCGACTTTCTGTCAAGATTTCGAGCAGAAAACAGCTGTCAATGTCAAAATAACCTATGATTTAAAAAGAAACCACTAGATGGAACACAGGATGAATTCTATCAGGTAGATACTCGTACCATCAGGTGAGGATACTGCTCACTACCTGTGTCACTGCTCTGCGCTATATAATCTAACAAACAGACACCTAGGGAGACACTTGTTCAATGACTTGGAGGAGCTCTCTGACATTCCAAGCAAAATCATATTGAAAATTATTAACGATACCAAATGGCTTGAAAATTCCTAAACTATGAAAATCGCCTAAAAATAGTCACCATAGGAGCCACATGCGTATACGGGCCTGGTAAAGGATGATTTCTCAAGTTGGGGTAATGGAAACGACCACACCCTTAAAAGGCATCTACCTCTCCTCAACCAGGTGATTATGTGATAACAGACATTTCTTCAATGACTTAGAAGTACCCTCCAACATTTGAGGCTATAGCTTCCTGAAACTCATCAACACCCTTAACGGGCTTGAATGACATAGGATTATCATAGGTTATCACAACGGATCTACATCGGTCTAAGTGTGACGGTAACAAGATCAAATGTCATCCAATTAACCTCTTGGGTTAATATTTTCTGCAGACTCTCAAATGTTGAAAATTGCGTGTGCATTAGTTTTCTAATCCGTTGTTCAACTCCAACAATGATAGAAGATTGTATTCTGTTTCATTCCGCACACTTCGCCTCCCTTTCTGTAAAATTCATCCTTGTGATCAGCCCTGATATGCGGATTGCCTACCTGAAATAGATAGTTCAAAAACTCCCAACCCAAAATCCGAAAAAGTTGGAAAAATCACCCCTATCATTGACCACATCTAACGACTCAAAGTATTTCGACGAATTGTTTCAAGCGCTCCTGAAAGTTTGTTGATTATATTCATCAAGAAGAATAATTTGAAAAAAAAAAAAAAAAGAATAAAGTCAGACTCAGTGGAAAATAATAATCGTTTGTTTTCTTCTTTTCTTTATATAAAATGTATCCTGTTGTCATATCCACTTGATTTTGAAAAAAGCCCCTCAATCATTGTATTCAATCATTTTGTTGATGAATCAGCTTCATATTTTGTTTTTTTTTTTTATTTTTTTGTAATACTTAAGAAACCATATCGTTCGTCCTAGACAAACTGACATTTTCTATAACATTGACTGATATAAAAGCCGACAAACAATCAATATTCCACCGCCATAGCTGCTGCAAGTAAACAAATACATTTAGGACTACCCCCCTTTTACTCGTAGTCACATTAAATTCTCATCTCTATAATTAGAGATCAAAGTGAATTTAATTTATATTTTAAAGATTCGAATCGCGTTTTTGTAAACGATCAGCCACAGCTCAGATCATTCGTTCAACGTCTATAATGTGTATATAGATATAATTTTGGTATTCCTTGATGTTCGTCGTTTTATAATTTGTTTCGACACTCGAACTAATTTTCCGAATGTCAAAAGCGATTATCGATGCTGGTATTTCGCGGCATTTTTCCGCACATAAAAAGATATGGTCGGGCCCAGCCCGGCCCGACCCAGTCCAACCCGTCTAGTGCGCATAGTTTCAATGATGCATTTATATAATTATAATTCAATTGATTGACTTGGACACTTTGTGTATATGTATTAAGTTCTCAGGCCCCGCTTTTTATTGAATTTGTTCACATAGTTTTTTTATTTTTTTTTTCATTTCTAATGTATTATTAAGTTCAGCCCTCATGAATGTTTTCGTTTATTCTGACAGCTGTTATTTTTATTCACAAGTTGTATTCTTTTTTGTCTGCTATTGTTTGCTTTACAATTACAATGTGTTATGCAGTGACGTCAATTGCCGATAAGATAATTCATAATATTAGCCGTCAAGTAGTATCAGATAGGGTCTTGGGTATTAATTAAGTTCCAGACAAAAGTTTGTCATAGGTGGTAAAAAAGATTAATATGGAAGACTTTTTGTTTTTTGATTTTTTAATAAGCACCTATGATATTTTTTATGTTTAAAACTCTCTTTTAAAGAAGCTTTAAAATCAATTTTGTTAAGTATACATATATGGCTCTCCTTGTGCCAGAAGAATGAATATTGAAATCAGATTTTTTAAGGATAGGTTTTAGATGTTAAGAACTCAAACACAAGATCGACAAGAAATTAGACCAATAAGGAACAAAATCAACAGTGTAGGTACTTTGATTTGGAAAATAAACTAGATCTTTAAATCATGCAGTTTCTTAATGAAAATTATCATTATTTGCGAAGAAACCTCAGCGAGAACAATGATGAATAATTTTCGAACAGCAGAAAACACTTGGAAACGTGTTTTTTACTGAAGGGCTATATTTTCATATCGATGGATATGTTCATAAACAGAACATGGGATACATGTGTGACAACAAGACTAAGAAACGGCATCGAAAATTTGGGAAAGTTCAAAAACGAAAATGTAGTGTTCACTTTTTACCCCTAAGGGAATATTAGCAACTGCAGCTGTTTCTCGGGTTCAACAACAGAAGACAAAATACAAATTTTGATAGGGGGAGACACATACTTTAGTGTCATTTTCGAAAATATTAAAACTCTTTTTATGGTTATCCGCAAAAGGTTTATTTTTTTGGAAGACTGTTGAGCTTTTATAATACACCAATTGGGCATATGGTCATGTTTTGAAAAAAAAAAAAAAAAGAAAAACATCTTTCCAGAAACCGTTATCGTTTTAAATGAGATATATATACGTTAAGTAAAATAATGCGCTCTACTACAAAAAAGCCTTGAAAAAAAAAATTCTGTGAGATAATGCGGTCTAAAAATTATTTTCTTTGAAGGTAGAATGTAATTCAAAACAAATTTCAGGTTTTTTTTTTTATTCGCCTTTTTGAGAATTTTCCAAGTGCTTCTCTTCTAGTCTGATACTGAATTCCATTTGCAAACAAACCCAATCTGTAATGGAGTTGCAATTGGGTTGACGCATTGGGACATTTCCGACCAGATTCCTGAAAACACCAACAACTTTCAATGGTTTAAAACATTAGCGTCTTTGAGGAAGTTTGGATTCATTCCGTTTTCTTTTTTATGTGTAATCACCCCGATACGGTTGCACGTTCTGTGTAGCTCATTACGGCTATACATTCCGTGTAGCACGATATCTTATGGAAGATTGCATTTAAGACCCTCTTTACATTGGGAATATTGGGTACTAATACTTCATGTTTACATTGGAAACTTTGTGGCGCCTCAAAAAGAGTTCGCATATGATTTCAATGGATTAAAATCTCGATTGTAGTACTTTCCATTAATAGTTAGAATTAAATATCTACATTCTCCAACAAAAACAAGCACTTTTTACTATGGGAGGGGGGGTCTATCTCCCACCGTTTAGGAGGTAGGGGCACTTTTAGAAAAAATGATTTAAATTGAAAAAAAAATATTAAAAAACAACGGCAACACTTACAATTAAGTGCTATAATGCATTTGAAAGAACCATGCGGTTTTTTGTGTTCGATTAAGAACTGATAGTTACATGGATCACATATAAGCTAATTTACAATTTCATTTCAAAATTTTGAAAACAATCGGTCTAAGCTTTTTTTCACGTTTTTTTATCAAAATTTGGACTTTAAATGCGAATTTCTCAAAAACCTTTGGCATAAGTAATTTAATTTAAATGGAGGATTATAGAACAAACTTCGGGCTTTCAAATGCATTATAGCACTTAATTGTAAGTGTTGCCGTTGTTTTTTAATATTTTTTTTTTTTTCAATTTAAATCATTTTTTCTAAAAGTGCCCCTACCTCCTAAACGGTGGGAGATAGACCCCCCTCCCATAGTAAAAAGTGCAAAAACCTCTACAAAAACCCGTTATCAAATCTTGTCGGCCAAGTTATCGTACTCCCCCTTTTAAGAGTTGAAATTTAAAAAAACCCGACAAAAATGTTTTTTTTTTCTGCTCCGGAAAATGCATTTTCAGAGCAATCGGTTGACATTTGCAATGAAATATTCGCAATACCTACGTCACAAATTAATTTGTCCCTTATTTGCCAATCTACATAATGCCAGATTTCGAATTAAATATTCTATATTTAATACAAAGCATACATTGTTCTTCATCTGTCAAGCATGAACTGGATGATGACTACGATTCCAATAGATTAAAAAGTTGGTTTTTTTCTGCTTATATTTACTTCGGCAATTGCATTACTAGTAGTCCAGTCAAAGCGTCATGAAAAAGGGCCTGACCTTGCGCGCAGAGGCATGGTTAATTTTTTTTTCATGGATCGATAGGTGCTTATGAAAAAAGCTTAAAACCAAATTTGCACCACATGACAACTTTTTTTTACCAAAGTTATTGGTAAAAATGTGTTTTGTGTCATTTTTTGGTCATTTGCGAATATCTCGGCTCCACTATCTCGCACAAACAAAAATTAAACATGATTTTATTCCTTATAACATTATCTATTATGTTCTAAAAAAAAACATTTGTTTAAACAAATGAAAAAAAAAGTTATAGTAAGTTAAACAAATTTTTTGTTGTTTAAAAATCACTTTTTCGTGATTATTAAGAAAAAAGCTCATTTAACGATGAAATTTTTATTTTTTATTATTAAAGTTCTTGTAATTCCCTACAATTTAAAAAAAAAATCAACACTTTACGATGAACGAAAGCCGAGTAATAAATTATTGAACATGGGTAAGTCAGCGCACCCACGCATTTTATGATTTTATGTTTTAATTAATATCTCAGCCCCAGTATGTCGCAAAGTGAAAATAAAAAACTGTATTGCTAATAACAATATTTTCTATCAACTTGCATTTAATTTAATATGTTTGAGCAAAAACATAAAAAGTTACCGTTGGTTTCAACGTTTTTTTTCTTGTTTTTAATACCTTTTTTTCATAGTTATTGAGAAAAAAACTGTATTTCACGGTAAATACTTTTCAGTTTTGGATTTTTGTTTTATAGTCCTGCTAATTTTCTTCAAATTAAAAAAAAAATTAGTCCATTACGACAAACGGGAGCCAAGATATTCATGATTTAAAAACTTAGGAAAGCTTACAATTTAGTATTTTAACCTTGTAGCTTGTAATTTTGGTGTCGCCAGCAACAAGATATATTGGTATCCTTCAAACACCCCACACATACTTACACATATTTGTTGCTTCTTGTTGCTGGCGACACCAAAATTACAAGCTACAAGGCTAAAATACTAAATTGTAAGCTTTCCTAAGTTTTTAAACCTGAATATCTTGGCTCCCGTTTGTCGTAATGGACTAATTTTTTTTTTAATTTGAAGAAAATTAGCAGGACTATAAAACAAAAATCCAAAACTGAAAAGTATTTACCGTGAAATACAGTTTTTTTCTCAATAACTATGAAAAAAAGGTATTAAAAACAAGAAAAAAAACGTTGAAACCAACGGTAACTTTTTATGTTTTTGCTCAAACATATTAAATTAAATGCAAGTTGATAGAAAATATTGTTATTAGCAATACAGTTTTTTATTTTCACTTTGCGACATACTGGGGCTGAGATATTAATTAAAACATAAAATCATAAAATGCGTGGGTGCGCTGACTTACCCATGTTCAATAATTTATTACTCGGCTTTCGTTCATCGTAAAGTGTTGATTTTTTTTTTAAATTGTAGGGAATTACAAGAACTTTAATAATAAAAAATAAAAATTTCATCGTTAAATGAGCTTTTTTCTTAATAATCACGAAAAAGTGATTTTTAAACAACAAAAAATTTGTTTAACTTACTATAACTTTTTTTTTCATTTGTTTAAACAAATGTTTTTTTTTAGAACATAATAGATAATGTTATAAGGAATAAAATCATGTTTAATTTTTGTTTGTGCGAGATAGTGGAGCCGAGATATTCGCAAATGACCAAAAAATGACACAAAACACATTTTTACCAATAACTTTGGTAAAAAAAGTTGTCATGTGGTGCAAATTTGGTTTTAAGCTTTTCTCATAAGCACCTATCGATCCATGAAAAAAAAATAGACCATGCCTCTGCGCGCAAGGTCAAATGACGCTTTGACTGGACTATAGATGAAAATGAATCAATCGGTTCATAAATCTCTGACAGAGGGAATAAGATAAAGTACAGAAACGTCAATTACATGATTCTTTTTTTTTTCAGTTGTTTCGTCTTTCGTCTTTTTGACACATTTGATGTGAGTTAAAGAATTGTGAAACGACGTTTCTATACCCCTCACCCAAACTGTCAAAAAAAAACAAAAGACGAAATGAAAAAAAAAAAAAAAAAGTGCAATCAGTCTCCAAGAGTCAAACTGAAGTATCATATTTTCGACTCACATTCTCAAATATGTTTAGCAAACAGGGCATGATGGGCTTGATAATGTTAACGCGGCTTGTAAAGCATGTTGGATGGATTTCAAAATGTTTTGATATTTTGCCTGCATGACAAACATATTTGAGTATGTGAACGCATGCTTGTCAAGCCTGCAACAAATTTAATTTTTTATGAAATTATCGAGTTGTGCACATCGTAAGAAAATATGTATAATTAAATGAGTTTTATAAGCAATAGCGGTAATTCAGGGCGACTTTATTAGATTAATATAAGTTTTGCGCAGATTTGGAATATAAAAATCAAGTTAATTTCCACATCTAAAATGTATGTCCGTCAAGTTAGAACTACCACTTCAAAATTGTATAGATGTAATAATTGGATTAACTGTCGTGAATTTGTCGTGAAACGAAAAAAATTGTCGCGCTTGTTTTCTAAAAATTAACTTGACAGTCAAGTCACTACTACAACCCCTCAAATTAGGGTTAAATGAATTCGAAAAAGAAAAAGGAGTGTTAATAATTGTCGTGAATTGGGCATAAATACATATGTTGTAAATCAAAAATTTTGTCGCGCTAATTTTTTTAAAAAATAACCCCTGGTAATGCTAACTTGCAAGTCAAGATAGGACTTTTATCATATTTGGATTTAGATTTTTAGACGTCCTACGACCAACAATTGTTTTAACAAACTGCATAGCAAAATATTAGTTATAAGAGATAGTTTTGGTATGGATATACAGTTCCAAAGGTAGTTTGATTTCACTTAAAGTGTATTTTTGTGCAGTCAAAATAATAGCAGTGTTTAATAGTTTGTGAATTTTTTTCATTGTTTTTGAATCTTAGGAATATTTTTTTTGTTTGTTGTTGAAACTAAAAGGTAAGGTTTAAAAACCCAGAGTTTTCCTACTTTTATATTCCTTCAAACTTACAGTATGGGTCGTAATAAGCATTGCACTCCGGAAATGCGGCAAATCATACGCCAACTCCTCTCTGATGGAAAAACTTATACGGAAATTCAAAAAACCTTAAAAATATCTGCTAAGATGATTATTAACGCAAAAAAATATACAGAAAAACCCGAAACCAGCGGCAGAAAAAAAGTTATTTCTCCAAAAAAAGAGAGGAGAATTGTGAGATACTCAAAGGTCTCTCCCCATTTGCCGGCTACTGAAATAAAAAAACAGCTAAATCTGACCGCTAGTATAGAAAAGTACAGAAGAATATTGCGGGAGAATGATCTCAATGCCAGAAGCCCAAGGAAGGTTCCTCTTTTGACAAAAAAAAACACATCGCCAAAAGAATGCAGTTTGGCAAAGCCCATGTCGATATGCCCCTTCAGCATTGGCGAAATATTTTATGGTCTGATGAGAGCAAAATTGTTCTGTATGGTGGTTCTGGTTCCTGGAAATTAGTGCGACGCCCACCTAATGCTGAATATGTGTCTAGGTATACGCGGAAGACTGTAAAACATGGCGGTTCAAGCATAATGGTATGGGGTTGTTTTTCCTATCAAGGTGTAGGGCCCATATATCGCATAAATGGTGCAACGGATCAGCATCTTTATGTGGATATTCTTCTAAGAACCATGCTGCCTTAGGCAGAAAAGGAACTGCCAATAAGATGGGTCTTTCAGCAAGACAATGACCCAAAACACACGAGCAAAAAAGCCAGAGTGGTTTCGGGTCAATGAAGTTTCTGTTATGGAGTGCCCTGCGCAATCCCCCGACTTGAACCCAATAGAGAACCTTTGGGCAGATGTCAAGAAATTCGTTTTAAATGCAAAACCCTCATATAACAACCAGCTGGGGGGAAGCAGTTGAGACTGCATGGAGAAATATTTCATTGGAGAGATGTCAAACTTTGGTGGACTCAATGAAGAGAAGTTGCGAAGCTGTTTTAAACAATAAAGGGGTCCACCACCAAGTTTTGACGTAAGAAATACAAATACATTTTGTTTTATCCAATGTAATTTTCTTATTTTGTCCATTTTTATGAATACTGCTATTTTTTTGACTGGGCTATTTTCTTATACATTGAAGATATTTTTTTTTTAAATTTTTTTTGTCGATATTTTTAAATCGTTATTTTATAATATTGATTTCATATAAATGTAACCCAATAAATAAAATTTTATTATAACGTTTCATGAGCACCATCTTTCTTTTTTTATTGAATATTTCTTAGAACTATTTTCACTGCTATTATTTTGACCGCAGCTGTAAGTGCCCTGATTGCAAATATCGAGGTCCACGATGTTTTGAAGGTGGCCTTCTTCGTGCAAGAATTACCGTTTTCTTTTCGCGTCTAGCAGGCAGAAGGCTGTCTGCAAAACGTCTTGGACCTCGATATTTTCAATCAGGGGGCTTAATTCTACATTTTGGCAAAGTTGATATCATAATTATTTAGACTTGGAAAAAACTGCACATATGATGCACTATTATGCATTATTGCTCCCACTTGAGCATGCAAGGCGTTCGCATTTGTAAATAACTACCAAGGGCCTATCTAATTATGCTAATTATTTTTTGTTATCAATCACACCCAAAAATTGCTGTGGGCTCTCGGTCTAAATCTGACAGAAAAAAATGTGTGAAAAAAAGTAACAAAAAAAAAACAGAAAAGTTTACCTGTGCTGCATTTGTTTGAGTTTGAGTTACCTACTAGCTTTCTAAGTTATACGAGGTTAGAGGGTTATAAAAATGAAATTATTAAGCAAACAATAACCGTTTTACCCACTGAATAAATGCAGGGGAGATGTTAGATCTTTAAGAATTCGACCTTTATGTATCTTTGCTTGCGATTAATGGAGTTTTTTGTTTGTTTTCGCTTTTAAATTACTTTTCACGATTTAGGGAGGTGCCTATTTCATTTCATTTTGTTTTGTATTTTTGACATTTTGTATTAATTTTTAAAGACAACGATAGAGACTATCTTAACATTTTTTATAAGAGGAAGGTAAGGCTCTGATCAGAAATGGTAAGGAGGCTACCGGCTTAATCACAAGTTATTTGCGAACTACGTATATATCACACTCTGTAAGGTATTGTTTAGTTAATTTATGAGCAGCTTCAAAGGTCAATATACAGTGAACATTGGAAAACGTGAACTAATTAAAACCGAGGGTGTTCATGTTTTTGAGATTGTTCATGTTTTGGAATGTAACATTTTATGATTAAAATAGTATTCCTACCGTATTGTCTTACTACTCCTCTTAAGATAAAACCTATTTTCTTTCATTTTATCTTCTTTTTGCTTGCAGTAGTATAGATTTATGATTTTTTTACATTTTTACAAATACTGGTACCTACGGGTTCATACTGGTACCTACGGGTTATTAAAAAAATTGATTAGATTTCATTTTTAAATTAGAACGTTTTACAAATAAAAGTTTTATTAAACAAACAAAATTTTTAATTTTTGTCTGTTCTATTTTTTGCCAACATTTTAATAACTAAAATTTCTCTTAGGCGTTTATGTCGCTTTGGTCAAAACCTTCATCTGAACACCATTCCAAAGCCTTTTTAAATATTTCATATTACGCAATGTCAAATCTATGGGGCCCCCGAAGTTTTAAAAAATTAATTCAGTGCATTTTTATGTAGAAATGTTCAAAAAATGTCTGTTCACGTTTTAGAGCTTTTCGATTTGTTCACGTTTTAGAGCAGTCAATGTTAAAATTACGGTGTTCACGTTTTGGGATAGTTCACGTTTTGGGGGGTTCACGTTTTCCAATGTTCACTGTACTCTTTTTTGACTTTTGAACAGTTCCGATGGATTGTCTCAGTTGCCAACAAACCTAATTTTTCTTACAGTCTAATTGTAAGCATTTTTTCGAAGCTTTATAAATTTAAATTAAAAATATTTAAAAATTTCTAAAAACAAGGTAAACAACTCACTTGATGCAATGCCGTCAATCCATCGACATTAGCTGTGTTAATATCAGCTCCATTCTCAATCAAATTAACAACTTCTTCCTTATCGCCGGCCAAACATGCTGCGAGAAATACGCATCCCGATGAGAATTTGATTTTCCGACCTTTCTCACTCTTCGGCACCGAAGGTTCACGATTTGTTTCGGATTCCTCCCAGCGCTTAAGCTGTTCGGCCCGTTTCATCATTGCCGAATTGTTTCGCGTATCGAACGACATTTTTATTTCTGTTTGGTTTTGGGTATGTGTTATTTTATTTTATTTTTATTTATTTTTTTTTTTCGATTTGATTTGATGAAGGTTTTCTTTTTTTTTGTTTTATTTATTTTTCACGCACTTGTTGGACAGAAAACTGACACACACACTCACACATACGTAGATAATTTATATATAAAAAAAAACTGGCACAACCAACGAGAGTAAGAGGGAGAGAGTAGAAGGCGAAGAACAAGAAAAGAATAAAAAAAGAAAACTCAATTTCTTTTCAAAACTCCCGCTGCTGCCGCGCGTCAATTAATCGCCTAGCTTTTCCTTTGTTTTATGTAGATTGTAATTCAAACCGAAATTATGTCAGATGTCACTTTTTGTTGATTTCCAACAGGAAATTGTGTGAGAAACTTCAATATTTTGCGGGCAAATCCAAACCCGATCGAATTAATTGCCATCTACTGCAACTGCAAACACAGTTCGACTATGAGACGAGGAGCGAGACAAAGCTATGTGGAAGAAAGGAATTCCTTTGCACGAAGTTTTTGCTTTGCTGCTCGGACGAATTTGTGTTCCTCTTGTTGCATGTGGGGGCAAGTGGGATGGGTATACTCGTTGGTACTGTGGTGGTTCTGTTGTCCTTGTCGTAGTTACGTTCACTGATTTGTCGTAGTTTTTCTTTATATTTTTTTAGGATGAGATTTTTTTTATTTGAATTTAAATTTCTTTTGACAAAAATTCAACAGCCGCGCAAAAAGAGTTCGATTTCGCTTACAACAAACACGAAGAATCCTTCAAACGAAGTTACACAACATTTTGCGTGCATTTTCGCTTCAGTTGTGTTGAAAATGCCAAAAAAATTCAAATTGGGGAGAACGAGAATGAAGAAAAATTGTTGCAGCAAAACTTTATGCCACTTTACGCGAGTTTACGCACACACTACACAAACAACAACTCTCATTGAATTTCCTTTGCACTTTCCACTTGGAATCCACTCTGGGGCAGCAAAGAAATGATTCTTCTTTTCGAATATTTTTAGAAAACTTTTTGTTTTTGCTTTTTGTTTAAATTTTCTCTTATTTTTTTAATGAATTTTCTTCAATCCACAACCACACACTGAACGAGGGGTGTAGAGGAGCAAGTATCACATAACTCGCGAGTATATTTTGTTTTTCTCTTTTTTTTTGTTGTTAGAAACGATAAATTCTCCTTTTGAATTCACATATTGCTGCAGAAATTTACGTGTTTTCGGTTTTATTAAATAAAATTAAAGAAAAAACAGACCAAATGTAGAACTTGGGAGTTTTTTTTAGGGGAGCGGTCGACTCTTCCTTTTTTATCGCGGGGAAATTCTTCTTGAATTTGTTGTTCTTTTTTTCTTATTCAAGGATTTTTTCACAGTAATTCTATTGTTTTGTTATCGTAAATTCGTAACGGAGATTGGAAAATGTGTTTGAATTTTCTTTAAAAACTCAAAGAAAACGCGAATTATACTATTTTTTTAATTATTCTTTTCTTTTTTTCTACTTTGCACTGAAATTGTGTGTAAAAAACGGAGAGAGAGCACGTCGTCGTCGAAGTTCTCCTCACATTCCTCGATCTACCATCAAAATATAATTTTTTTACCCGATTTCATTCTGGTTGTCTGTTTTGTGTGGATTTTTCATCCACAAATGGAGGCTTGGATTGTAAGTGCAGGTGCGGCAACGTTGAGATGTAAAGACATTTCATACTGGTTTGTTGATGGAATGTTAGATGGCGCTGTTTGAAACGGAAGTCATTTGAAGGCGGTTATTTTGTTAAACCGTTTTCTGTTTCATTGCAATATATCCTTTATATACAAGGGCAATATCGAGGAAATGGAATAATTCAAAGGAGCAACATTTTAAGCAGCCTGTCAGTAGTTATTAGTATGATACTACTTAACAATTTGGCAACTTTAAAGTAGTTTATTAGCTCATTCTTAATTTAAAACATTTTCTAACTGGTATTGTTCTAAAGAAATGTTCTTAATAAATTGCTTCTGAAATCACCTAAAAGAATGACAGTTCGTGCAAAAAACTAAGTAAACTGTGCTTTTGACGTTTGTAAATGTCAAAGAGTCATAATGAAGCTAACACGATACTAAAAAATATAATAGCTATTAGCTATATGATGATTTTTAATTTCGCTAAAACTTAGAGGAAGTATGATACTTAACTCAATTAAGATTTATATTTCAAATCGTCGCTTTAACCAAGTATAACACTAAAACAGTTTTAACATTGTACTAATTCGACTAAAATTTGCGCCATTTAATTTAAAATCTCGTGTTTTAATACAATGTGTTTTTATATGTGTTTTTCTTTTTTATTTCAGTACAAAGCCTGAGTTGTAAGAAAATTCTTTTTAAGTTCAGAACACTCTCGACGAGCTCAGAATAAAATAATAGAGTAAGTAATCTGAGTAATATGCTGAGCAAAACAAACTACTTTTAATTGGGGGAAAAGAGACACAAAACTTAAAAAAATAAAATGGCGTATGAGGCTTACATTATGATCTGATGGTGAAAGAAAAATATTATGTAAAGTCTATAGTACTACCATAAGGGTTTTTGTTTTTTAGTTCCAAAAAGATCCCTAGTTGTCAAAGAAAGATTTTAAGCTCAGAGTGTTCAGAGTTTTAAACATGTCTTTTTTTTTCATTCTGTTTTGAACGTCTTCAGCATACGCGCTACGAGCTCAGAATAAAATTACAGACAGATTTAAATTCTGAACACAAGCAATTGACAGTTGAACATAAAATTTATGTGAAATGGTGACAGCCAAGTGTTCAGGTGTGTTTTCAAAACAATCTAGTGCGCTCAGAATACGCTTGGTTCAGAGGATATATTCGGAATCTGTTTAGAGCTCTATTATAAACTATAATTGAAAAATGCCTTATGATGAAGAACGAACGAGGCCTTCCTTGTGTTGTGAGTGATCTTTTGTAAGAACAAGGAAAATTTAAATTTGTAATTATAATTGCCACTCTTAGAAAACAGTAAAGTTTTTCGCTCGTTATACGCACGTCCAGGATTTCGGATGTATTCCTTGCTCTGATTAACATTTTTTTTATAATTCAAACGCGCTGAAGGATTTATTGAGAGACTCTAATAATGTTGTACATAAACCTAGCACGAATGATGGGGAAACAAGAGGGGGGGATCGTAATGGTTCGACCTAAGCAGATCGCTAGGTTGCTGCATCGATCCTAAGTTTTGGTAAGCTTGTGCTACTTGTCACGTAAGCTGTTGTAAGCGTGGAGGCTGTAGTGCTTACCAAATAACATACTCTCAAGTCGTTATTCTTCGACGTTTCGTATCTTGTTCGGAATAAATATTTTTCGAGGTTTCTGGTGTCTCTTTTATAACTGAACTTTTTGGTTAAGTTGTTGGAAAGTCATTCCAACGACACAACGACCAAAGCCAGAGAACAGGGCTCTTACTTGACCTTAAGACAGCAGACCAGATCCGACTATAGGTTTTCCTATTACTGTTTACCTACAGGTGTTTTTCTTTTTTAGCTCAGTCTTGGAATTTTAAAACTAGTTTACTGCAATTTGTTTTGTAGAACTAGAAGAGTTTTATGGATGTGGGTCTTCTCTTGACTTTTCGATCAGCTATAATTGATGAAATTCACGTGACATAAGTGAACTAGTCGTAATCATAAATAAAGTTCTGGAATTCATTTTAAACGGGTTGGTCAGCTGTCATTAGGCTGTAGAGCATCACTCGTGGTTTCGAGCCTTATGCTGAAGTGAGTGAGTATGGTTTTGATAATTCAATAGAAGATGGAGGGTCAATTATTTTTCCAGAAAAGCGAACTGGATGTCTGGAATGATTGCGTTTTCAATGCAGAACCTCTTAAACCTTCTGAGTATAACTTCTTCCAATATTTTCCTAATGTTAGGGAGATATATAAATCTTTCCCCCCTTTCCATGATTTTTGTTAATTTTCACTTCTTGGCGAAGTAACAGGTTGCTGATTCAGTTATTTAAGATGATTGTGAATGAATTATCATCACTGTATCTAGAAGCTTTTTCAGAA
The DNA here is from genome assembly GCA_963931855.1 of Philhelius festivus. Taxonomy (NCBI): domain Eukaryota; kingdom Metazoa; phylum Arthropoda; class Insecta; order Diptera; family Syrphidae; genus Philhelius; species Philhelius festivus. The sequence goes on along the minus strand of OZ007556.1, from coordinate 190,353,464 downwards.
TAAAGTTAAAGACTTCATGTGGTACAGTTGCCTTTTTTGACTTGGAAATACCGACTAGATCCGCTATGTCCTGCTTTTACTTTTTACATATTCCGCTGCTGAGTCTACCAAATAAATGCTTTAATTTCATCCAGGAAATCTGCAACTACATAGGTGTTAATTCAAAGTTACTGAAGAACACCTCTACTCTTTGTCCTGTGTTGGTGTTGCTTCTAAGCTATTCAATACAGGATTGGTGATTTCTTTTCAATGATAGTGTTGATTTCTTTTCAAGCATTAGGTCTTGTATTAACCTCTTGTTGCCTTTTTTGATATTCGATGCTATTGTAGTAAATTTCGTTCCAAAGCAATCTGCTGTTGACTGTGTACTGAACACATTGATTGATGGATCTTTTGAGGACGATTATTTAGTACATACATATGTATAAGGATTTTGGACGTACTGAAGAAAAGGCTGGTATTAATCTTTTTCTATTCTAGAACTCAACGTTCAAGAGATCCTATTCCAAACCATACTATTCGTCAATTTGATTATCCTGTAAGTTCCTCTTTGAAGGTGAAAACCATAAATATATTTCTTTGCAATCCTTTAACATCCAGTTTTCAGTAGTTAGTGTAGGTCTCAGGTAATACTGTCTGGAGTAAGGGTTGGTTAAGGTTGATATGCTGAGTAGGAGTACATAAGCCCGATTGAGAACACAAAAAATTTGGTCTCATAATTCTGTCTGAACAGCGACCATATTTACAAATAATGACTGATGAAGACAACTCGAATTTGGAATCTTCATTTGTTGTTTCACATATGTAAACAATAAAACACAAACTTCAGAATAAAAAAGAAAGAATTGGAACTTCTTCATTTGGAATTCCAGATTGGAGAGTTTCGGAAGGTTCTTCCGGATTACCAAACGAAATCGCTACAAGAAACATGAATTTAATTAATTAATATGAGAAAGAGAGTCGGAGACAAAACGGAGCCCTGTGGCCCGACCAGCAATTAATTGCTTTAGATAATAGAAATGTTAGCTAGAAATTTTCATTTTTATGGGAACTTTTTTCCCATAAGAAAAATGGGTGTGGCAGAAGACGATTTTCTAAAAACAATGTAGAAGTTGTACGTTAACGAGAACCTTGGCATCAAAATTCAGCCTTCTAGATTTATGTTGTTTACTTAGAAAATTAAAGTATTGGAAAAGAAGGTGTTGCAGTTAGCAGATTTAAATAAAAACTTAACATGTGCCATGATTAAGATTATTAAAAGCTTCTTTACAAAGTGTCCTCTTCTTAATATGGATGTTAATTAATGTATTATAATAAAAGTGAGTGTAGCAGTGGACGGTTTTTTTTTCTTATTCTATTTTCTTAACCTTCCCTATGCTAACAAGAACAACCTGTGCAAATTTCACTGAAATTAATTCATTAGTTTTTGAGTCTATAAAACACAAATATACTATATATATAAATTAAATTAAGACTGCATTTTTTACTTGCGACTTATAGGTACGCAAGTTATGCATTCGTAAAAAAAATCGAACTCGAGATTTTGGTCAAAGTTGACATTACGATGATAGCGAAGACCAAAAAAGTGGGTCTCGCACTTCTGTCTGTCTGTCGGTTCGACTACAGCCTAAACGGCTCGGCCGATTTTCTTCAAACTTGGTAGATATGGGTTTTAATTTTTTCCCCCCGGACGTTTTTTTCTGTTTTTTTTTTAAGACCAAAAATAACAGTACCTGCCATATGATTTTTTTCGAAATTTTATAAATATTTTTTTTCTCAAAAACTGTCCCACAGAATTTTTTAAAAAAAATTTGAAAAATTTTCATTTGGTTAAAACTAGCTAATGGTTGAAAAAAATTTTACAAGAAATTGTTATATTTGGTAGCCCCCCTGGGTCCATTTTTTTTGTTTTTGATTTTCTCGAAAACGGTACAGTCGATTCAAATAATTTTTTTATGCCAAAACTCCTCCAAAGTTTGAATATTATTGCATATTCAAATTTTCAATTTTTAATTTTTTGGATTTTAAAAAAAAAAATCAAAATTTTTTTTGGAAACTCAATATTTCGAAAACCCCATGCTCGATTTTTTTAAAACTTGGCAAATAAAAGTTTCTTAACATAATCTACAAGATTTGAGAAAAAATTTTTGTTTTATCTAAAACTAACGGTACCTTCCATACAAATTTTAAAAAATGGGTTTCGAAAATCGCATTTTTCTCGAAAACGGTTCCGAGAATTTTTCTAAAATTTTTTTTTCTTTTGATTAATCTTTACGATCTATAATTTAATAAAAAAAAAATTTAAATCTAGATATTACTGACTGTAGCTACCATAGAACGATTTTTTCGAATTTTGAATTTCTCATTATCGACATAATGGATTTTAATGAAATTTTTATAAAAAAGCTTAAAAAACATTGCATTTAAAAACTTAAGAAAAAATATTTTTTCAATTTTTAGAAAAAAAAAGTCAATTTTTTTTTTTGAAAAATTCGATATCTCAAGAACGGCTTAGTATTTTTTTTGGAAATTATACTTTTATTCGCACAATAATAAAAACCTAAGATTGGCGTACCAAAATTTTTTCTTAAAAATGTTTTAAAAATTTTGTACATAAAAGCTCATTTTTTTAAGGAACCACTACAACGACTTATAATTTTTGTTCCTGCATAAATTCATATTTGCATAGCATTCTGTTTTTATCTCTTACTACTAAATGAATTTAAAAAATTCATTTTATCCTTATGAACAGTTTTCTCTAATAACATTCGTTTTCAAAATTCCTAGGCTATTACATAGGAGCAAGTTCGTGCGACCCAGTCGTGCATTTTATTTTCTAAGAGTTTCAGCTAAAAATTAAAAATAAATTTCCAAAGAGTCATCAGTTTACTAACCTACAACATAATAAAAAATTCGAGTTACAACAGTTTTGGCGACAGTGACTTGGGAAGCGAAGCAAAACCTCCGGCTTAACAGTCCAACGCAACAACTATAATGCCAAGGGATTCTACAAGGTGGCACAAAATTAACTCTCTCGAAATGTTATAATTTTTGCAAATGACGTCGTGCGTCAATCATATTTGACATTTATGTGAACTACACAGCTACAGTATATTAACATACAAGCGATGGAGCGCTATACTACGTAAGAGCGTGGAAATATTGTAGTCGATTTTTTTTTAACCAATAAATAATCGGTCGGTGGTGTTAGCGCAGCGTGAATTTCGACGTCGAACTCCTAATCGTGTCTCGCCAACTGGGTAAACATTTCGCTGCTTAGCTACTCGACTCGAACAGAATAGGACCACAGGAGACCATGCAGTGCGTGGTTCCATACAAAGTGCTAACAGTGCTTCAATTAATGCTTGATGACCGTCCATCGTATATGAATTATACTGTCAAAAGCAATCCTCAATCTCAATAACGAAGAGCACGATTTTGGGTCGAAAATCATCATGAGCGACGAGGTACATTTCCTCTTAACGTAACGTTAATAAGCAAAATCTTCGTTTCTGGGGCACTGAAAATAATCCGCGTATCATGCATGAAGTGCTATTACATCCACTCAAAGCCAATGTGTGGTGCGGCGTTCACGCGGGAGGAGTGATTGAGTCGATTTTTTTTAAGGACGCCATGGACAATATACATTATTTATTACTGGCGAACGCTACAGAGCCATGATAAACGACTTCTTATACTGCCGGAACAAGGCGGTGCAACCGCACACACAGTACTAGCCATAATGGATATTGTGAAGGAAGCGTTCACTGATCCCGTAATCTCCCGTTTTGGCGATTTGACTTAGCCAATAAGATCGGATGTAACCATCCCAGACTTCTTTCTTTAAAGCTACCTGATACCTATCATCTTTTCCATTTAACAGACAAAACTGTAAAGGTCCAAATAAAGAATTTTATAACTCAAAATCATTTTTTTTTACATAAGTAGTAAAAAACTAATTCAGAAACAAAATTGTGCTTTTCCCCACATATGTAGGTATGTTCATCTAACTATGTATAATATATTGCAAGTCTATAGAATCTAAATTAATAATACGTTTAAAAAGAGTCTTTTTGAATTTTTAAAACCATGCATCAATTACTGGAACTATAATCTTAAAAGTACCTACATTTACATCTTTTTATGTTGTATTTACATATGCATCCGGACTTCAAAGAACCGCACACAAAATATAAAATTGTAAGGGTAGCTCTCTACAGTGATAATCTCATCACTCATAAATCACTGACAAACCGATGTGCAGTCCAAACTTTGCATAAATCTGACGAGTCAAGACTCTTCTCCCAATCACACATTTGCTAACTGCCTACCGTATTTTAAGGCACACAATAAACCACATGTCATGTAACTAACTGCTGTCATAAGTTAAGCTTATTCCATCACACATACTCCATAGCCATAGCCACTCTAGTGCGTCGCAATACATAATTCACATCTTAACTATGCATCGCATTTTGAATAGCCGACATTAAGGCTTGAATTAAAAAAAAAAGCTCCCGCATCAGAAGCCATAGTACCAACCATCACCCTCCTCGTCCTCATGCTCCTTTCAACGAACTTGAATAACATTAGATATGCATGTTGTATACGCTCCACTTCCCATAATAGAACAAGCTACACTCGTACCTCAGCTCTATGATACTGCCAGCCAGCACTATTGTTTCACCATAGTTTTCCCAGCATCTCCCATCTCTCGCACATATCTACGTATAAACTTACCGCCAAGGTGGGCTAAAAACCCCTCCTCACCTGAGATCAAAAAAAAAATAATAACACAATCGACACTACGACGGCGATGGCGGCGGGCTGTATGGAAAATTGTTTGTTTTTATTTTTCTCACCCATTCGCCAACCCTTCCCCCAGCGAGCGCCCAGTCTTCACCATCCCCTTCTGTCATCGTCGTCAGCAAACACACTAGACACAAATTTAGCTGAATGGTCTGTACTTGCTGTGCCAACACTATCAGTCTACTATTAAACGGCATAACTATTAGTCGACATTTTTCTGCGAGTGGTGGGAAAAGAGAAAACAAAAACAAGTTATAAAACTATTAATTATTCAAGTGCACATACCCTTATGTAATTGCAAAGTGATGTAAGACAGTGACAGTTCCAAAAATCATGAATTAATCGAGTTTTTGTTTGAATTTTTTTCAAATTTATTTTTTGTAAATTTTTCATTGACAAAAAATAAAAATAAAAATAAAAATAAAAATAAAAATACGCGCTAATTTTCAAACCCTCACTACCAAGCCATCATCCCTCAAAGAACTTTTGCTGCTGCATGGATATATTTACACATTACAATCAAAATGGTAAGTTGTAAAAAATAAAAATTTTACTACCCTCCCGAAGGATATATGAGTGTTTCGCTTGGTATGACAGAGATGGCGTTTGCTATCACTAAACTAAGGTGAAACAGGATAGAAAACTAGGTGGGGACAAAAAATAAAAATACTATAGGTACTTGTTGAAAGAAAAAAACGTCCTCCATTCGTAGGCAAGTGAGAGGGGGTAAACGGGCGCCAACAGTTCATTCACATTTCGTAGGCGCATTCATAGTTCGTTCCCACACACAATGGTATTTTTTTTGTTCCCACAGTTACAGGAGGCAGCCTTTCATCTCTTCTATAGCTACCCAGCCAGCAGCACCATCCAACACAGCCTGGAAGCGTTCCTCATCCATCAGAGAACAGTATAATCAGCATAGAATCAGGAAGACGCAGCAAAGGATTCTCACCATCATCACACACATGTCCTTGTTTTTTTTTTGTATTCTATTCCTCCGTTTCGCTCTCTCTCTTTCTCTCTTTATCGCTATGTCTCTGTTCTTTGTTCTTTGCTATTACTCCTTTTGGTCCTTGTCTCTTGGTTTCAGGATGAAAAATCTTGAATGTAATATAACGTAATCGCAGGATCCTCTGCCTCACACCCTGTCTGATGAAGATGATGTTTTCCCATGAGAACTCGCATCACTTCTCACAGGTGAGGTATTCTTGTTTTTACTGGAATGTATTGGTGAGGCAAATAAATATATGCATGCATTTAGAGGCTCTGCTGCTTCCCATGGGAATATCCCTAAGATCCCATGCATTATAGTGCAATGAATTTTGAAGGAGGAAAAGAAAAATCGTTCCTTTTGCTGCTCCTTAAGTGCACCCATATCCTTCCTTTACAGACTGCGATGCTGTGTGTGGTTTGGTTTGATTTGGTTTGTGCAATATATCTTGGGGATGGCTTTAGGTTTTATGCACGTTCATTAAAGCAGATTTTCTATAGACATACAATTTTACTTTACTTCCTCCGCCGCCGCGCGCCGTCCTAAAGGACATAAGGACTTTTCCGATGGAGTTGATATACTTATTTTTTTTTTGCTTGCATTCTTCAAGGAATAGAACAGAACAGACATTAATGTGCATTTTCCCCTTCCGACAAAATGAGCCTTTTTTCATTGAGAAGAGGATCCTTCCATATCTACAGTAGGTATACATAAGTTCAAAAATTCAAATAGGTAGGTATAGAAGAGGAGAATGGCAAAGGGGATTTTTGCCTTTTACTTTCTCGTTACCCATGGGCTTTCTTTCTAGAAGTTTCGGCAGTTTTCCTGAATTTTCCAAAAGCAGGAATTTGAAAATGCACACTAAGCGCATTTTCATTCTAAATTCAGCTTTTGTGGCAAACATAATGCAAAAGTATACAAACGAAAAGGAAAACGCAAATTGTAATTACGTTGGATTGTTACTAATTGCACGTAAAGTAATTGTTTCAAAATCGTATGTGTGTATGCAGGGATGGTTATTTTGAAAACAAAAATCACACAAACCTAACCCCTGTTGAATGGGGTTGATATACGAGTAGGTATGATGATACTCTTGCTTACTCTTGTGAAATATGCTTTAAAATAATAATGAAAACTTTAGTGTTCATACAAAGAGGTTGTTGGTTGTTGATTGCTGCTGTCTAGGTAGGTACCTATTGATAAAACGTGTTTCGCAAAAAATCGAAACGGATTTTTTGCAATTGCTTAGGACCTTAGAAGTAGAATTAAAATCATATGAGCTGTCCCCGAGTAAATCGGAAAAAGATGGCTTACATTCAAATTCGAATTTACCCTCTATTGAGTTAGGGGAAGTGAGGGCAAGACAGCATATGGGAGTTTCTGTAGTATGTTGCATGAAACAAAGTGACATCATGTCTGCCAAATTTTATAAAATTTCAATTTTAAAACCAACATAAGGCACTTATGTATGGTGGGGAATTGTATTACTTATATTCGGAATCGTCGGAAGAATGGTTTTACTGGAGGGTTCGTCTTTCTTTTGATAAATGAGGATTAAGGTGAAATCTCCTAACTAAAAGTATGTACCTATCTAAGTTCCATTTTTGCTACTGAAAGGACTTTGCACAAAGTAAAATTCAGAAGGTCGGTCTTGTCCCACAGGTCGCTTAAAATCATTTTTCTTCGACGTTTTTTTTTTTTTTTAATTGATGAAAGGTCTTATAAGTTATTTATTTTTTTTGTATTACTTAAAACATCCAAATAAAATACCAGACTTTAAAAGCAAACGAAAACGCAGGCAACTTTTTGTTTTATTATGATACCTACATACATACATATCTATTTGATTTGTCACAATTTGTCAATAATCAAAAAAACCATTTCAAATTAAAAAAAAAATGAAATCAAAGAGAATCAAAAATGTCTGATATTGAAACAGATAAGGTGAGAAAAAAATATCAAAGTATAAATTATGTGTATGTACCTACATATGTATGTAATATAATTTTTAAGTGTTTTATCACAAGCTAGAGAAAATATACAAAATGAATGACTTGGAGTAGTCTGAAACAACTGATGATCATTTAGAACATTTTCGCAGACAGTTTTGTGGGAAAGATCATGAAACGTTAGTCTTAAGGAATAGCTATTCACATTAGACCGGCCAGCAACCGACGAATAAGTGTAAAATGGGATTTAAAACACTTAATTCTTCTTAAAATCTAGACAAAATGGTAAAAAGAAAATAATTGAAAATAATGTTCAGATACATACATTATGTATGTATGTACATAAATTTAGGTTTTAGGCTCGTATTCACCGAGCGCTCCTAAACGGCTCTTAACTTGAAATTTCTGTGGGGTATTCACCAACCACTCGCAAGTGTTTTTCGAAGTTCGAAAATGAGAGCCACTCTCTCTTGTTCAGGCATACCCAAACTGTGAAATGTTGTGGAATGTTGGTCTTGACAGCAAATGGATACTCTTCTACTTGGCATTGCTCACATCACTGATCTCTATAATACACTGGATAGCGCATTCACTACATTGTATAACAGATTTTTTGACTCCAATTGAAGATGACAGATGGTGGGCAGCTTCATAATTTGACGTCTTCTTTTCACAAAAAAAAAATATTTTCACATGACAAAGAGGAAAACAAATGTGACTGCACTTGTTTATGCGGGAAACAGATTGACACAGCAACTTCAAAAGCAACTTTAAGGCTAGGCGCACACATTCAATTTTTAGTTTCGTAACTGCTTAGTTCGAACAACTAAAAAATTTGTGTTTTGACACAAACTAAACGATTGCCTAAAATGAGTTCGCTATTTTGTGTAACATCTAATTACTTACACCTGCGCGGACATTCAACCAAATAGTTCATCTCTTTTCTATAAGCAACCAAACAGTTATTCAACTAAAAATTGAATGTGCGCGCCTAGTCTAACAGCAACGAAAACTTCAACATCAAAAGTCTTGTGAAATAGATTACAACGTAAACAGGGTTTTTGACAGCATATAATCAAAATAAATTCAAATGCGGAATGATTTTGCCGTACATTTAACGATAAAAATTAACGTAAATTGCGTCAATGTATACGACTTGCACAATTTGTCGTACTAAAATTTATTTGTTTTTAGCAATTCTTCCATTGTCAAAACCAAAATAAATAGACGAATCAAAAAGATGTTTGTTACATTTTCATTTAAGTGTTGATAATACTGACAAATTATGTTAATTAATTGACCAATTTTTTGAATATTTATTGTTTGATTTTATATCAGGCTTTTTTGGTCACGTTCTTCGTTATGCAAATAAAAAACTTTATTTCATATTTTTTTTCCCTACGTTTCGTTGGATTTTCCCAACTTCTTCAGGGGTTGTTTTATTAAATATACTACCAGTAGTGTCATTATATGTATTTTTATTTATTTTCTTTGTTTAAATTTAAAATTTAATGTGTTTTTAATTTAAATGTAACAAGAAACAAAATCTCATATTTAATAAAACAACCCCTGAAGAAGTTGGGAAAATCCAACGAAACGTAGGGAAAAAAATATGAAATAAAATTTTTTATTTGCATAACGAAGAACGTGACCAAAAAAGCCTGATATAAAATCAAACAATACTGACAAATTTCGCCTCAAAAGTTGGTAGCATTTGCACAGCGACATCGAATTCAGGGTTAAGGTCTAACGTTAATGTCGAAGTTGCTGTGTTAGGCTAGGCGCGCACATTCAACTTTTAGTTGCGCAACTGTTTGGTTAACAGATGAACTATTTGGTTGAATGTCCGCGCAGGTACATATAATTATATGTTACACAAAATAGTGAACTCATTTTAGGCGATTGTTTAGTTTGTGTCAAGCCACAAACTTTTTAGTTGCTCGAACTAAGCAGTTGCGAAACTAAAAATTGAATGTGCGCGCCTAGCCTTAATGTAATCAAAGCCATTTAAAACAGTGGCCCTAAGAACAGTGACGTGGTTATTAAAGTTGCTGTTGAAGTTACAGCAACAGATTGACACAGCGTCAATCTGTTTCTCTTATTTCTCGCATTATTTGTAAATTTTAAATATTTATTATTAAAAATAAAATAATAAATTGAAAATTGCACGAAAATCATTTGTTTTGATTGACAAATTGACAATTTAATAAAATTGAAGGAATGTCGTTTCAGTTCATTTATTCAGCGATTTTTTAACACTCACGATAGTTTTTTATTCTTTATTACTTTTTGGTCACTTAATTTTGCAATTTTAGTTTATCAAAAATTATTTATTGTTTTTTATTCACACGATAATTTCAACCAAAATAAAAAAGTAGCATTTTGATGCCACTAAATATTGCAGTGGGAAAGTTGACAATACTGCACCAGCAACAGCAAGTTCAAGACTTTGGCCTAACGACGCTGTTGGCGCTGTTGAAATGCATTGGTTTTAAATTAATGGCGGCCGCTGTTGCTGTTGCTGGTTCAATCTGTTCCGCGCTTTATGATGCTGTTTTAGATGTTATACAGTTATACTGTTATACGGCACCGTGGGCAGCTTCATAATATAATAATGTTCAAATGGAGTCAACTTTTTTGGATGAATGCGCTATCCAGTGTATTATAGATATGTGGCTCACATGGATTCGAGTCAAATGCGTGCGTGGCGGTGGCACACGCAAATGCGAACAAACTTTCGAAGAGAGCGCTCGTAAGTTAGAAGTGGTCGGGACCACTCCTAACTTTTAAGAGCGCTCGTAGATCTTCACTAATATTGCTTGGTGAATAGGTTTATGAGCTTCTTAAGTTATGAGCGCTCGGTGAATACCGGCCTAAATCAGCATGGAAAGTTACACGATTGAACCTCACGTCCAAATGATAAGGCATTAGGTACATATAATCAAAATGTGTTTTTTGTTAGTGCAAATGTTGCTCGCCATGCGCCCGTTTTACGGTAGACGTGGTGACCTTTCAAAGTTGCCTATTCAACGTTTAGTGGCCTAATTTGAGACGAACGGTTCGCTAATCAGTTTGCCAACATTCGTACATCAAAGGAATGCAAAATCGGCAAGAACATCGCTGCGGCCCGGAAACATGTACAGCAGATCCCGACGCAGTCGATTACTCGCTGGGCACAAGAATTTGGCCTTTTGCATACTTGGCAAATTTTTCATTTGGGCAAGATCCAACTGACTGGGCTTCGGAACCTAGATCGACAAGGCGTATTTTTGGATGAATGGCTATGTTACCAAGCAAAATTGTGGAATATAGGATGACACCAAACCCGCACCAGGTTCACCAGCTGACAATGCATCCTTAAAAAGTCACAGTTTGATGTGGATTTTGGGCTTGCTGCGTCATTGGTCCGTACTTTCGCCATACATAGCTCCAATTCAGCCGAATCTATGCGGAAGCGTCGTTGAAATTGGACCACTCGGATCCGTGCCACCGTAAGAAGCCGAGGCGAGCAATATGAACGATGTCATATTCCATATATAATGGCATACATGGGCGTTTCAAATTAGACTAAGAGCCCACAGCAATTTTTGGGTGTTATTGATAACAAAAAATAATTGGCATAATTAGATAGGCCTTTTATAGTTATCTTCAAATGTGAAAGTCTTGCATAATCTAGTGGGAGCAATAGTGCATAATAGTGCATCAAGTATGCAGTTCTTTCCAATCCAAATAATTGAGATAAAAACTTTGCCAAAATGTAAAGTTAAGCCCCCTGATTGAAAATATCGAGGTCCAAGACGTTTTACAGAGAGCCTTCTGCCTGCCAGACGCGATAAGAATAGGCTACTTCTTGCATTAAGAAGGCCACCTTCAAAACGTCTTGGACCTCGATATTTGCAATCAGGACACTTAGCTCTTCAGTTTGAAGTTATGCCAAATTTTGTATCCCAATTTTTTAGACTTTGGAAAGAACTGCATACTTGATGCACTATAATGCACTGTTGCGCCCACTAGAGTATGCAAGACGTTCACATTTATAAATAACTATAAAAGGCCTATCTAATTATGCTAATTATTTTTTGTTATCAATCACACCCAAAAATTGCTGTGGGCTCTCGGTCTAAATAGAAAAAGAACTTTTTTAATACCTAAAATACAGCTTTTTTATTCCAATTGAACTTCTTATTGAAAAGCCCTTTATGTAAAGACGAGATAAGGTGCAGTTTTACAGTGCAAACTTACGGAGATAAGTGACACTTAAGTCTCCCATATTGTTGACTTAAACGTCACCTACGACGAATGTGCTAATCTTTCTCTTCAAATGTTTAGCTTAAATCTTTCCAATTTCTTTTTTTTCCTCCCTGAAAAATCCCTCATTGAAATGTGTCTGTTTGACATATATTAAACGCCATATCAAACTTATAATTTTTGAAAATAAAGTTAGGATTAACTTAAAAGATATGTACATATGTATATAATAGACAAATTTAAACTAAATTGTAAAAAAATTTGTAACTTCTTTCAGGAATCGTTCGAAATGGTGTTAATTATTTCTTTGTTACATAACCTCCAAAAAAGGGACAAAAACCTTTTTGTTCAATGTCTCTATACCTAACCTTGACCTAGAGCCTATTTTACAAAATTATACATATGTATATCTCTTTGTTAAATTAATTTTACGAGTAGCTTTAAATGTGTCATCTTCCTTTCGAAGTTTTAATTCAATTTAATTTTGCAATAGTTTGTCTTAATTTACTCTCACAATTTTTTAGAATATGGTCACCAGACTTTTTTATATCAACTACAATTGTGTATTCTATTAAACCACTAATTTGAACCAATAAAACAAAATAAAAATAAAAAGGTGCTAGACATTGAAACAAAGCTATTATGATTATAGACTAAGAGCCCACAGCAATTTTTGGGTGTGATTGATAACAAAAAATAATTAGCTTAATTAGATAGGCCTTTTATAGTTATTTACAAATGAGAAAGCCTTGCATACTCTAGTGGGCGCAATAGTGCATTATAGTGCATTAAGTATGCAGTTCTTTCCATATCTAAATAATTGTGATAACAACTTTGCCAAAATGTAGAGTTAGGCCCCCTGATTGAAAATATCGAGGTCCAAGACGTTTTACAGACAGCCTTCTGCCTGCCAGACGCGATAAGAATAGGCAACTTCTTGCACTAAGAAGGCCACCTTCAAAACGTCATGGACCTCGATATTTGCAATCAGGGCACTTAGCTGTTCATTTTGAAGTTATGGCAAATTTTTTTCCCCAATTTTTTAGAATAAGGAAAGAACTGCATACTTGATGCACTATAATGCACTATTGCGCCCCTTAGAGTATGCAAGACGTTCACATTTGTAAATAACTACTAAAGGCCTAACTAATTGTGCTAATTATTTTTTGTTATCAATCACACCCAAAAATTGCTGTGAGCTCTCGGTCTATTAGAAAATCGAAATTTCTGATTACAAAAATGTTTTTGACACATTTGAAGTAAGAATTGAATTAACATCAATTGAAATGAAGCATATAGCATTTGATTTTTTTAATTATTAAATTTACGTTTGAAGTCATCAACCGTGAACTATTTCGTCGAAAGTTCCCCCAATTAATTTTAATTTGTATTGCAGATTGCGGAAGCTCTAAAGTTTATACAAATGATATCATCATTCGTCAACCCTCTGCGGATTGCGAAATTTAATTTTACTGCGAAATATATTATGTATGTAGAAATGATTGGGTTTCCATATAGTGGGCGGAAGAAATGTAGAAAACTTTTCGAGAAAACTATTGCGCCATCGCATATACAAATAAACCTACACATTGTAATGCACATTTTCTGCTGAAACAAATCGAATGAACAAAATAGGTAGAACTATTTTTGTATTTCATCTGATGATCACATCGAGATGATAAATTTAAATTTCGAAGTGCGCAGCTTTTTCAAAGCAGTTTACAATTTCAAAAACAAACTTGATGGTTGAATTAAATCAGTTGTTGACTTTTAACCTAACAAATCATAAATATAATCAAAAAATTGGTATTCGCTTTATCATTTATGTACTTAAATGTGTGAATAGTTATATTAGGGTGGGCAAACAAAAATCAAATATATATTTTCCAATAAAATACCAAAACATGGGTTCTTTTACGACTTGAACTTTGTATATTGATATTCAAGGGTCCCGCAGCGGAATATTTTTAATATAAAACGTATAATTTATATCTCTTGAACCATTTGTTCAAATTTAAATTTTCTATATTTTGTTCGGAATTTTGATTAGCAAAAAAAATCTTTTGTTAGGGGGTCTAATTGGCCACATTTGGTTATTTTTACCGATCATGCTTGATGCAAGGTAAAAGTTCTTTTGATTTCGTGTCGTTATTTATTATTTTAATAGAAGTTTTCGTAGAATAAAATCTCGGTAAAACAAACCGACGCGACGCATGTCCCGGTACGTTTAATTCACAACATTGTAAACACTTTTAGAATTGAATTTAAAAACAAATTCAAGAATCGTTTAGAAAAAGTTTAAGTTATGGAAAACGACTTTAAAGATTTTGATAAAAAATCGTATCGTGTGCTTGTCTATGTTTTAGTAGAAATTATATTTTCTAAAAGCCGTTCTTAGCCGTTACTTCAATGGAACGGTTTTATTTTTATTAGTTCTAGTTAGATCTGTTTTTAGCTGTGTTTTATTATTCACGTCATCTGATAAAGATTAGAACAATGATCACAGTGACGACAGTGGTTGTTTTAAAATGGCTTAAACAACTATTTTAGTAGTTGGAGATAAAAACAGGTTGCCATGTGATTTCTCAGGCAAATAATAGTGTAACGGGTTTTTTTTAATAAATAAGCTTTTGTATACAAAGTTTTAAAAACATTTTTAAGAACAAATTTTCAGATTGTGTTAAGAAACTTTAAGTTATGAAGTGCGTTATTTTTCAAATATTGAGTTTAAAAAAAAATGTGACAGGTACTATTAAGAACCATTTTTTTTAAATGTTGTTCAACCATAAGTTAGCTATTAATAAAAGATATTTTTTTTATTGTTTGAGAAAAAAAATATTTTCTTAAATTTTCAAAAAATAAAATGCACGACTGGGTCGCACGAACTTGCTCCTATGTAATACTAGGAATTTTAAAAACGAAAGTTATTAGAGAAAACTGTTCATAAGGATAAATTTTATTTTTTAAACTCTTTAGTAGTAAGAGATAGAAACAGAATGCTATGCAAATATGAATATATACAAAAACACAAATTATAAGCCGTTGTAGTGGTTTCTTAAAAAAATAAGATTTTATATAAAAAATTTTTAAAACATTTTTAAGAAAAAAAATTGGTACGCCAATTTAAAGTTTTTATTATTGTTTGAATAAAAATTAAATTTACAAAAAAAAAATATTGAGCCATTTTTGAAATATTGAATTTTCCAAAAAAAAAATGATTTTTTTTTCAAAATTCAAAAAAAAAATATTTTTCTTGAAATTTTGAAATGCAATGTTTTTTTTAACTTTTAGGAAGCATCTCTATAAAAAATTTCATTAGGATCCGTTGTGTCGATAATGAGAAATTCAAAATTCGAAAAAATGGTTCTATGGTAGGTACAAGCTGTTATATCTTAATTTCAAGTTTTTTTTATTAAATTGAAGATCATAAAAACTTATTGAAAGAAAAAAAATTTTATCAAAATTATAGGCGCCGTTTTCGAGAAAAATACGATTTTTGAAAACCATATTTTAAATTTTTTTACATTTGTATGGTGGGTAAAATAAAAGTTTTTTTCTCACGTCTTGTAGATTATATTGAGAAACTTTTATTTATCAAGTTAAAAAAAAATCTAGCATGGGGTTTTCGAAATATTGAGCTTTGAAAAAAAAAATTTTGAAGCTTTTTTTAAAAATCCAAAAAAAAATTTTCGAAAATTTGAATACACAATTCTATTTAAATTTTTGGAGAGCTGTAGCAAAAAAAAATTATTAAAATCGGTTGTACCGTTTTTGAGAAAATCAAAAACATAAAAAATGGTTCCATGGGGGGTACCCTCAATAACCATTTTTCGGAATTTTTTTTAACTACTGCCTAGCTTTAACTAAATGAAATTTGTTTGTATTTTTAGTTCTTAAATCTGTTATTGGTCTTAAAAAAAAAAAGAAAAAAACGTATGGGGGAAAAAAATAAAAATGACATCTACCAAGTTTAAAGAACATTGGTCGAACCGTTTAGACCTTAGTTGAACAGACACAGGGAATTTTGAGAACCACAATTTCCTAAAAAAACAACAGAAACACCTTCAATGTTATGTGATAGATTTCGCTTAAATCAAGAAATCTATTCTTTTCTTTTGTTTTTAAATTAAGTTATACATATTAATGTTTTTTGAAAAACATTACTTTAAACTCAAAACTCAAAAGTTGCTAGACCACGAGCTTTTGCACGTCAATTTTTTTCTGTATGCGAATCACCCTGTATTGACTTATTTATTTATCTTTTATCATTAGTTAATATCAAAATTAACAAAAAGCACTGTATGTCTTCCGTGTGAAGATAATATAGGAATACTAAAAATATAATAACGAAAAATTTTTTAAAGCATATCAATTTTCAAGACCCACGCACTTTTTTCACGTCCAGTTCACAAATGAAGTAGGTATCCAATTTCTTTTGGAGGAATTGAAGTTTTTTCTCTTTAACGTGATTTTTAATTTTTGAGGGAACTCTTTTTTAACTGTAACAACTTAACCTGTTACAGTCTGTTGACTCAATTTGAAACAAATTATTACAGATGCTTAGTGAGCCTGGCCGATAGAGGTACTAGAAATTCTTGGACTCACGTTTGCTTGGGAAATACATTGTGAGAATAAGTGGTTCGTTCTTTGGCAAAGATTTAGCCAGTTTAAAGGAACGGGATTCAAAATATTAAAACCCTTATAACTACAAAAAAAAATCAAAAACGAGAAAAATATGGCACCTCTTAAGTTTTTCAACGTAAAGAGGCCTCAGAAGCCCGTGGTTTTCGTCTCAGCGGTTAACATGAAACACCCTGTATATAGTCCTGGATTACAAAAGCCATTTTTCCTTTTTGGTCCGAGGCTTTTTGATTTAAGTCGTTAATTTGAATTCAAACTGAAATCTTATTGAGTAATTTGTGTTAATTCGACCAGTCTCTTTTGAATACAAATAAAAATTGAGCTCATTGCAGGGTCACCCTGTACCTACCTTTTTTTTCTAAATGCACTCTTCCTCCATCAAACATCACTTTAAAGACAGAGGCTTAGTGCATCCTACTACCCAACCTACAAATGGCAGCGAAAATAATTACCTACTAAGAAAAATAGAGATAAACGCAAACAAAACATAAAAAGAGAAATAATGAGCTCATTTAATACAAGAATTCACTTCTTCCAATAAAACATGGCTGTATTCACGCATTTTTAAAAAGTGGTCATAGTCATACTCAAGTAGCAATATGTCTAGGCTTTTTTTTTCTTTTTCAAAGTATTTTTTATTTTTTTTTATAAGTCAAACATTTTTTTTTTTAAAGTCCCATCCCATCCTGAGCTCAAGACGACTTTCCTCTTAGTCGGCAATAAAGAAGATCGTAATTTTCGATATTTTATGCGGTTGAAGTGTTTGCTAGTTGGCACTCATATCCAAGACACACACACGCGATATTAAGTTGCCAAGGTTAAAGCTTTGAAGACATAAAAGCTACTGGTGGTAAGTGCGTAATTAGGTATACACGCGTATCTATGTTGTGTTGGCAAGATTCTTCGCATTATTTTTTTTAAGGCAGGTAGATGTGTGTGTGTGTGTTCACCGCTCGTTCATCCACGTTTATTGGAATGGAAGACATAACAACCATCGTATCGTCCTTAAACAAGGATAAGGATTAAAATGCTTATGGGGACCACCGACATTAAACAGCTGGCGGCATCTCGCACCCAAAAATAAAAACTAAAAAAATGTGTACATTTTTCTTTGTAAATACGAGGACATACGATACAAAGCGGTCTTTGATGATACCTTCTGTGAGCTGGAAGATTCTTCAATATTAAATCTTCTTTTTTTTGTAGGTAGGTAGGTAGGTAGAAAGATATTTTTTTTTTAATGTTGGAGCACTACCTTTAGGTATCTACATGCCTATACCTACTCGGTGCAGTTGTTGTTTCTTTATGTTGAAACATCTGCAACATGATAAAGTGTTGCCTTGTGCTTGTGCCACAGGTTCGTGCTATTGGATGCAGCACATGTTCGATTCTTTAAAATAATCTAAAAGGAGGTTGATTTCTTTTATTTGGTTGTTGAACGTTCGTTCATCCAAAATTTCTTTTCAGATCAAATTTTTGTTGATTGTTTTGTAGCACCTGCCACAGGTGATAATTTTGTCTTATGTTTATCTTCTTAAAAGAAGCGCTTAAATAACAATTTGTATGGTCTGATTCACAACACTTTTCTTGGAAAAATATCAAAAAGAATGAGTTATAAATAAATTTGGGGCTTCATGCTTCCTCTCCGATGGTTGATTAAAAGGTTGAAATACCTACATACATATGTAGGTACATAGGTATCTACATAATTTTTCGTGGCCACTATGATCTCACTTCTCTTTTCTGTATTTATACATAATGCTTTATGGTTGTTTGAGTAATTTCGTCATTGACTAAATATTCATCAAAGTATAGGTATACCTACCTATATCTTTAAAATTAGTTATACCTATGAAGTTATAGAGAGGTAAAGTAAAAAGCTTTACCAGTGACATAGGTATACCTACCTAATACGAATGAGGCTTGTATTATTAATAACTTCTTGTAGGTAGGTATACCTAGATATCTACTTTGTAAAACCTTGTCATTTCATAAAATCAAAATTAATTAAATTAAAAAAAAAATGAAATGCAAACTGGCCCAATACACTATGGGGCAATTCGAGCGTGGAAAAACGAAGCTTAGGCGAAAGAAGTGAAATTTTGCGGAAGGAAACTTGCAATAGGTAGGTACACTCCCCCTGTTTGGAGTGAAATAACAAAGTTGAACACTTAGGTATACACACAAGGTGTTTATTTCGAAGTGTAAGGAAAATCAACTACGTATTATTGTGGCATCTTATTCGAGAACTTTTTCTACTGCGTCGTCTCTCAGGGCTGGATTTAATGATATTGCGTGCTGCTCAATTATCTCCATTTAGTTTGAATGTCCAAAACCACCTGAGTCATTGGGTTTTTACTATTTTGGCTAGGTACCTAGATGTCGCTGTATATTTCGTTGTTCTCTTCTCCACTTCTCGCCTATGTGTGCAGCACCAAATATTACTGGTAGAATTTTTTTCTTGAAACAGCCTAAAGGGTTCTCATACCCTTTTGACACGATCAGGACCGAATGTATTTTAAAGGAACACTTAGGTGCAATTTGGATTACATTCTTAGCCTACAGAAGCAATGATTAGAAGAGTTATTTCTGGGATGATATCAGTTCTGGTTGTGGCTTACGAGGTATTTTTCTGCGTTTCTGCGAAAGAAAAAAAGTGTCCAGAGTTACAAGATATTTCACCAAAAAAAAAATCGTCTTGGAATATGTATAAGATATTATTTTTTCGGTTGTAGCTATAGAAATATAGACTTTGTCCATCACTTCTGGAACTTTTTTTTACTACATATTAAACTACAGCACGTTTTGTTATTTAATTATGTTTTAAGATATTCCCTCAAGAATCGACGCCAGAGATTTGCACTATTTTTTCAAGAATGATTATAAAAAAGTAGCAGATCAGCGCATCGCCTTCTATAAATACTTTGACATCAAAGGTATCGGTATTCGGTGATATTATTGCTGACTCAAATGGAGCACCAAGAATGCTAACACGCACACAGAAATGCTTGAGAGTTGTAATCCACTAGGTCCTGGTTCTGTTCGAGCTATTGCCCCACTAAATTTTATTTTTTAAATGGAGCAGCATGCGTTTTGCTTATCCACAAACTGCCCAAACTACCGAGTTTGTCAAGGACGCCCAAATCTAGACTGTAGCTGACATATTAAGACGCTGTTTTAGACTTTTTAGAAGCTTTTCTATAAAAAAATTCATTAAGATCCGTTATGTGATAATGAGAAATTCAAAATTCGAAAAAAATGGTTCTATGGTAGGTATAAGCTGTAATATCTTAATTTCAAAAAAAAAAAAAAAAAATTATCAAAATTCTAGGCACCGTTTTCGAGAAAAATACGATTTTTGAAAACCATTTTTTTTTAAATTTTTTAACATTTGTATGGTGGGTACCTTTATTTTTAGGTTTTTTTCCTCACATCTTGTAGATTATATTGAGAAACTTTTATTTATTAAGTTTTAAAAAAAATCTAGAATGGGGTTTTCGAAATATAGAGTTTTGAAAAAAAAATTTTGAAGTTTTTTTTAAAAATCCAAAAAAATTTTTGAAAATTTGAATACACAATTCTATTTAAATTTATGGGGAGCTTCAGCAAAAAAAAATGATCAAAATCGGTTCTACCGTATTTGAGAAAATCAAAAACAAAAAAATGGATTCATAGGGAGTACCCTCACTAACAATTTTTGGGAAATTTTTTTCAACCATTGCCTAGCTTTAACTAAATGAAATTTTTTTGTGCTTTTATTTTTACTTGCGACTTATAGGTACTATAAGGCAAGTTATGCATTCGTAAAAAAAATCGAACTCGAGATTTTGATCAAAGTTGGCATTACGATGATAGCGAAGACTAAAAAAGTGACTCTCGCAATTCTGTCTGTCTGTCTGTTCGACTACAGGCTAAACGACTCGGCCGATTTTCTTTAAACTTGGTAGATATCATTTTTAATTTTTTCCCCCCACACGTTTTTTTCTTTTTTTTTTTAAGACCAAAAATAACGGTACCCCCCATACGAATTTTTTTCGAAATTTTATAAACATTTTTTTTCTCAAAAACTATTTGACAGATTTTAAAAATAAAAATACAGAAAAATTTCATTTAATTAAATCTAGGTATTGATTGAAAAAATTTTTCCGAAAAATGGTTATTGAGGGTACCCCCCATGGAACCATTTTTTTGTTTTTGATTTTCTCAAAAACGGTTCAACCGATTTTGATCTTTTTTTTTTGCTAAAGCTCCCCAAAAACATAAATAGAACTGTGTACTCAAATTTTCAAAAAAAATTTTTTTAGATTTTTAAAAAAAACTTCAAATTTTTTTTTCAAAACTCGATATTTCGAAAACCCCATGCCAGATTTTTTTTAAACTTGATAAATAAAAATTTCTCAATATAATCTACAAAATATGAGAAAATTTTTTTTATTTTACCTAAAAATAAAGGTACCTACCATACAAATGCTAAAAAACTTAAAAAAATGGTTTTCAAAAATCGTAATTTTCTCGAAAACCGCACCTAGAATATTGATAAAATTTTTTTTCTTTCAATTAATTTTTACGATCTTTAATTTAATAAAAAAAAAATTGAAATTAAGATATTACAGCTTGTACCTACCATAGAACCATTTTTTCGAATTTCTCATTATCCACATAACGGATCTTAATGAAAATTTTTATAGAGAAGCTTCTAAAAAGTCTAAAACACATTGCATTTCAAAACTTTAAAATAAATATTTTTTGAATTTTTGAAAAAAAAAATCTATTTTTTCTTTTTTTTGAAAATTCGATATCTCCGAAACGGGTCAATATTTCTGTTCGTAAATTTAATTTTTGTTCGAACAATAATAAAAAATTTAAATTGGCGTACCTAAATTTTTTTCTTAAAAAGCTTTTAAAAAGTTTGTATATAAAAGCTTTTTTAAGAAACCACTACAACGACTTATAATTTTTGTTCTTGCATAAATTCATAGTTAGATAGCATTCTGTTTTTTTTCTCTTACTACTAAAAGAATTTAAAAATTAATTTTAGCCTTATGAACAGTTTTCTCTAATAACATTCGTTTTTAAAATTCCTAGTCGATTACATAGGAGCAAGTTCGTGCGACCCAGTCGTGCATTTTATTTAAATCTGTCGAACAGTTTTCGAGAAAAAAAATATTTATAAAATTTCGAAAAAAATTCGTATGGCAGGTATCGTTATTTTTCGTCTTTAAAAAAAAGAAAAAAAGTGTGGGGGGGGGGAAAAAATTAAAAATTATATCTACCAAGTTTAAAGAAAATCGGCCGAGCCGTTTAGGCTGTAGCGAACCGACAAACACACAGAATTGCGAGACCCACGCTTTTAGTCTTCGCTATCATCGTAATGTCAACTTTTATCAAAATCTCGAGTTTGATTTTTTTTACGAATGCATAACTTGCCTTATAGTACCTATCAATCGCAAGTAAAAAGTCCATCTCTTGTAAAATTTTGAATTTTAAAGTTAGCAATTTTAAGAAAATATTTTCCGGAATGTCTTCAATTTCCTAATACCTATCTCTGCATTTTCAAAAACTTTATATAATCAAACCCCGAAATTCTTAACTTATTAAGTTATAATTTTCTTAAGTGTTGAATAATTTATCAACATAATTAAGTTTTCTTATAATATTATACATACTCGTATGTAAAATTTATACGATGCATATGGAAACTATTTTCTATTTTCTAACTATGGACAATAATTTCCATATTTTCTGTCAATTGGACACCAACAAAAATTTCCTTTAAACTTCTACAAGTCTGACGATTCTTAATAGAAAACCAAAACCAAAATATGAGTAAACAATACACACGTGCCAGACAGTAGGTCATTGGACAAGAAAATCACTTATTTCTACCTGTAACTACTGTACCTCCAATGATACCTCTAATGACTTACAAGAACAATGACCCGACATCCCTTCAAGGTAGATAGGTTTATGCACCTTTCCGTCTTATCACTTAGAATTTCCAGTTTTCTGCGATAAAAATGTAAGTATATCCCTTTTGTGACTCATATTATTTGCGTTGTGAGTCTGCACTCCAACAATAACCACAATTCTTAATCGTAAAATTCTGCAGCCAAATGACAAGAACGTCCTCCGCCACAATTTGATCTTCTTTAACAATCGATCATTGACAGAGCTTCTTATCGGCCATTATTTTATCGTATATTGACCTAATCTAATTACCAGTTATTTTAATTATACCTTCTTCAATCAACCGTTCAATGCAATGAAAAAATTATTGTTTAAAGGTATTATCTTTTCTGTAACAAAGGAAATCCACAACAATGACCATCACTACTATACTACTCGTATATAGCCCACTGTATACGTACTGAGTCAGTGCATCATCGCAACCAGGGGCTGATGCCCGATAGAGTGTTTTATGATGTTGCACTATGCACCCCACCAACCAATCAAGCGAAACCCAAGCTCTTAATTGTGGTAAAACCACTTTAAGCTTAAAGCTTTGTTTTGTAAATGTTTTGCTGTAATTCAGTTCATTTGCGAGAATCACAGGTGTTTGCCACTTAGGTTGCGCGTACAGTGGTGCGACAAAGCGATGCGATACGAGAAGCGATGCGACAAGCGATTCGAGATGCGAGAATTAGATGCGAGATAGTGCGCACAGTAGAAGCGATATTTTCTGCAGTTATGTTGTTAATCCCTTTATAATTATTGCCACCAAAATTGTAAAAAGTTGCACCACACAACACAAGCACTGAAATAACAAAATTTTACTCTTTTGATTTTTTTTGAAAGCTCAAAACAAACAATATGAGCCTTCTCGCACGAACTCGCTTGAAAAAGTGGTCAGAACAGTTTGTGCGCGAGATGCTTGCGATAGGCATGCGAGAAACTCGCAACACTCGCATCAAATATCGCTCCACTGTGCGCACGTGTATAAGAATCAATGTAAATATTTTTCTCGCACGCAAACGCTTCTCGCATCGCATCGCTTTGTCGCACTACTGTACGCGCAACCTTAGGCCTTGCAAGGTCGTTCCATTATTGCTCTAACTGTAACCCCCCTTTCCCTTGTGTCCGCTTCATCTTCTTAAACTTCTCTATAATCAATCTAAGATGGGGCGTATGCCGATTGGAGCGGTTATAGACACATACAATGGCGCTTGACACTCCGGCCTAAGTTTTATTTTTAAATTGCACTTTTTTCGACTTCGAATTACGTCATTCTTTTGGATTCAAGTTATTTCGGTTGAATTGTTGGTCTGCGTCGCGGATGAAGAAATTATATTTGTCCCCCAACACGCCATTAAACTTTAAGATCCAAAAAACGAACAAAAGTACACTCTTGATCATTTAAATGAGTTCAATGTTTATTGAAGAACTCGAGATTTTGAACAAATTTGACATTATAAAGTGGATTCCGAATTTAGATCGATCTACAGCCTAAGCCACTGAAGCGATTTTCGGGGTACTTACGGGTCTTGATTCTTTTTGTTGCTCCGAAAACAACGAATTTAATATTTTAAATAAAAAAAAATTATGTGTACTATTGTAAGTATGGTTTACATTTTGGTCAGTGTTATATTAACAGTACCTGCCATACAATCGTTTAATTTTTTAGTTTTCTCATAAACGACTTAAACGATTTCGATTAAAATGCTTACATTAAAGCTTCTTGAACTTGAAACAATATTGGTTTTAAAATATTCGAAAAAATAAAGTTTGGGGTTTTTCAAAAGAAATTTAGTTTTTAAATTGAAAATGTTGGAGGAAAAATTAAAAAACTTTTGGTAAATACTTAAAATTGACATACCAAACTATTTTTACTTGCGATATAGGTACTATAGGGCAAGTTCTGCATTTGGAAAAAAAATCGAACTCGAGATTTTGATCAAAGTTGACATTACGATGATAGCGAAGACGAAAAAAGTGGGTCCGGCAATTCCGTCTGTCTGTCTGTATGTCTGTATGTCTGTACCTCGAACTACAGCCTAAACTACCAGAGGTATTTTCTTTAAACTCGGTAGTTAAGGGTCTTCGGTGATTCCCTAGAGGAGAAATTGAAATTTTTTTTTTAGCTCCAAAACTAAGGGTACCCCCCATACACCCGTAATGCAAAATCTTATTTATCTCGAAAACGGCTCTAATGATTTTGATAAAAAAAATTAAGTGTGATATTATGGACATGGACTATATTTAGGTCAAAAAAAAAAATTGGGGGGAAATGTTATTAGGGGTACCTGCCATAGAACGGTTTTTTTGATTTTCGAATTTCTCACCAACGGCTCTAACGATTTTAACCAAAATTTTTATGCAGGAGCTGCTTTGCATTTGAAAAAATATAAACTACAAATTTTTTCGAAAAAATAGTTTTTGGATTTTTAAAAAAATAATAAAAATTTTTTTTTGAAAATTCAATATCTTGAAAACCGATAAGCGATTAAATTTTTAAATTACGTTTAAAAATGTATTTTATTAAATAATAACAATTTGCATATCAATTTTTTTTATAAAAATTTTAAGGAAAATTTAGTACACAAAAAACATGTTTCAGTGTGTCTGTATGTCTGTACCTCTCACTACAGCCTAAACCACTGGACCTATTTCTTTCAATCTCCGTAGTTAAGAGTCTTCGGTGATTCCCTAGAGGAAAAATTGAAATTTTTTTTTTAGCTCCAAAACTAACGGTACCCCCCATACACCCGTAATGCAAAATCTTATTTATCTCAAAAACGGCTCTAACGATTTTGATAAAAAAAATTAAGTGTGATATTATGGACATGGACTACATTTTGGTCAAATAAAATTTTGGGGCAAAATGTTATTAGGGGTACCTGCCACAGACCCGTTTTTTTTAATTTTCGACTTTCTCATTAACGGCTCTAAGGATTTTAACCCAAAATTTTTAGCAGGAGTCCCCTTAAGTTTAAAATAATATTGTATATAAAAATATTCGAAAAAATGTTTTGGGTTTTAAAAAAAAAAAAAAATTTAAATCAATATCTTCAAAACCAATGAACGATTATTTTTTGAAATTATTTCCTAAAACCAATATTATTAAATACTTAAAATCCGCATCCCACATTTTTTTCTTGAAAAATTTTAGAGAAATTTCTTATATAAAAAATTTATTTATAATAAAACGATTTTTTAAGGTTTATTTGCATAAATTCATACTTTTCCGGAAACCAGACTGCAATTTTATGCATTTGAACATTATTATCTCACATTAAATCCATGTTTTATATTTATAAAATATATCTTAAATTCCAAAGTACTTTTACATAAGAGCAAGTTCGTGCGATCCAGTCGTGCATTTTATTTTTTTAGAAAAACTTTTAAAGTAATGTTTTTTTTGTATAACAGTTCAATTGTGCAAAGTATCTTTTCGGTCCAAATGCGCTATATTGATAGAAGGATAAGGAAAATCTGATATTTCTCGTAGACATCACATATTCACACTTTCGATAAAAAAAATTTGCAGTGGCACCGATCCAAGTGGTTCAATTTTTAATGACTCTTCCGTATATCTACATATCTGCGGGCGAATTTGAGCGATGGCCTGTGTTATGTTCACTTAAAGGCCATAGGTGATTTATTCGCATAGACCCTCGACTTCAGGAAACCCCACAAAAACAAGTCTAACGGGGTCAAATCACATGCCCTTGGTGGCCAATTCACGTCACCTTTGCGAGAGATTACCTTACCATCGAATCTTCAAACTGTCAATCTTGGCGTCCACTGTGTGACATTTAATGTAATCCTGCTCGACCTAGGTCAAGAAATTGGTTATCATCTTTCTTTAGCGCTTTTCATTGTCGTTTCCGAAAAAGTACGGACCAATGACACCAGTGGCCTAAAATCCATACCAAACGGTAACTTTTTGAGGATGCATTGTCACCTGGTGTCCCTTGTGTGGGTTGGTGTAGTCCCGTATACGGTAATTTTGCTTGTTAAAACAGCCACTCATCCAAAAATACGCCTCGTCGCTAAAGATGATTTTTCTGCCAAAATCGACGTCCTCTTCTAAACGCTCCGAAGCTCAGTCAGCAGACGAACGGCGTTGTCTATGGTCATGAACTTTGAGCTCCTGGCTCAGTTGGATCTTGGTTGGGTATAGGGCAACCAATGCCAAATTCGCCAAGTTGAAGTCTACGAAGGGTAGAGTTCTTGCGCACGGCGTGGAATCGACTGACTTCTGTACACTTTCACGGTCCGCGACGATATTCTCGTCCGATCTTGCGTTCCTTTGACGTACGAAAGTCATTTTGATAATAAAGTTGTATCATTTTGGCGTGCTGTTTAATCGTGTAACTTGCCATAGTGATTTGGCATCAGTAACTGAATTAGGGATATTCACTAAACATCGATGTATCGAATCCATTCGATGTTCACCATACGAGATATCGGATTGATCCGATGTTTTGCCTAGTAAATTTTCTATTCTATTCTATTTTGCAAAAATAGCCGTGTTTTTTTGGAAAAGTTATCCGTAGTACAGTAGGATTTTGTATGAATAACAAATACAACATCCGCAGTAGGATCGCTGCCAATACTCGAATAAACGTCAAATCTCTATCCGCAGCAGGATTTCACTTCTCCTTTTATCGGCAATGATCCTACTGCGGATGTTGTATTTGTTATTCATATAAAATCCTACTGTACTACGGATAAATTTTCCAAAAAGACACGGCAAATGTGTGCATCAGCTCTTTTTTGTCTTTAGTTCTTGTCTTTGATTAATTTCTTAGGTTTAGTGTTTCATTTCACTGTCCTGCCTGAACTGTACTGCTTCATATACTTGCTCTTACTCTCACTCATCTACAGTGTGATTTGTGAATCGAAATTTGCCTTTTTACGCTAATCTTAATCTAAAACAATTAAACTGATCAAATTTTTTTTGGAATTTTTAAGGAATAGATAAAACTTTTGCTAGCGCATACTGTTAGTTTCCATTTTTTAAAGTAAAAAATCATTAAATAAAGTAGGTATTCGATGTTGAAAAAACATCGATGTTTTTAAGCGATGTATCGGAAGACATCGATGCCGGTTTCCGATGTCTAACATCGAATAAACACATCGATGTTTTTCTTAAATGGACACCCCTAAACTGAATAATAAACAACAGATTTGACAGATCTCACCAAAAATTTGCCGCTAAAATCTACCCGTGCCAATCGAATTCCTTTTATATATAAACATATAAAACGAGTCCAGCATATTTAAAAAAAACGTGAACCTATTCAAAAGACCAAGAGTGTACATAGTGTATAATGCTTTTGGGATCGTAATTTTTCGTATTTGCTAGCTGTTATTGTTATTTTTATGTCTGTTTCTTCCCATTTTTTTTTAATTTCATTTTACAACAAACAAAAACTTCTGAATCATTCCGGATGCCGATGTGTACTTTGTAAACATCACAAGCAGTTTGTTGAATGCGTTGTGGCTTGTGGAGCGAAGTCTGAGGTCCATTAAATTTGCATTATTATTATAATTTTTGAGTTCGAAATTCGAATTAGCTTTGGGACTGAAGTTGTATTTTGTTCTGTCATTCGTATCTGATGGATCTTGTAGAACGTCGTTTTTAGTGCGTAATTTTTTTGTTTGTTTTCGAATTTTCAAAATTTCGATATCAGTTATCTTAAGCTGACTCCATACTTAATCTATTTACCGGTTGTTTTGAATTTATTTCGTAGGATTGTTTACAACATCTTTCCTTTGTCAAAACATTACAAGGGAAGTGATAAAGGAAAATTTTCCACTGTATTTTTGTTATTGTGTTTACATTAAAGCTAATCATAAGAAATATCATTTTAGGAATGAATGTTGAATCGAATCTACCTGTGTGAAGGTCGACAGTATAAATGTTTCAAAAATTAAACCTGTGTGTTAAAATTTATATTTTAATTTCTGTGTTTGGAGTAAAATCTATACAAAATCGGTATAGGTATACGAGTCGAGTATTTGGCATTCTCGGGTGAGTGATTTTTTTTTAAATAAAATTAAGAATTTAACCATTTGTTTAAATGAAAAATACAAAACCCCACTGAAATATTTTAATTTTTGTGTTTTTCTGAAAAATTGTGAGTGGTTGTCTAAATTTGGAAGCTAGGTATGTCAGTGAATCTACCAAAACTTGACTAAATTGGATTCTTATTCATTTTGTGTCTTAGTGGTTTTTGCGCAGTGGCGATGTTTTAGTTTTATTTGAACATAAATTTGATGTCAAACTGGAAAATAGACGCGTTCGGGTGTTGGCCCCTAAAACGACTTATAGGTACTAGTTATAAGGCAAGTTATGCATTCGTAAAAAAATCAAACTCGAGATTTTGATCAGAGTTCACATAACGAAGATAGCGAAAACGAAAATAGTGCGTATCGAAATTCTGTCTATCTTTAAGTCTGCCTGTCTGTTCGACTACAAATGTTAAGAAATGGTTTTCGAAAATTGTATTTTTCTCGAAAACGGCTCCGAGAATTTTGATAAAATTTTGTTTCTTTCGACTAATTTTTACGATCTATAATATATAAGAAACATTTTTTCGAATTTCTCATTATCGGCATAACGGATCTTAATGAAATTTTGATAGAGAAATATCTAAAAAGTTTAAAAAAACATTGCATTTCAAGACTAAAAAAAATATTTTTTTAATTTAAAAAAATCTATTTTTTTTTTAAATTCGATATCTTTAAAACAACTCAATATTTTTTTTTGGAAATTTATTTCTAACTTGGCGTACCAAAATTTTTTCTTAAAAATGACTTAAAAATGTTGTATATAAAAGCTTAGTTTTTGAAGAAACCACTACAACGACTTATAATTTTTGTCTTTGCAAAAATTGATATTTGCTTAAATAACATGGCATCCTATTTCTTGCTCCAACTACTAAAGGAGTTGTTTTAGTCATTTAAAAAAATGAATGTACTTATGAACAGCTTTTCTCTAGCAACATTTTTTTTGAAGTTCTTAGTCTTTTACATAAGAGCAAGTTCGTGCGACCCAGTCGTGCATTTTAATTTCATTACGAAAAATGACTTTAATGTGAAAATGGAAATATCGCCCAAAATAAATGAAAAATAGCACCCAAATAAATATTGGGGATATTTTTCATTTTTCTAATTCATGCAAAGTATACTCCAATCACCAATATCTCATTATTTTATCTCCTTTTTAAGTGCTCTGTATCGCTCACTTAATTCTATTCCTCCGGTTAAAGAATGTTCAATTGCAAGGCCGGCGCCTAAATTAAAAGTTTTCTTGGCCAAGAATACATTGCATAGACCGCGTCGCGTCGTGCGCTCTCAGGATTTTAACTCCCGTTTTGCGCCCTCTGTTCCGCTCACGCAACTCCTTTGCTCCGCTTAGGGTATATGTTCAGTCACCAGGAAGGAACATACATATATTAACAGTATTCTTGGCCAGCAGTACTTTGGGTGGTACCTTCCGTTGTATACTACCTGCCTGAAGCTAAGAAACGGAGTTGCGTGAGTAGTACAGAATTCCCAAAAAGACAGTAAATATCCCTTTTATTATGGCTTTATTAGTAAGAGCAACCATTACCATTAATTATGGAACACAACGTCGTTCAAGAACTCAAGAACTTTTTGCATAAACTTGCATACAGCATTCACGTGGGTGCTTCTTTTCGGCCAAAGCTTCTTTTCAAAAAAACCCACTGTTTGGGCTACACAGCATTAACTTTGGAAATAAGTTTTCAATATTTCCCAAAGTTTTTCAAACGCAAAGCGACTCATTTCGTTCCGCAGAGGTAGTATATACTGACTTTCTGTCAAGATTTCGAGCAGGAAACAGCTGTCAGTGTCAAAATAACATAAATCTATTTTTGGGGTAATTTTTCATTTTTTTTTAAAGATTTCAAATTTAGGGCCATTTTTCATAATGAAATTTGGTCCCCCAAAATTCGAATGAAAAAAAGACATCAAAAAAATTAAAAATTACACGAATTCAATAAAATTTTATCGATTTCTGTTGTTTTTGTTTGTCATACAGTTTTGGGGACATTTTCCATTTTTGCTTTTGGACCACATTGTATGTAGCCCTGGTATCTATCCTACATTACATACATTGCATACAACCTTTGTATATATAAACTATAGTGCCAACGCTATCCTGGTGGTGGCGCTGAAATTTGCGCACGATTTTACAGTGGAGAGTAGGATATGTAGTAAAAAAGAGAATATTTTATTATTAAATTTAGCAGAGACAAATCTAACAAGTACTATCGGTATGCTTAAGATGTCGCCCCAATCGATTACTAAATATACCACACATCCAAGATTTCATAGAATTCGATCGAGTCGTTTTCGAGACTGTAGAGTGCTAACGAAACACATTAAAATTGTATATACCTACATAATAAAACAAAAATAATACAGATTTAAGGGACTGTTTACTAACTTTAAAAAAAATTGAAGTGGCTTATAAGTGTAAAACTTATATTTTCAATCAGTTTTTATATTTATAACTTTTATGTAATATTGATTATTATTTGAGCAGGTACTTAAAAACATAGACTTATCAGAAAAACAACAAAGATAAAATTAATTATAAAACTAAGATAAGATTTGATTCAAAAAGCGCGTTTCTAATTACAATTCGCACACTTCAAATCAGACTTTATAGAGATATTAAGTTTTTTTTTCTAAGAAATAACAAATGAAGTCAACACTTGAAAAACAAAATTACCTAAGTATACGATGTACAATATGTCATAAAAAAGGAAAAAGTGGTCATGATTTGTTTTAAAGAGAAAAGTTTATTTATCAATCAATTCTAAGAATACTACCGCCGCGCCGCCCCGGCAATGACGTCACCTTTAAAAACTATTTGTCTTAAATAATAAATGTGAACACTTCTATAAATCTACAGTCGCTACCTACCTTATGTTCGTCAATATTTATTGACCCAGTGATGAGTACTTCCGGTTAGGATTACTATAAATACATAAAAGACTCCTGACTTAGAGCGGAAGTAGGCATTAAAACTTGAAGGTTTCCCACATGAAATAGATATCGTCATTGAAAGTTATGAGTAAGTAGGTACAATACCTAATATGAAACCTTGAATAACTGGTAAACAAATGAACACTATTCATGCATTCACTGATCTGCCATGTTATTAATGTGATATGCAATTTAGTTATTGTGAATACATATAGGTATGTATTTTGTGTAGATATGCACATTTTAGAATAGATGTTGTTTAGGTTGGTTTATGTATGTATATGTAGGTAGGCCGCCAGCATTATGCATTCTGATGGGTGACAAAATGGTAACATTCAATTAACCCCTATTTTCAAAACTGACAGGAACAAATATTTCATTACTTGTAGGAGAAACTGGTCTATAATGACAGACGAATGTAAAATTTGTAAAAACTTAAATTGGAACAAAATTAAGATATTTTATACACAGCCTTTTAGTTGACCTGAAAAGGCGGAGACTAACAAAATATCGTACACAATAGTTGGCAAATCGAATGTCAAAATTCTTTAATTTCGTTTACATTTGGTCAGTTCTAGCAAACCTTTTCCATTCCCAAAACTTTCTAAACACACATAAGATAATAGTTTTACAATAAATTCACTTTAAACTTTAAACTATCACTGCGAACGCACTCTTAAACCAATGACTAAAATGTCAATGTCAATACATTCAGAAAAACAACATTTTCATCATTCTGAAATTCACGAACGAAGGAAGTTTACAAATAATACAACATTTTTTACCAAAATTTACGAGTCAGTGATGGCAACTTTAAGACCGTTCGACTATTTTTTTGCCCGTAATTCGCGTAACCGCATTTTTAGCTGAACGTCTTCGTCAACAAACGGAATATGCGCTATGATAATGTAAAAAACCTCATATGCATCACAATGGGCGTTTCTTTTTTTTGGTTTTTTTTTTATGAAAATGACCGTCACGTTACAGTCAATGGAAATCGATATAGAGAAATATTGGAGCATTATTTCTTTGGTCAATTGCATGAACTAGACATTACTGATATTTGGTTTCAAATGTGCCATCATCTTGGCACAAACAACACAGCGGGAGCAAAAATCGACTTATTGAAAACTCAATTCTAGATCGAGTGATTTGACATCTCCATATTGTTACGTCCAATCATTACTATATGCCACAAACCGCGACATTAGAAAAGCTCACAGCTAATATTGAACGAGCGATAGGGGGCGCTTCCGTCGAAATGTATGGCCAAGTCATCGAAATTTGGGTTCATGTGAACGACGACGTCGAATTCCATACATATGTAAATGTTTTGATTGTACTTCAAACCAATAAATCAAAGGAAATGCAGTAATGCGTTCTTTTTCTAAACAAAAGACAACTATACTTAAGCTGTTGTGTCAATATGTACAATTTGCAAATTAAATACATACAGTCAAATTTCGATAACTCGAAATGCTATTACAGTAAAACCCGCTTAAGAGAAACGGCAAAATCTCAGAGTCTTTCTTTCACTTAAGCAGGTTTTTTACTTAAACGAACCACGCTTAAAGCCTAGTACTCACCTAGCGTGAAATGAAAAATAAATACGTTCCAAATAACACGCGAAGAATAAAAATGAAAATAGAATAAACTTTTCCACGTGAATTTTTGATACTCACTTTGAATGAAAAAAAAGACAATTATTTGTAAACTGATTCGTTCTTTCTGTTTATAAATTTTCAATTTTTTGTTTGGAAACAAAATATTCAAATCAACTGACAAATGTCACAGTTTTCACGATGCCTTAAACTTTTTCCTGATGGTTGTATAATAGCGTGGAAAAAGTTGTGGAACATATTTGTTTTTCCAATCCACATTTAAGTACTCACCTCTTGTTGCGGATTTCATGCCAGTGAACCAGCAGTCACTTTTATATGAAATTTTCATTTTCACTTGAACTGAGTACTAGGCTTAAGTGAAAAATAATTTCACTTAAGCGGAGTTCGGAGAAGTGAAAAAAAATTCACTTAAGCGGATTTAAAACTTCCATTAAGCGGAGATTTAATGCTAGAAACAATATTGTTTTTATCTTTTGGACTTGCCTTGAAAGAAGTTAAATAAAACAACCATTAAATAACACAAAAATAATTTATTCAAAAACGAAAACTAGCAAATTTTTGTTCTGTTCGATTCAATTTTTTTCACTTAAGAGAGTTTTTTTTAATGAAAAATACATATTAAAAATTAACTGAAAATATGTTTCAGTTATTCAAGCTCGCTTCAATACCTCATATAAACGTATAGTAATAGCCGCTGAGCCAATAATGGATGGAGGATTTTTTGGCCAAAATCTGGAGAGACTTCCAGCTCCCACCCAATGAGCAAACTCACGTTGCGTCGTTGTCTATGTTCATCCGGATAAAATGGTAAACCTTATTGATTTTTTTACAGCTGGATGGTAACTTTGACAGATTGAAAAAAAAAAAAACAATTGGAAATTGCTGTCTGGGCACTCTTTATTGGAAGACTTTTATCACCTAATTTCACAGTGGGTAGGCGCCTACCTAATTATCTTATCATTTTTTGTCGATGTATTTTCTTTGACATTCTGCATTCCCCTAAAACAATGCTATGTAGGTACCTATTACTGGAACATCAAACAAAAACAGCTGCTCCAGGTGCTCTCTACCCAAAAACATTGAAAACATTCAACATAACACAAACATCCGGCTGGACTTTTGGCACATCCTATTCAATGTGGCGTCATCCTACCTGTGCAATGCATAGGTAGTGAAGAATCTAAGTACCTATGGATATGTAGGTATATACATATACCTACATATTTAGGAGATGTGTTTTTGTTGTCCTGGACGAAGGTAGACAATCGTCCTTCCATTAAATTTAAATTATCTATTTTTAACTTTTGGGAATTTGCCACCATGCATCTTTTGACCACCATCACCATGCCCCGAACCCACATTCGGTTCTTCACTTCACTTTACCACCACCATCATGTCCAACATTTTAATGACTACGTTCTGTTTGGCATGCGCCATCACCATGCTACCTAAATTGCTGGTTCGGCTTCGGGTTCCCGAATCCCAACAGCACCGCCATGTCCTCCTATCCTTTCCCTTCACTTTGTAATAATGAGTAGGATGAAGAATTGAAAATGTTTTTAGCAACAACAACAACAAGAACTTTAATTTTTGGGAAGCCCCCCACGCATATCAAGCGACTCACTGGTGCATTGCATGCATGGATGGCATAACAACATCCGCTCCGTTGCTGTGTGTGCATCCAAGAGGATCCTTTTGTGTTTTCGCTAGTGTGGATTGACGCAATGGTATTTGTGTGTGTATACTACAAAAAAATGTGTAGTAGTAGAGTATTCGTATTGCGCGTTTGTAGAGTGTTAATGCGGCGCGGCGATATAATATAAATGAATATTTCCCGTTCATCATACTGTGCAACGACAAAAGTAAATGCGTACGCAAGATGCACGTAGTGGGCGAGAAGAAGAGTGTATTTTTTCGTGATTCTGACCATTTTTTTACGTTCCACTCGAGTTGAATGAAAAATTTAATGTGTATTTGTTGAGGGGACTAAATAAAGGACAGTAGCGTAGGTAGATTATTTTTTGAGAGGGTGTTATTTTTTGTAAAGATATAGGTAGTAATTGTAATTGTAATTGGGTAAAAAATTTAATTTAGAAACGAATAATAATCAAGCCTATTTTTGTTCATTATTGAGTAACAATTTTACAAACACGATTCAAAAATTTTTGTCGCGTAAAATATTGATGATAAAGTGTTCAGTTTATATCCTTAAGCTAACAAAGGGTTCTTCAGAAACTTTGTCTATTCTTTTCAGAAGGGAAACTGTCATTCTGAAGGGCTAAGTAGGGTCTGGATGTCCAATCAAATACACCCAATACATAAGAATTTGTCATATTTTCACATAAAAAATAATGGCCATTTTCCATGAAATAGTAAAATATTAGTAGTACATCTTTAAGCTTCTTACTTTTCAACATTTTCTACATTAACTCGTATAATATATTTGTTTGTGTATGTAGATTCTAAAGAGTGAATGTGGTTCTTAATTTTTGCCATTTTGCAGTCTGATTAATAAGGTGCATAAATACTACTTTTTGGAAAACTGAGTTTATTAACTTGTATTAATGCAAATTTACTTTATCGAGAGCTTCTATCCTTTTGTCCTGTCTCAATAATTAAATAAGTCACAAAAGCCACGTTTACTCACTATATTTGCTCCACACCTGTGTAAAATTTTTACTTGACGGTCCAATTTTCAATGAAAAGTTTCTATGATAATAATATGATAAAGTGATCCATATAAAAGCGGAATCTTAGTTTAGTTTAGTTTTAGTTAAGTTTATTACACCAATTGAGTTACAATTCTCTTATAGACTACGAAATAATACAAGATTTATATTATTTATTTAAAAATATAAACTTAAAATATTTTAAAAATATAATATAATTAATATATTTCGTAATCTACACATTTAGGACCTTAAAAAAATCCACCTTTTATAATAATTATATGTAAACTTATAATGAAAACTTAGTAGACTATCAACGTTGACTGTAGAAGTTCATCGAAATTGTCTTAACTTTGTTTTACAGTTTCTTGATAATCTTCTTTGCACTCGTTTTTAGTTGATAACCATAGGTACAGTACAGATTGGAATTATTTTTGACCATCAATTAATATTAAACATGGAATACAACATGATCATCGACCTCTTTTTTGTTGTGCTAAGTCAGCTAGGTCTCAAATTTAAAACCATACGTTTTAACAGGATTCAGGAACCGAAGTATGGTGATGAATCACTATGATTTATCCCAATCAAGGTTTTTCTCAATCAAATTGAATCGATTAGGATTTTCAAAGGATCTATTCTGGGCTTAAGGTGCCTTATTTACACTAAGTAAAATGCATTTGCAATTATCTAAGCCTTAAGAAAGTGTGTCACGTAACTAAACCTTAAAGTGTTTAAGATCGACTTAAATCCTTGTAAACCATTTTCTAGGAAAAATATGTTGCCCAAGCATTCACTATAAAGATAGTTTTGGAATGTTTTTGAATCTTAAATAATTCAAACATTTTTTATTTTGATTCTGACCTGGTGAAAGCCATTGAAAAATGTATTGTCAATAAAATGATTTGTTACCCAGATTAGTTTATGTATTCTAGATCTGTTGGTGCAACCCAAGAAAATAGTTTTCTTTTTGGTTTTTAATTTTTGTTTTGAGCCCAAAACACTATGTAAATTGTAAATACTGTACAGATAGACTGGAACTGGGTGAGCTATCAAAGTAACAAACTACTTAATATTAAATAAGAGAGAGAGAATTCTGAACAAACAAGTCACAGTAAAAATATCGAATTATCTTACAGAGCTTAGCTCTTTATAACTCGATAAAAAAGGTACCAATATGATTTGAACAGTGTAAACGTTATGTGTTTTCAAGAAAACTATTATTATAAAGCTGCATGCATCAAATCACATTTTTGAACAGTTATCAAAAAGTTAAGCTTAATCAAGTAAAATCAGAAACTTGGAATTATTATTATTATTATTAGTTTTTATTCCTCAAGAACCTATTGAATGGACTTTATCTTTTTCCATACTTACAAATTATCTCTCAAATGGTAATTTAAATGAGCTGTTAAATATTATTAAAAATGGTTTTTCTACAATTTCACGTATTGCAGCTTCTTTGTCTGAAAAAAAGATTTGATATATAAGATTAATAAATATATAATGCCAATTTTTAAGAGATTTCTTAAAAACCCTAACCCTAAATGTGGTTAAGATTCAATTTATTCGTATATTCAAAAAGTATATTCGAAATGCATACCTCACTTTTGCTTTAAGTTTTATTTTCCAATTCCAGCTTCATTGTTGTATAAACACTTTTACAAGTGTTGTTTTAAAAATCATTGGATCACTCTCAGTCAAAAATCACATAAATTACAAGTTTCAGAGTAACTCCCGTGACTACCAAACTAAGGTGTCTTAATTAATTACGCTATTACTTGACTGGCATTATCAACATAAACTTGTGATTAATATCAAAATTTCAAAAAATTACTTTCTACATTGTATACATTTATACGTATAAACATTTTTCAAAAATAAAATAGAATTGGAATGATATTTTCAAGTAAAAAAAAACTGAAATATTTTTTAAAGAAAAACCTAAAAGGCTTCCGTAAGATGATTGTTTGAAATGGTTAGCCATTGCTGAAAATTTCAGATTTAAACAAAATATTCTATTCTAGGTACCCTTGAGAATATTACTAATATTACATCGACAACATCCTTTTACTCCATCGCTAATTTTCTTATCGTTCGTGCTATATTTATGTTTAACATTATAATGGTCTTAATAAACCCTTGATCGCGTGTTAATTATAGAATAGAAGGATTTGTTTTCAAAATAATTTTTAACTAAATAATATCCCTTATTTCTAATAATATTACACAAATATTATTTTAAGAAAATCTTATTTATCTTCTTCTTTTCTTAAATATATAGAATTAAACATATAGGACTAAAGAAACAAAAAAAACTTTTCGATAGGCTTAATTAAAATTCAATTTCGTGCATAAAGTTTTGTGTTGTCTATTCAACAAATAAATACTTTAAAAACTTAACGATTATTGCTCCTCAAATATGTCTCCCTCAGTTACCGAAGTGCTCAGTGGAATGCTAGTAGACGTGTCTAGGGAAAGCTGTCCAATGATCGAAAAATTACATTATCAGTTCAAAAGTTATTGATAATTTCAAAACATTTTTATCACATATCTGAAATTTTAACTTAAGACAAAAATCAGCAATACTTCTGCTCCCGTAAAATAATATCTCAAAAAAATAATATTGTTAAGAAACTAACTAACCAAATAAAGTTGTATTCCTCCCCTTAATCAGTTCACCCGTGATACTCGTTTAGATGGGAATGCTCATCAGTTCACCCTCGAGCATTATTTTGGTTGTACCGTCAAATATAGAGATTCGTTTTTTAGTCGCACAACCCTATTATGAAATAATTATCCGGTACGGTTTTCCCTTGCATTTAAATTTTCAAATATTCAAGTCTTATGTTCACCGACACCTCCAATCACTCCTCGTTTAAGGCAAAATTGAAAATTTTTCTTTTCTACTAGATGCATTTTACAGAAACTTGCTCAAGATTGGCAACAGGAAATAATATCTTATTTGTTTTTTCACATATTTGTTTATATATCGCACATAAACCTTTTATAATAATACAGTCATATGTAAAATAATTTCAGAATTTCACTTTACGCTACAAAACTTACAATATTTAGAAAAGTTGATAACTATAGCCGGTTTTATTTATTTATCAATTATTGGCTTGAAACTTTTATTATACTAATGAAGTCCCATTTGTCTATTAGCCATTAACCCCCAAAGCACTTTACAGATATAAGAAATGCTCATCTGGGAAAAACTCGCATGTACGAAATACAAGCCTACATACTTTGTCGATCGATTAAGTTTCTCTAAGAAACAACATTTTAATTTCAATTCCCTACTTGTTGTAATTGACATAATTTGCATGGATAAATATATCTCCACCCTTAATTACAACTTCTTCCCAAAAATAATTTGGAACGAGATCAAATACTCTTAATATATTGTGATACACAATTTGGTCAATTTATATTTGAAAGAATTTTTTTACAGCAAATCTGGGGAAATCTTGCTGAGCCTTCCGAGTTAAGATTTTGTATCTTATTTCGTTTTCTCATAAGAAAATTTATTTCCTATACACTCAGACATAAGAAAGAATTTCCTTGGATTTTCAGTTTATATTTTTATAATTATTTAAATTGTTAAAAAAATAATAACAGTATCTTTATGCAATATTTTTAAATATTCTAATGTTTTGATTTATGCATAATATTGTACTTAACAATTTGTAAATTTAAAACAAGCTTACCATAATAAATTCTCAGTTTTAAATGCTTTTTAAATTATATTATAACTGAGTCCTTTTTCAATTTGTTTTAATATTCTCCAACTGAACACTGATAATATTTATAAACAGTAAAAGTTCGTGCAAACAAACTTAGCAAACACCTTCATCTTTTTGAACACGAGATAAATGTCATTATTTCTGCCATGTTGTTTTTACTTATTATTATTTTGTATTATTCAATGAATCCCTTAGATGCTCAATCTTTCCATTATTATGGAAAAGTGCTTTTATAATTCCAATTCATAAAAAAGGGTTTAAGAATGAAATCACGAATTACCGACCCATCGCCAAACTTTCTGTTATTACCAAACTGTTCGAGTCCATTGTATATAATATGTTATCCCTTAACTGTAAGTTTTTCATTTCCATTTGTGACAATCAACACGGTTTCGTCCAAAATAAATCAACTATTACAAACTTACTTCATTTTACTTCTTTTTGTGTTGACTTCTTTGAAAATCGGAAACAAGAGTAGATTGTGTGTTCACAGATTTTAGTAAAGCCTTCGATAAATTGTGTCATAAAACCTTAGTTCATAAACTTAAAGCCTTAGGATTTAATGACAAATTCTTAATGTGGATCTCGTCATATTTAATGAATAGAAATTATAGTGTTACTTTTAGAAATGAGCTCTCTGATCAATTTTACAATAACTCTGGTGTTCCACAAGGTAGCCATTTAGGACCCCTATTATTTATCTTGTAAATGATATAACTTCTGTGATAAAAAACTCTTCTGTTCTGATATATGCTGATGACATTAAAATTTTCAAAACTATATGTTCAATTAATGACTGCTCACAGCTTCAAGAAGATCTACATAGTTTTAGGGAATGGTGCAATACAAACCGACTTTTCTTGAATATTGACAAATGTAAAACAATGTGTTTTACACGCAAAAAAAAATGTTAGATTATAATTACATATTACATTCTTCTTCTCTTTGTAAGCTATCTGTTTTCTCTGATTTAGGTGTTATTCTTGACAATAAATTAATGTTCACTGACCATTATAACTTTATAGTTAAAAAAGCTAATAAAATTATCGGTTTTATTAAACAATTCTCACAATTTTCGTGATCCCTATGTCCTCAAGCTTCTTTACATATCTTTTTTCAGACCAATAGTTGAATACGGCTGCGTAATATGGGCACCTTACTATTCTGTTCATATAAACAGACTTGAAGGTATCCAAAAAAGGTTTTTGCGATTTTGTCTTCGTTTTTTTCCGTGGTTCTAAAGATCCACACTAGCTCCATATTCTCACAGACTCTTGCTTATAAACCTCCCATCACTTTCACAACATAGACAGTAGGGTGATGGAGCCAGTAGTCGGCCATTTAACTTTTTTTTATGATTGATTGTTTCCCAAAATTCAGTTGTTAGAGATTTGGACATAAAAGTTAGTTTATATGATTACTTGGAATGTCTTTATTTTAAAACTTTTGATTTTTTTACTGGACTTGCCATGAAAAACAAACTATTCTCAAAAATTTAAATAAATGGATGAATCTGGTGAAGTCGGCCCCATAAACTCCAGAGGTCGGCCACATAAGTCTTCAGTAGTCGGCCCCAAATTTTTAAGTTATATATTTTACATTTTTTGACCAAGATAATTAAAACCACCATAGACAATTTAACTTTTATTACTAAATCGATTGCAAGGTACATATAGTATCGCACTTTCTTATATATATGTACATATAAATCTATATAAAAATGTAATTAAAAAAAAAATAAAAACAACTTCAATATATGTAGTTATGTATGTATGTTTCGACATACAGGTACAGAGGTATTAGTTATTAGTAAAAATAAGAAAAATTACTTTACAACGTCAAAACCGCTTAAGAGAAACGGCAAAATTTCACCATATTTCTTTCACTTAAGCGGGCTTTTCACTTAAGCGAGCCCCGCTGAAGTGAAAAATAATTTTACTTCAGCGGAGTTCGGATAAGTGAAAAAAAAATTTCACCTAAGCGGATTTAAAAAATCCATTAAGCGGAGATTTAATGCTAGACACAATATTGTTTTTATCTTTTGTACTTGCCTTGAAAGAAGTTAAATAAAACAACGATTAAATAACACAAAAATAATTTATTGAACAACGAAAACTAGCAAATTTTGTTCTGTTCGATCCAATTTTTTTTTCACTTAAGAGAGTTTTTTTTCAATGAAAAATATTAAAAATTAACTGAAAATATGTTTCAGTTATCCGGGTTTTTCACTTAAGCGAGTTTCACTTAACCGGAGTGTTTTAAGGGAAATTGGTCGGAAAATACTTGGGGATGAAGAAAGTGTTTCAGGTAAGCGGGTTTTTCTCTTAAGCGGGTTTTACTGTAAAGGTATTAATCACATTTATAAAATTTTTAAAAAAGGAAAAATTAATTAAATAAACAAAAAAAAAAACAAGCCAGGACATGATGCTTTCAAAACATCAATAGGATCATTGGAAAACAGCCACAAATACCGGAAAATATGATCAGCACTGATACTGAAGCTACCTCGGCCCAAGACAAGATGGAAGCGTTCGTCGACTACTTCGAAGGAAACTTCACACCGAGCCCACCTACTGACCCAGCTTTCTTACAAGAAGTTGAGGCAACAGTTCAACAAACACTGCAACCAAATCCGGATAAGATCTATTTTAATATCAACAGTCCAGCAAATGATCCCACCGATGTTCCACATTTATGAAATCTAGAGGAGATTGTAGAAATCATCGGCAATGCTAAGCCAAAAAAGTTTGATGGAAAAGATGGTGTCTCCTACGAAATCATGAAAAGGCTGACCATGCAGTAATGATTTTCCTCACAATCATTTTAAACAACTGCATCAACAACTGTTACTTCCCCCAGCAGAGGAAAACAGCGAAGTTTCCAAGTACAAGCAGATATCACTTCTCAACAACATCAGCAAATTACTCGAAGAAGTAATCCTTCGAAGACTGAAGAAATTCTACTCTGAAAATTCCATTGTCCCTGACATGCAATTCGACTTTGCAGAAATCTGGTCAAGTACCTGGGAGTGCACTTCAACGAGTTGCTAACTGCACTCGAGAATTGATCTGAAAAAGGCCAGCTGTGCCTTCAGCCGTTTGCACCCATTGGTTAAAAGAAGATCAGGTCTTAGCCAACCAACTTAGATGTTATTCTACAACAAATATACTGTTAATAACTTAAAAACTATTTATTCAAGTTTTTTGTTCAGAATTTAATAACACTAGTAAGTTATTTAAGTAAATCTTACATGTGTAATCCTAGCCTTACATAGATACAAAACATAACAGGCCGACATAAGAATACTGGTCTATAGTCGGCCACCCATTCCCCCTTGACATTAAAAGGCGGCCGACTATTGAAACCACGAAATATTTTTTCTTAGTGTTTGTGGGAATTAAAAGAGAATAAAATTTCCTTTAACTTTGCGTACTCAGTTGAAAAAACACAAAATACAAGTAGTTTTCAGTAGTCGGCCGGGGGGGGGGGGGGGGTCCGAGCTAGGAAGAATCGAAAAAAAAATGTCTTCTGAGGGCGGCCCCCCTTGTAGTTAATAACAAAAAAATATTTTTAAAGATTTTTAGCGAAAATACTCAAATAAAAACTATAAACAAGCAAATAAAGAACAATTAGTGCACCTACCTTCAATATCTTGCCAATTAAACCTTTTTTAAAAAACTACTTCCGCTAATTTTTTTTGTTCGAAAAAGCATAAAAACACAAGGGACGAAATCTCGACGCAAACTTTTATTTTCTACAAGAAAACCAGCAGCTGCAATTGAATGAAATTTTGCGCCCAGGAAGAAAAACCGTTAGCCTTTTAGAAAATATTTTTTGCCTGGAAGTTGAACGAAGGCCTTTACTATTACGCTGTACTTTACGACGAAGTGGCCGACTACTGGAGGTGGCCGACCTTAGGTGCCATCACCCTATCTCCAGCTTTGTTTTATTGTAAAATTAATCAATGGTTCAATAATATCTCCATCAGCTCTGCATCGTCTAAATTTAACCTATAGTCAAATTAGCATAAGAAGACAGTTGCCTTTATGTCTGATTTTCAGCAGAACAAACTATGATGTGAATTGTGAATATCCCTCTAAATCAGTTGATTTCAGTTTTCAATAAATATTATTTTTTAATTACTTCTATAAACGACAATAGCCGTGTTTTTTTTTTTTTGGAAAAGTTATCCGTAGACCGTAGTACAGTAGGATTTTATATGAATAACAAATACAACATCCGCAGTAGGATCACTGCCGATAAAAGGAGAAGTGAAATCCTGCTCCGGATAGATATTTGACGTTTATTCGAGTATCGGCAGTGATCCTATTGCGGATGTTGTATTTGTTATTCATATAAAATCCTACTGTACTACGGATAACTTTTCCAAAAGTAAAAAATTTAAAGAAAACTTTTTTAACATTGTAGTTTATGTATTTATTTATTTTGTAGGTAAATTATTTTTTAAATTAAAATATATGTAATTAGCTATAAGTTCTTTTTAACGTTAGACCATTAACGGATTAAATAAATAAAAGAATGGTCTTTAGATATGAAAGAATAAATGATTCGTGTCGTAATAAGTTAGATGTTCATAGAATTTGGACAGTAATAAGACCATAAAA
Organism: Philhelius festivus; assembly: GCA_963931855.1. Classification (NCBI taxonomy): domain Eukaryota; kingdom Metazoa; phylum Arthropoda; class Insecta; order Diptera; family Syrphidae; genus Philhelius; species Philhelius festivus. The sequence continues at coordinate 190,309,197 of OZ007556.1, read as the reverse complement.
TTGCATTGGACGATTATTTTAACTTGAACAAAATGTTAGAGATAATCACCCATGAATTATATATTTTGCATCTGCAAAATGCAGAAAAGTAGAGAGAGTAGTAGAGTGGGAGAGAATACACAGGTGGTAACTCTTTTTTACTTCCTATAAACTGCTATAACTTGTTGGCTTGTTAATACGAAACTATACAATGAAAATTTAACTTACCTCCATTTTCTTCCATTTCGATTCAATGTTTTTTTTTATATCATACGTCCGTCAACAAACATTATAGAAAAATGTGAAAATATTGCAAATTTACAAAATGCAGACGAAGATGCTATAATAAAGATGAACATGGTCGTCTTTACTATAATCTTGACTTCTGCATTTTGCTCTTTTTCTCTTTATCTAACAAATATGAATTCTGTATTTGGTATCCCTTTTTTTTTGCAGAAATCAAATACAGATATGTATGTAAATGTACCATTACATTTCAAAAGTAAAAAATTACTTTGAATTCAAAGGCCCAAAATTTTAAACCGGCTATTAGTATTAGCATCAGCTATGCAAAATGTAAGTTGAATTAGTACGATGTTAAAACTGTTTTAGTATGATACCTACTTGGTTAAAACGACAATTTTTTATTTTTTTTTAAATTTATTATCATAAAATAGCTAATTTATTTTTTTTAGTATCGTGCTAACTTCACATGACATTTAAAAACCTCAAAATAGGACTGTTTAATAATCTTTTTGCATAAACTGTCATTGTGTTAGGTGAGACTGTTCAAAATTTTGAGCCAGTATTATTTACAATTTTCCAACTTTAAAGTAGTTAACTATCTCTTTCTTAATTTTAAACATTTTCTAACTAGTATCGTACTAAGGCTATTTTTTTTTTGATTAATAAATTCTGAACATACCAAAATAATGTCAGTTCGGCCAAAAAACAAAGTAAACAGTCATCTTTTGACGTTTTTAAATGTTGATACTAAAAAATTCAAATAGACATTTGATAGTTTTAACTTAATAAAATGTTAAAGAAAGTAGGTATGATACTAAATTTACAAAATCGTCGTTTTAAGCATACTATACTATAACAGTTGTAACATCGTACTAATTCAGCTAAGATTTTGCGCCAAAGTATTTAACAATAACAAAAGCATAAACTTTTCAATTCAATGTTTCTTAACTTGTAATCAAAGCCATCTCATTCACAAGAAATATATATTTTTAGTAAAAATATTCTCTGAACAAAACGCCCCCCGTTTTCCCTACGTCACTGTCACAAAACACAGTCTTGTTGAATTTAAAATCCAGTTCGTAGTGAGCATGTCAAACGGCGCACAACGGTTGTATTTTCTTTTAAATGGGAACTCCGCTTATGCGTGTTTTCATCTTCACAAGTCAACTACGAACATCATAGTATTCTTACAATACTATTAAACAAATTCCTACCATATCTATACTGATTTCTCATTCCCTCATAAGCTTCTGTCTTCTTCTAGATCATTTCGAAACAAATTCACTCCATATTCCATTCAATCATCGCGCATAAACACACCGAAAACTCAACAATACTACCGCACAATCAATGACGACAGGAAAGAAAATCGTCACACACACAATGCCCTCCACGTACATGTACGCTCAACCTCCTCTACCACTACCCATTCCATTTGCCATACCATCAGCACAGTCTGGCTAAACTTCAGCCAACTCCGTTCGATATTTTTCAGTTTTTCAGTTCAACGTACACTTCTCAGAAAAGATAGTTGTGTTTCGTAGTCTCTTTTGTATATTTATAAAATAATTGTTCTAAATTATGAAGAAAACACTAATTTAAAAATAAATATAAGTTTGTAATAATTAACATAATGTGTGATGATTGAAATGTGTGTAAATATAAAAGTTTGATTCAAATAAGCACATCTCGCAAAATATTTATTAAAACAAAAACAATTCTCTCTTGAATGTCTCGCAAAACGGTTATAAATGAATCTCATTAAATTATTTTTAACAAACCACTACGAATAGGAAATCAATTAATTTTATAACAAAACAAAAAGGTAGGTTTTTTTTTATCTATTGTAGAAAAAGTTTATATTTTTTTCTGTTAGTGGCATACAAAAGAAAAATTTGTATTTTCCCATTGAGTGCGATAATAAAAAAAGAAATTGTATGTATGAACGTTGTGTGTGTTCCGTTTAGTGTAAAAAACATGGCTGCCTTTTGCTCTCGTCGTTCGTTTGTAACCATACCATAGCCAACAGCAGACTTCGTTCGCGCGAGGGGAAACTTGGATAAGAAAAAAATCAATATTCGCCATGGTAGTGCTAGAAAAGTGCGCCTGGTGGTCTATTTTTTTCAACTAATTTGCCAAAGCTTTGAAAATTGTTGACATTTACCAAAATTCATGCATAGAAATTGTTGATAAAAAAGTCCTTAATGATAAAGGCAAAGAGAAGCAGAGGCATATGTGGGAAAATGATCTCATTTAATAAAATTAAATTATCATGCTTAATATGGCTTTCTCTCTGAAACCCCTCGTTGTTGTTTTTTTTCTTGTGTGTTTTGTTTCCCTGTGCCTGTCCCTCATCTTTGCCTTGCGTTCGAATGGTATTTGTCTGGTTTCCCGTTCCCACAATTCACACATATATAAAAATATACGGTGGTGCCAGCAATATATTTTTTTCTGTATTATATACTATTTTTACGAGAGTTTTGCTGTGTGACACAAAACAACAGCAATTCATTTATTTTGCTATGTTGTCAGTTTTCATTTATGGAATTTATTATTTTTTTTATAAATTATATTATGGCGATATGAAAATTTCTTGTCCACTCGGTCGTAAGTACCTAGATGGATTTTATTTATATTGCCTACGATTTTATATTTCGGTTTGGTAACTTGGATTTCTTACAAATTTTCACAAACTAGGTATTTTTCTTATTCTATGGATTTTGACAGCTAATTGCAGTTTAAAATAAAAACCATCCTAATAAGTGTTATCGCAACTTACGCCAGACTTGATGGAAGAATGGTGTAAACACCTGAAACGTTGCAGATCTATCGATTCCTGAAAGCCCACTTAAGAACATACATATAATGTAGTAAATTTCTCTAAATGAAGGCACAAATTCATCAAAGAGGCAGGCTTGGTCCTAACTCCTAATATGTGCATATGTCATGAAGCTCAAACTTACAATTTGAACTGGGAATTAGGAATTTTTATCTATATTTCAGCACTCAAAAATTATATTTAAGCTAGCAATTAAAATCTTCCCACTCAGAAATTGGACTAGATTAGAAAGATACCAATAGGTATAACAGTTATAACAATTTACCTTCATTACAAGTACATTAACACGTAACAAGCTTTTACTAAGTTTATATGCCGTATCGAAAGATCGAGTTGGATTAGAGTCAGATTTTCGACCCAGGTTTTTCGTCATTTGAGTTAAGAGTTGAAATGGTGTTGAGCGATTCTGCAACAATTTGTTAAATCAACTCCTCTACCCAGGCTTTTCGTCTCTTATTTAAACTCGACACCGCTGAGCGAAGTATTCAAGCTCGCTTCAACACCTCATGTAAACTTACAGCCATATTTATAAACTCATTATAGTGAGTACATAAGGCTATGCAACCCTTATAATGCCTCTAAACGCAAAATCGTTATTTATAAAACTTATGTGACGTTGAATAGGGGCATTATAAGCTAAACGCGTTTGGAGGTTGAATAGTGCCTATATAAGGACATTTTAGTATTGAACTGTCACATTCACTTTGACATCACATTGAGTTATAAAGATTATCAACAAAAAAATGCCTTTGACTTAATATTGAAACTAAAACTTTGTGTTATTTTTATTTATTGAAACAAAAATGTTATACTAATATATTAAAAACAATTTGAATTGAAAATTGTTTAGAATTAAATAGATAAATATACTTGTTGGTGATGTCTCTCCACGCATCCTTCTTCATCCGGTGTGTTAGTGTTGTAATTATTATCTTGCATTATTGAATTGTATCCTAAAGAACTTGTCTGAGGAGTATTCCAGCTATAATGAAACGAATAACAATTTGATTTCCAGTATTTTGCTAGAGATAATAACATACTTTATCTGACGAATCAAAGCTAAGGCTAGCCGCGCACTAGCAATTTTTAGTTGCGAAACTGTTTGGTTACTTATAGAAAACAGATGAACTGTTTGGTTGAATGTCGATGAATTTGCAGATAATTATATGTTCAATAAAATGGCGAACTTATTTTAGGCAATCGTTTAGTTTGTGTCAAAACACAAACTTTTTAGTTGCTCGAACCAAGCAGTTTCGCAACTAAAAATTGCTAGTGCGCGGCTGGTCTAATTGTTGGAATTCTTTTAGCTTTTGGTAGTTTCCTTTTTGTTTATTACTCGTAAATTCGATAGACAGACAAGATGTTTTTTTTGATAAACAACTGAGTGTTATGAAGGCTAAATGTAATAGATTCTTACTTTTTGGTACTTTATTTGACACAAGCTCATTATAACTATGCAGGGTAGGCAATTGTTTTATAAATATGAATTTGCATAGTGGATGAATAAGTCCTTATGCATTGCATAACTATTCACGCGTTTAGGGAAATCTAATAAATACGGCTGTTAGTATTTAAAAATAAACTGTTTGCTAGAAGTATATGCCTACCGGCAAAGGACTCTCGCTCTGCGCTGCCGCATACGCATGAAACAGTAGGTACATGTACATTAGAACTGTTATAATTTGGCATAATGTTTACTCAATTCAGATAAAATATGCCGAATAGTGTTTTGGTTTTTGAACGAAATTAAGGACATACCAATCTGTGCCAGTTTCAAAGGACCGACTAACAAAAACAAAATTACTGCCCACAAGAAAAAGGTGTTTTTTATATCGTTGGATAAATGCAACAAAAAATGGAAATGTAGACTAGCTTTGGGGCCAAATTATAGGTTTTTGAATTGAGCGAAATATTTTTTCCAAAAGTCAAAAATGGCTTACGTATTTATTCTCGTAGTTAGGAACATACATACATATGTATGCAGGTATGTTGGCGACTCAAATCTGACCGTATTTTGTCATATAATTTTGACCAAAACCTGATATGCTTACACAAAAGTTCTAAAAAAATCTAGGTATCCACTAGGGTATTATGCATAAAATGGCATTAAAACCCACAATTCGCTGAGATTCTTTTTTCCTTTTATTTTGTAGATATGATTGAAAATAACAGCTCAATCTTATTTAAAGTTTCTGACTACTTTAAGCCTTAGAACATTCAATAAATACTTTTTTTACTGTCAACAATTAAGGTTTAAGAAGGTGGAACTTAGTTGTTTTTGTTTTCTAAATTTGGTATAAACACTTATTCAAAAGAGTCAGCCTTTTCGGAATTTTAATTATTAGAAATGTCTGGCAAAAAAAAAGAATATTATTATTCAGTGCTGTTTCTGTTAATGTCCTAAAAATGTTTTTCTTTATTTTCTCTTAGGGTTAGAATTTAACCTTTTTAAAATTCGAAAATTGTAAATTAATTCAGTTACTCGTAAGTAGGTATACACAAATATATGTAATAAAACCCTTAAAAGAGCACAAAAAAACTTGGAGCGATTGAACGAAATTCAGACAACAAATTCAGCTTCAAACATCTTTATCTATTTATCATTTATTTTTTTAAAAGTTACAAAATGTTAACTTCGTCTTTATCTAATTTTAAGAAGCGAAATAGATATGATTTATAGTATGGTATAGATAGCAGAATTCTGATTTCTAAGTAAATATCATGAAGTGGAAAAGTAGCTAGGAAAAATAATGAAGATAATGGAGAATATTGACGAATGCGACCCTCTTCATATAGATTGTACATATATTCTAAAATTAGCTACACACTACAAGTTGCTCAAGGCCATGATCTAATCCCGTCAATAAACTTGTAACTAGTGCTTAGTTTTCTTAGGACGAACGATGGTTTTCACAGCACCGAACATCTATGTATGTAATATACTCGTCTAAAAGTATGTGGTTCCATCCAAATTTCAGATATTTATGTTATTGTTTTCTGCCATGTAAGCATGTATAAAAGCACACATTTGTTATATTTTCAACCAATTATGTATATTTCAAGCATTATTTTGCTATCGCAACAATAAGAGAATTACATGCATAAAATTATGGAAAATTATGGTTTGTAAGAGGCTTGTAAGTAAGCGTAATTGACCTTATGAATGCCTTGAATAACATTACATTTTTGTACCTATACTTATTATTAAACTTGGTATAATCCTTTAACAGCTTAAAGTAATATTAAGATTACTAAAAACAATATTTCCTCACTGTTATCATTGAAAGTGTTTAATCGCCCTTATAAACATAGTATAAAATAATTAATTATCAAATAGGTACATTTGACAGTAAATTACTTTTCTTTTATTGTGGATTCAATTTTATCGTACTTAGTTTAAGTTTTTCCAATTTAATTCCAAGAAATCTATAAATTCTAAAAAATTAATATGACGAAAACAACTTTCAAATCTACACTGTCACTACTCGACATTATTCTCAACAATAAAACTAGGTTCAAATGCAATATACCTAAATCACTTTATCGATGACACTATCGATTTTTATTTTACAATCATACGACATCAGCTGCAATAGTTCATTTCCGGTTTGCCTTTAAAAAATCATTTATTCGGCATTTGACTACATAATGTACATTCGTTTCTTGTTCTCATTTATTTTTATGACGCAATTTTTGTGGTACATAAGAAGTACGACGTATCTATGTAGCAAACAACCCCTTGTCAATATGTACATATATACATTATACATTCTCGTATAATAGACCAAAACCATATGTTTTGTATTGCCAAAAATCAGACAAGTCCTGAGTATGCGCATTATAAAATTCTACAGATTTTTTCTAAGTTGATCTGGCAATTCTTTTGATTTCTTGGAATTCGTACTGGCAAGCGTTCAATTGAATTGGACATTGTACCCAACATATAGCTATGTACTCGATGTGTAGTTAGTTGAGGCCCCCCGAAGAAGCAAAGCAAAAGACCTCACAAGGCATTTTTCGAATGTACTTGTTTTATGCTGCTGTGAGACTTCTGCTGTATTCTCCTCTGTCTCTTCTTCTCTAATGGCAATTTGACTTTGCAGTTGGAGGAACATACTACAAAACTTCGTGAGCTGTGGTGGTCTCCTCTGCATCTTAGGGAGTTAGCTGGAGTCTTTTATTTCACGATTTTCCCGTCCCAAAGCTGCATGACTGCATACCTTTTGGCCCGTCCGTCGTCGTCGTTGTTGTTGTGGTGGTCGTTGTAGCCGTTGTCGGCTGGAAAAAGAAGTCGTGTTCAAGCCCACTAGATTGGTATCATTGATGAAGCCCGGGTGAAGAAGAAGGCGCAAGCGGACAATAATTGTGGAGGCATCATAGCATAGCAAAGCCCTTTGCGCGCCGCGCGATTTATATATCCAATCTACACACAACTCGAAGAGTGCCAGTCAGCCAGCGTGAGAGACTTGCCAAGGGGATAGTCCCCCTTCTTTGCTGGAACTGCAAGTAGGTTCCACTCCTCTGATCGCCATGGCGGCGGAACATTCTGTGAGAAAGTTAGAATGGAATGCAGTCAAACTAGTGTAGCATGAGAAAAAGGCAAAAAACGAACACAAATCAAGCAGCTAAACCGCAGAGGACGACGGGATACAAAAAACCATCAATGGATACAGAAATTGGTTGAGAAAAACCGCCGTCGTCGTCGTGTCGGTACAGATTTCGGTCCATAGTCCAATCGCTAGACTGCACGATAAAAGCAACAAAAGAACATAAGAAGCTATACAAAAAATAAAAGAGAAACATAAAAACCTCTGGAATGCAGTTCTTCCACTTTGTGTGGTGGTGGGTTCAACTTCAAAAGAAGTACAAGAAGTACACTCTTGAGAATCGCTGGAAACTAACAAAAAAAAAAAAAACAACCGTGATTTCAACGTTTTTTCCCTTCATTTGGTTGTGCCTCAAGACGAGTTCTACACTCGTGTGTTGTGCATTTAGCTGCTGCTATTGCAGCTTACTGTGAGAATGGAATGCGGGCGCGATTGGAATCGAGAGATTCTAAAAGAGTATGACCACCATCGCCGCCGACCTAACAATGAAAGACGAGTCTTTCGATTCTGAGAAAAATCTCTTATTATTATCTTATAGCCTATTGCATTCCGAACATGCAAAAGGGACGGCGAGGGGTGGATTACGTCTTTGGGTATCGGCAAAGTTCAATCGGCATTCAAAAAATGGGTTTTTCTTTTCGTGTTCTTTTTCACAAGGAATGTCTTTCAGAAGATAGGTACCTAGTGCTTGGTTTTTTTTTTATTCGTCTTTTATTTAACGAGTATAATCTTAAATAGGCATCTCTAATGCCCTGCGCGCTGGTTTTTGGACCATTAATGAGTATTGTTGTTGGTGTAGTAGACAACAGGGCCAAGGGACTGGTGAGGGCTATGAGTCCGTCCAGCAGACACAGGGAACACCTATCTACTCTCATTCTCGCGAGGTCTATGAATTATGTTAAGGTCGAATATCAGATGGTTTTTTTCTTTTTTTTTTTTATTAAGAGGTTCTTATTCTTATTAGTTCTGAGAATTTCCCTATTTTTAGGGAATTCCATTAAGAATTTATTAAATGAGTCTCATCATCTCAGTAGTGGATTGATGACCACCAGCACAGCGCAGAGTGTTCGATGAAAAGAATTTTTAAATTACAAAGGGATAGAGAGAGGGAGAGAGAGAGAGAAAGAGAGTGAGAAAGGCAAATCTGATAGCTAATTATTGTAGATTCAATTGAAGAATTTTTGTTTTTTTAATTTAAGAAATTGAATCAATTTATGTATATCCACTTATGATAAAATCTTATCACAAGAGTTATTTGCTCTCTTGATTATTGAAAATACTGTTTTTCAGTATGATTATATTAAGTAGCTACTACCTACCGCCTGCTTTTTGTCAAAAATATTGAAACGTCTCCTTTCCAATTATAAATGAATATGTGCCACAATATTTCTCATGCCGTCTTTGGTATTTTTATCGAAGAGCATCCACTCTGGACAAAAATATCACTTATCTTTCGCAGGCGGGTGCTGCTATTATTCCGTTCTGATTACCACATTAAGCTCGCCCACTTTCAGATAAAACTATTAAAATACTCCCATTAAATTGAAGGTTTATTTTTAAATAATTTAATTTAACAGTAAACAAGTTGTTGCTAATACTTTTAACATTCGTTCTAGTTACTAAGTAAACACTTATATATTATCTTATCTTTTACCCTAATTTTTTCCATCAGTATCGGTTTCGTCTTGTTCGGCTTTAGTACGACGCCTCTCATATAGTAATATAATAGTACACATGATAAATACTTCAGCAATAATCCCCAAGAATGGCCACAATGCAGCCAATTTGCCCTTCACTCGAACATATGTAAAGTCACTAGCAGTCTCAGCTAAATCCAAATCTGTAACAATATTCCGAGCATGACACTTGTACTCGCCCCTATCTTCGAGACCGGCATTTTCGACAATCAAAATGGCATTTTTATTGTTATTCTGATCAGCCTTCAAAATATGACGTCCAGTTGAATTGTGAATTGTCAAATTTCCAGCTTCCCAATATAAGCGAGGTTCGGTTCCATCAACAGCACAAGTAATTGACAGTTTCTCACCTTCGACGACATTGGTATTCGATGGCAATCGCACAACAACATTAGCCACAACTCGTATATCTCTCTTTGAGCCAGTATTCACTCGACAACTATAAATGCCAGCATCTTTTTCTTCGGTTTTATCAATGATGAATTGCCTCTTGGGAGCTATGATTTTGTAGCGACCTTCGAGTGAACTTACTTGTGAAACTTCGGTTCCATTCTTTTCCCAAGTTAATTCATATTCTCCGGGTTTGGTTATGTTGCAGCTCAGGATCAATGGTTGTTTTATGGCAAAGTGTTTCAACTGATGTTCGACGTTATCGTAATTTGGCACCAAAAGATCATTTTGACCAGCAACTATCGTTATCAATAATAAAACCATAAAGAATTTAATTGCCATTCTTGCTAAGTAGTATTTTCAAAACGAACAGAATTATATAACTAAACAATGATAACTATGCTCATTGTTAAAGAAAACGAGCAACGAATGTGATATTTAAAATTACAATGAAAATCGTATGAGAGAAGTTAAACGTTCAGAGCTCTGTATAATGGAGAAATAATTTAAAAAAAAAAAACAAGATAACGATGAAGATATGGTTATTGGTTAGGCGTGCGAGATAAAGAAACTGATTTAAGTTAAAATATTCAAACTCACGATAGTACTCTCTTACAATATAAAATGCTTGACAAATGGATTTATATTTTTGAGATTAACCATTTTCATTTTAAGGTGACATAGTAGATGTGAAAAATATTTTACTTGAAAACAACTTTTGTTTGCTTTACTTTTTGTATCAAGCATCTACGAACGAAATGAACAAAAGTCTAAAGATAAGAAGAGAATGATAGGTGATATCTTACTGATATGTTATCACTGACGTTATATTATACTCTCCAAACGGCAAACCTTCAACAAACAAATCCGAAGTTGTTATCAACATTTTATATACCTGAAAATATTTTTTTTATTTCTGCGGCGTCTGAGAAACCGTGATAACTTTAGGGTGGTAGAAATATTAATTGAAAACAACATATTCGATAAGAGTTAAAAGTCCTTCACTGTCAAGTCTATAAAAACCAGAATATAAGAGTTTAAGTACCTAGTTCAAACATTTGCAGTCACGTAAGCTGAATGCTCGAAATGCTTGAAAACTTGGCTTGTTGTAGCTTTCCATTTGAAATGTATTGATCTTTTATCAAATAAATAAATTCACTAATCAATTAAGCATTTATTGCTAGCTTTAAGTAAGTTGTTAATTCGATCAGCTGAATTCTTGCATAAAGTTGGTCGGAAACTTGTACCCACTTCTTTTGTATTTTTAAAGAAATAAATCTATGTTTCTCTTGCGGGCTGCAGAATGTACATCAAACCCATTTCATACAAATCTGTAAACTAATTTGTTTGCAATCTGCCAATTTTTCATCGTATAAAGTCGACTCAAATCTCTTGCACAGGAAGTAAAAATTAAATCAATTTTTATTATGTATATTGATAAAAACGACTTCCTGTGCAATGCCAATGCGTCACTCAGATTCAATTCTAAAGTTTTTCATTCTAAAATCACGAGTCTTTTGCCTGTCAAGTTTTATCTTTTTTCACTTTAAAACGATAAAGCTTGCATTGAAATTGAAAAAAGCTTGCAGTCAAATCAAATTAAGGGTTTCAGATTATAACGAAAATAGTGAACGTGAATATGAAAGGCATAGCAAGCCATGTGAAATTAATGGTGCATATAATCAGCTTTAGTGCTAGGCAATGTGCATGTAACTGAAATGATTTGACAAAATGATTCGCAAATGATTAAGAGGTTTCTTATAATATATTTATTTTTAAATTAATAAAATCTTATAAATAGGGCCGGGTGTGAGGCCTTGGCAAACAGCAAATTCCTTTAAATATTTCAATTGACCTAAAATCGTCTTATGAATCAGTTCTAATATCGAATATATTTATTTTCTAATCCCAAATAAAACAAAGGACTATCATGTAGTTGCTGTTTGCTCAAAAATTAACGACAGACATTTCTTCAATGACTTAAAAGTCATCCAATATTCCAGGCTATAGCTTGTTGAAACTGATCAACATCCTTAACGGGCTTGAATGACATAGGATTATCATAGGTTTCAATACATGGGAGTCACAATCCCTAGGGTATCACAACGGATCTACATCGATCTAAGTGTGACGGTAATGAGATCAACTGTCAGCCCATTAACTTGGCCTAACCTGTGAGATTTTATAAAGTTCAATTTTAGTTTTCTGATCGGAACCACCGAGTTGGATGATTTACAAATGAATCGGTCATTTCAAAAACCTCATAAGTCATTCAATTAGAATTTTTCAGGAATCAATAAAAACTGTTTCATGCTCAAACAAATGAGTTTTAAACCACTTTTTTATGCTTAACTACGAATTTTAGTGGTAAGAAAATTAAAAAGCGAAAAAAATTCACAGTTTATTAATAAAAATAATGAAAAAAACCTAAAAAACTGTTCTTGACTTAAGTTGTTTTAGCAAGGACTGGGGTAAGTGGTATATAATTAAACAAAAAAAATGGTAGTAGTTATACTTTGTATTGCTTATTATTGAAAATTACACTTAAGAATAACTTTTTGTCATGTTTTAATATCTTTAAGGTACATAGATTGATTATCTTTAACATTTTCTTATTGATGGGCACTTTTAAAACATAAGCCTTTGCTGATAGAAGTGAAACCGAAGTTGCAACTTTATTTATTACTAATAATGAATGTTTAATCAATCCATCAATATATTCCTATGATAGTACCTTTCTATGTGAAGCATACTTAAAGCTCATGTATGTATGTCGAAGGTACTTTTTTCTGTTTTTGTGGGACTTTTTTTCTATAAGATTCAGTGTTAACAAACATGTTTTTTGTACAAATTTGGCCACAATTTCATGAATTCCAAAACATCTTCAGTTTTCAGCTCTATGACTATATTTTCTAAATTTCGAATGAGATGGACGTGAATTTGACAGACATGACGGATGAATATGAAAAGCTAAGATAGACAATGAAGTGTTTCAGTTTCAGAGATCATTCATAAAAATGAGAAAGAGAGTCTGAGACTAAACGGAGACCTTGGGGTCCCCAGCATTTATTTTGTGAAGATCCGATTGGAAACCTTCTAAAAAAAAAGTATTGAACAATCCAGTAGAAAATTTCTAATCCAACGAATAAGGGCTTTATTGATACTAAACTCAAGTATTTTCTATATAATAGCTTGATGCCAAAATCCATCAAATGCCTTAGAAATATCAAGCTCAATGATCTTACTTCGACATATCATTCTACTCTTCTGCAACTTGATATCAACAGTTCCTCGGTTTTTCAAATCTCTTAGATAAATTAGTTTATGTCTTGTCTTTCAATTTTATAATTTGTTATAACATTTCATTAAGGTATTACACGTTCTCTTCTTTTTCGGCGCACCATCACTCTCTGTTTCACTAGAAGACATTTTTAAAGCTAAAATTACTTTTTGCAGAAAATATTTGTATGAAAAACGCAAATTTGACATTGATGACGGTTGTTATCAAATTGAAGATTTGAATATTGTTGAACCAATCAGAGCAAAGTAAATTTAATATATCAAACTACTCCCACCATTTTGGTAGTGCATGCAAAAACCTCTTAAGTCACTGACTTATGTTGTTTATGCAATGAACGTCTTTTCTACGGTATTATTTGAAGAGGAAGGAATGTACAGACTTACGTGGTTCTTACCCAGAATACGCATCTCCCTTTAAGGAACCATTTTCAGCAAAAAAAGCATTTTTGAAAAAAATGTGACTTAAGAGGTTTTTGAAATGACCGATTCAAATTTATTAATGTGAAAAATTGCCATTCCAACCTATAATTGTGCTGTTTTCCTTTTTCTATATTTTGTTAAAGATATTAAAACTGTAAGTTAAGATATAAAGCAATGAAGAAATGTATAAAGATAAGATATAAACTATTAGACTTTCTACAGTGCAAATTCGATACGTTAAGACAATACTGGCGGTTGCCTTTTAACTGCTTTCAAATCCACCCACACCTACTTACGTATTTATTTCAAGACAAATGGTCTATTTGAGAAGCAATTATAACTTTTGCAATGCGTTTTCATTTCACTTCAAATAACAACAATATTTTCCAGAAATTTGAAGGTCTTATCAATTCTGCGATATGAACTTGCTTTGCTGTTCCATATAAACGTGGTTACACTCAATACTTCTTCACCAGTAACCACATTTATCGAGGAAAGGTTGCTTCGTTGTTTCGTATAAAATAGCAAGTAAATGTGACAAAACTGTAGAGCTAAGTAAGTATTGAAATATTAACAAGAATTATTAAATGCAACCTTTTGAAAGCTTTATCATATGAATCTGAAAAGAGACAATTTTAATATATTTGTACGATTAGTGGAAACATCCAAAAAGTGATAAAATTTATATAAGAAACGAGCAAAACAAGTTTAATAAGAGGATGATTAATTTTAATTGTAATATTTTTTAACTTTCAAGTTCTTAAATTTACTAAAGTATATTCATGCTAAAAAAAATTATTACAAAGGTTTTGTGATTTTTTAGGATGAAAATAAATTAATTTGAAAATTGAAAGACTGTTTTGTTAACACGAAGTTCATGAAAACAGACTTCTACTTCTTTTGTTTTTAAAAAGCAAAGTACATGCTTAGATTTTTAACGAAGCAAATTCAATCTTTTGTGGCTATCTCAAAGGCTGGTTTTTTGTGTTGCATTATGATTGTATGTTTGAATTCTAATATAACATTCCTTAAGTTCAATTTGGGAGTCTCTTATATTTTGTTATTGACAAAATGTGAACGAATGTTGTTTGTTTTAAGATATTTACATAGATGCATACGTATTTTTTATACAAAATATTTTAAAATCTTTATTTCTAATATATTTTTTGTTTCTCTTTTTTCTTTACAGAACATTTATTGTATTAAATATCATCATCCAATTGATAAGCTCTTCCCACCACATAATAATTTTAATATTAACTTCATATTTTTTGATAAAACCAAGAAACAAGAAGAATCAAAAAATCAAAATGTCTACTCTACAATTTTCTCGTGTGGACTCGTACGTGAAACGTGCAACGGGCTCTAATAGCATCTATGTATCCCCGTTAAAAGACACCAACATTCCGTTGTATGTCAGAAGTTTCCAACAACCAATTATTGTGAACAGCAGCATTACAGTCGATGAGATCGATAATAAAACTAACGATCAGCCTGGATTTTTTTCAAAATTTGTAATGAATGACATTTATCGTTCAGAAGCGGAACGTTTAAAAACTTTTGAGGAGTGGCCCCTCGAGTATATAGATAAGCAAGTTTTGGCCCAAACTGGCATGTTCTACACCCGTGAAAGCGACAAAGTTAAGTGTTATTTCTGTGAGGTGGAAATTGGGCGTTGGGAAGAGAGCGATCATCCGGTGAGTGAACATATTAAATGGTCGGCCAACTGTCCATTGTTGCGGAGACGAACGACAAATAACATTCCACTTAATGTCGATGCTTTGGAACGTGTCCTGCCACCAGCAAGCTATGATGTTTGTGGCAGCAATGATTCAATTGAAGTTCGCCCCACAGCCTACCCTGAAGGTTCAATATCGTCCTTGGGTTCAGGACCAAGCTCGCCTCCGATCTATCAAATGGATTACCCTGAGTATGCGATCGAAGCAGCACGATGTCGGTCGTTTGCTGAATGGCCTCGTACCATGAAACAGAAACCTAAAGAGCTCGCCGAAGCGGGATTTTTCTATACAGGCGTTGGTGATCGTGTGAATTGCTTTAGTTGCGGCGGTGGCCTGAAAGATTGGGACGAGCATGACGATCCATGGGAGCAGCATGCTCAATGGTTTAGTAAGTGTCGCTATTTGAAACTGATGAAGGGTCAGGCTTTTATTGATGCTGTGATAGCCAAATTTAGTCGGGCAGCTGAGAAAACTCAAGAGGCTTTAGGAACGGCTGCAAGTGAATCAGAAAATCAAGAAAGCAGTACACAAACCGAGAATCAAAAACAAAATGTCCCAGCACCATCAGTAACGTCGGCGACGACAGTTGCAACAACAACAACATCAACTGCGTTAGATAGAAATTTGCTTCAGCGAAGTGAAAGTAGTAACAACTCTGACAAGAGAATCATTCCAGAAGAGAAATTATGTAAAATTTGCTATGCAGCCGAATATAATACAGCGTTTTTGCCATGCGGCCATGTTGTAGCATGTACGAAGTGTGCGTCTTCAGTAATAAAATGTCCAATGTGTAGAAAACCATTTAAAGACGTAATGCGTGTATATTTTTCATAAGAACAAAAAAAAAAAAAACAAAATTTATAATTCTAACATTTACAATTAAAATAATAATTATAATAAGAAATAAAAATAGATGTAACATAACAAAATATTGATGTTTTATTAACTAGAATGAAGAAATGTACAGCGGCATCATCAAGTAAAACAAAAAGATCGAAAGATATAGATTCACACTAGCAGTGGTAGAGAAAGACATCTATCTTTAAAAATATATCGTTCGATCGATTTGTCTTGCTTGATTAGGCCCCAGGTTTTATATCAGACGAAAATGCAAGGAATTGGAATGACTTATAAGTGTGGTAGGTATAGAACATTGATAGAAAGATAGATTGTAAATCAGTCAATTCTATATTTTTGCAATGACTAGCTGGGCCGGTATCGCGTAAGACTAAACGGATCAATTAATTGATTATCGATTTGACAATCGATCTCTCCATTTCTTTATTGATATGATAGAGACAGCTATAGTCAAAACGACTACGTTGTACGCAGCACCGTCATTTCGGAACAACATCTGGGCCCGTATTACGAAATACGATTATCGTTTAAAATCCCTCGTTATCGTTAAGTTGCGATTACGTTTTACGATATTCGTTTTTTTAAAACGATAATCGTTTTCTCTTACGACTGCTTTTGGCACTCGTATTTCATTGTTTTGACACATGTACTATTTTTGACAGAAATATGGAAAGAATGAAGTTGGATGCGCTTAAAAAAATAGATTTTTTTTATTTTCTCCTGCAATATTTTGATGCATCCATTATCGTAAACCATAATCGGTCCATGTGTTGACTATCGTTTTCTAGGGTATCGTTTTTTTGCCTTTCGTTTCGTAATCTGTAATACGGGCCCTGTATCAACCAATTTGGACAAAAACAAATTGGTTTTTATGACTATGGCAATGCCATAGTAGTTTTCGAAGAAGTACGAACCCATAATGCGGCCTAAAATCCAGACCGAAGAACGAAAATCTCCTACTTGATGGAGCTTGTGTGGATTGGCATCATCTTAAATCTGGTAATTGTGCTTGTTGACGTACCCGTTCAACCAAAAATGGGCCTCTTCAGCGAATATGATTTTTTTTTGCTCCACAAATCGGGTTCCGAATCGAACTGCTCCAGAACCCAGTCAAAGAACATAATGGCGTTAATTTAATTCGTAATAAAGTAGAATAAGAAAAGCAATGCTATGAAGAATATATCCAGATTGAATAAAACTGTATGAACGAAGATTATGATGAAATAAAAAAAATTATTTCAATTTTAAGCGGAGTAATTGAATTTAATTCAATTGAAAGTTTTTTGCGACCTCAACTCCATAGTGCCTTTCGCCCAGGTACGACAGGGGGCTCATCAGTTAGATGCTGTCGTACCCTTCTAAGACGCAATTATTATTTGTCGATGTTTAGCGACGCTTATAAATTTCACAGCAGTAATGTAATGTGAATTTTATTTTTCTAAGGGAATTTGAATAAATTCTGACACCTAGAATGTTAATGTCCGTGGTCAGACTGTTTATTAGCGAAGATTATGATGAAATAAAAAAAAAAAAAATTGTATAGTCATTTTGTCTCATTATCAGATCCCTGTAGATAAAAAATGCGTTACAACAAAAACGCTAGATTTTGCTTTCTTTGTGATTACGTTTCTGATCAAAAAATTAGTTTTGGCTATAACCGATAGATGACTATTTAGCTCTTTGCAAATAGTATCAGTTCAGTAGTGTATAGAAAAGAGAC
This sequence comes from Philhelius festivus, assembly GCA_963931855.1. Classification (NCBI taxonomy): domain Eukaryota; kingdom Metazoa; phylum Arthropoda; class Insecta; order Diptera; family Syrphidae; genus Philhelius; species Philhelius festivus. The sequence goes on along the minus strand of OZ007556.1, from coordinate 190,291,402 downwards.
AACACATTCTTAAAAGTTGATCTCACACGGATAAAAGAGGAATTGAATTTTAAGATACCAAATTCAAATATTTATGAAATTAACAGTAATAATAGTTTTAATCGATTTTTTTGTCGATAAGGTTCTTAATAGAATAATAAATGTATTAACTATTGGGTGCGTTTTATTATTCACAAATCTATCTGGATCCGGATCTGGATTAAGTTTTAACATGTATTACAAAAACAATTTGGGATCCTGTTTTCTATCGGGATATATTTCAAAGATCCAAAAATTAGTTATTACACTGGCGAGTAGATGGCTTTTTATGGTAAGGTAGTGTAAGCTATAGTAGGTGCGTTTTATTATTCACAAATCTATCTGGATCCGAATCTGGAATCCTTGAAAATAAAACGAAACGGATCTTAGTGACAACAGTGTTATAAGTCCGTCTCTTTTTATCCTTGGGTTTGTAAATTTTAAATTATGTCTTGTCTTTTTTCTTTACACTATAGCTTACACTACCTTACCATAAAAAGCCATCCACTCGCCATTGTATAATAACTAATTTTTGGATCTTTGAAATAGATCCCGATAGAAAACAGGGGTGGAATCGCGTAAGGTGTTAGTTGACTATCAATTCGTTGATTGCGGTTTTTGACTATAGCTGTCTCTATCATATCAATTAAGAATTATGGAGAGAGCGATGGTCAAAACGACAATCAACAAATTGATAATCAACTATCACCTTACGCGATTTCACCCCAGGATCCCAAATTGTTTATGTAATACATGTTAAAACTTAATCCAGATCCGGATCAAGATAGATTTGCGAATAATAAAATGCACCTAGTGTAAAGGAAAAAGACAACTGTCACTATGATCCGTATCGTTTTATTTTCGAGGGTTAATCTATATGTATCATTGGCGATAATAAAACGCGGCTTTTGTGACTACTATGTTATAGTGAAATAGCTTATTCCATGCCTCCCATAAAACAATTTAAACAAAATACTTCCACTGCCAAGAACATCCATCAGTTAAGCCTTGAGTCCCATTTTAAACGTACTTTGAACTCCAGAGATTGTTCCTTTGACCGTACAACACGAATGTGGAATGCTTCACATTTACATTCCTTCACGTTATAATTCAAATATATAGAAATTCAAAAAGAATGTGCATCGGTATCTCCATTTAAACTCTATCCTAACACTTAAACGTGTTGAACGTATAAATTCTAGTCATAACCCCTTGAGAGTGCAATAGCTTTAAAAATATTATTATAATTGTTTGCTCGAGTCAGCAGTTGGAAAAAATAAAATACTCATGCTTGCATTTAAAATTCAACCTTTTGTAAATATCAACATTGCTATTAGACTTAGTCATACACATAATGTATGCGAAATGGCATTTCAATAATAAGTTTTTAATAATTATGATGCAGAACAACAAATTGATTTCCTCAAAGCCAATCGCAAGCATTGAATGCATTCACTTAAAAAAAATTTGCCACGAATGTGTTTAAGTGAAACCAGAATTCCCGGTGAGGAATGTTTTATTTTTCGAAGTAACTTATGATAATAGGTATTGCTCTGCAACGAGAGAAAACCAACAACAAGCTAGCGTAATTTTATTCATCTGATAGCCTGTTGTCGTCAGCCCGTTTGTTGCCCAGTAAGTAGCGTATGAGCCAGAGACAGACCACCTGAAGGCCGCATTCTTTTCATGGACGTCTCAAACCAAATTACAAAATGGAGACAGGCGACGAACTTCGAACCGCATTGTTGGCAATTATATACATATGTAAGGTAGCAGATATGTACATAGATATAAGCTAATTTCAAATTTCTTATCTAAGTATCTTACGAAACGGTTTCGATTTGTCATCTATTAGCGATCGGAATACTTCTAGAAGTGTTATATTGGCTATAATACTTGGCATTCAGAATTACATTTCATTTTTCTTCGGGGTTTTTGCTTGTAATTCATCAGTTCAGACGTTTGGCTTTCCTTAATAAAACACATACTCATTGATACAACAAACTTCTGAATAGGTAAAGTTATGTTCAAGCGGTGCATTAACATCCGGGAGTTCTTAAGAATTGCCAAAATACCAATCAAACACTCCATAAGTTATTTTGATCTGAAATTGCAGCTAAATCTACATAAATATCTTCTTAGAAAAACAGAAGCGATTGAGTCTTATTAAAATACAATATTGATGAATCATTTTAAAAATCCATGACGCTGGTGCTCTAGAGATCTTGACAACCAGTTGGACTTGATCACTAAGATATTGCTTGCTCACAATCAAATATAGCATTATACTCGTACTAATAAAAGCTGTCTGTTAGTGCATTATGAGAGTCAGAGAGTGCTTACATTCTGTTTGAGAAGTGTGCGGTATGCGGTTCTGTTCTTGTTTTTAAATATATTTAAACAAACACAAAAAACGGATTTGGTCTGCCTTGACAAGTCAAGCATAGCAACTGACGACTGCTGCATTGAGGTTTACTTTTAATCAGCTGTTTGTTAATAGCTTAATGGATTTTTGAGATGTGATCTGGAAAATTGAAAAAGTCAAAGACGTCGGCTATGCTAATTGTGTCATTCGACAGCTTAAGTGGTAATAAATAATGTTTTTGATGTATGAATGAGGTTGGGCGCGTGCAGTGTGTAATTGGTAGCATGTTCTCATTTTTTTTAGTATAATGTTAAATATCAATGAGTTGCAGTGACTACGTTAAAGATAATTATATGAATTAAAGTCCCTTGACCTTTAAATGTTTGCTAAGTCATTTTGAAATCATGAAACTTTAAGAATCTTATCGGGTTTTCAATTAGTAAAAAAAAATCCATTTAGATATCTTTGACTTGGATAAGTCACAAAAAATTGCATTACGTAGGTACCTATTGGTACCTAAGTATATTGGTTCAAAATCAGTTTTGCAAATCTAAAATTAATTTTTAACATGTATTACAAAAACAATTTGGGATCCTGTTCTCTATCTGGATCAATTTCAAAGATCCAAAAACTAGTTCTTTCTCTGGCGAGTAGATGGCTTTTTATGGTAAGGTAGTGTAAACTACAGTAGGTGCGTTTTATTATTCACAAATCTATATGGATCCGGATCTGGACAAATTTTTAATATGAATTACAAAACAATTTGGGATCATGTTCTCTATTTGGATCTATTTTAAAGATGCAGAAATAAGTTCTTTTTCTGGCGAGTAGATGGCTTTTTATGGTAAGGTAGTGTAAACTACAGTGTATAGAAAAAAGACAAGACACATTTGAAAATCAACAATCATAATTAAGAGGGAGATGAGCATACAACACAACTGTCACTATGATCCGTATCGTTTTATTTTCGAATTTCGAGGGTTAATCTATATGGATCATTGGCCATAATAAAACGCGGCTATTGTCGAACTCTATTTTATAGATATTAAGAAAATATGAAAATAACACTGTAGTTTTTACTTGCGATACAAAAGAATTTTGCAATAAGGGCGGGTAGATACTGAAATGGTATAAAACAAGCTTTGTGTGAAATATTTACAAAATTTTCAAAAAAGTACCGACCAATGACGCCGCGCCAGCCCAAAATCCACACCAAACTGTGACTTTGTGAGGATGCAATGTCACCTTGTGAACCTCGTGTGGGTTGGTGTCGTCCCATATACGGCAGCTTTGATTTTTAACACAGCCATATTCATCCAAAACTGCACCTCGTCGCTAAATATTATTTTTCGGCCAAAAATTGGGGTCCTCTCCCAAACGCTCCGAATCCCTATGGTGATGAATTTTTAGATCCTTGGTCAGTTGGATCTTGTACGTGTGCAGGCCCGATTCCCGATGCAAAATTCGGCAAGTGGAAGGCTGGGAAATGCAAAGCTCTTGTACACGGCGAGGAATCGACTGGCTCGGGTTCTGTTGCACACTTTAACAGAATTGTCAAGTGTCTTCTTAGTTTACAGTGACCTGTGGGGAGTCCCGTTACTATTCGTAGATTGTTCCTACTTAAGCTAATACAGTTCTTCAAACGATCTTAGTTATAATTCCCAAGAAGTAGTTTTGCCTGTCTCAGTTTTAGGAGTTCTTTTTAGTTTTTTGATCTTCTGACCTCCGTCTCTATTTTGAGATTGTTTTACATCCTGTTTTCTCCTATTCTGCAATGGGGCTATGGCCCCATTAGAAGAGTCCTTGCGCCTATTGTTGCTAGGGAGTCTGCATCCTCTTGTTTTTTTTTTTTTTTTTTTTTTTATAATCTACCCGCGCTCAAGGGATTATGATTACCCTTTAAATGTTTCAACACAGCGCGGGCGTGAAGTTAATGAAGAGAAAGAAGGATAGGAAAGATGTGTGGCACGATGTTCTGAGACTGTTGGTGGTTGTCTCAGATATTTTTATCTCCAGGGATGGCGGCTTTGCTAAAGCGGAGAAATGCCGTGTCTTTACTATGTCGTTTTATAATTCACATTATTTTTTTATTCGTGTTCATCCTTGTTGGGCATACTCGTTTAACTCAATTACATGTTGTTAGTGTTATGCCTGAACAACATGTAATGAGTAAAACCAGCAACCCATGTATGACAATTTTAGAAGGTTTTTAATGGAATTAAAACGACAGACGACGGCAGGGATCGAACCTGTGATGATGAGGTTGACAGGCGAGCACACAACCATCGTGCCACGGCCAACCCAAACCCAACCCTTTCCCTGGACACCTACATCTCCAAGTGCTCAATGAATTGAGACATTATTATTCTTGCCAAGTTCGTTTAGCCTGCCTAAACATTCTCACATCAACTCAGATTTGATGGCGTATGAGCTTGATGCTTTTAGTGCGGCTTGGCTATCTGACATAATGGAAATGTTTTTTTTTTGGTAAGTCCTCTCGAGATTTTGACCTGCACATTCCACTATGGCAATGAATTCCGCCTGGAAAATGCTAGTGGATTGTCCCATTGGTATGAAAAGTTTGGTTCTAGGCCCAACAATTTCAGCACCACTTAATGGCATTGGCTTTGGGTGTGTAGTTTTCTGATTCGCCTACCCACTCTTTTTTGCAGCATAACTCTATGTTATAAATTTTTACAAATTGTATTTTGTTTCTATTCCATCCCTAGGAATGTCGAGTCGATATGCTTGTTAAGTTAAGTTAATAAGTTCCTGCCGACTTTAAAAGGCAGTCCCTTTCCCTGTGTGACTTATACATTTGCTAGAGACAGTCCCTTCCTTGGCAAATCTCCTAATGGCGCCCTTAGCAAAAATTTGTTTAATCATGAAAAACTTCGGATATACCATAAAGCTAATATATTTAAATTTGCATTTTTAAACTTATTATAAGTGAGATACAACACAATGTTCGTTGGGCTCTCCCAGTATTTCTATAATGAGTGATTTGATAATTGAAAATATTTGAGGGATCTGGCACTGGCATAGTTTAAACAGTTGCGAACAGTTGCTTTGAATTATATTAAATCAAATTCGAAGAGAATCAGGACCTAGTGACCTACAACTCTCAAATAATCCTGTGTGCGTGTTACAAGGAATGGCGAGGACCTACAATTTTCTGCCGACTCTGAACGGCTAATGAACAGCACTTTTTATGACAAGAGATACTCTTAGAAGATTTGTCAATTCCTCGCAAGAGGCAGTAATCCCCTGAAGCGGCTTAAAATCAAACCCAACACTTTCTGCATTACGGTCAAATGCACTTACCATTATGCCACGGGGTACTACTTTAAATTGATGAAAATAAAAGAAATCAATATCATCTACAAACATTTATTTCATTATTCAGTTATTATTTGAAATAAAAATCATTCATTCATTACTCATGTACCGTTTAAAAAAAAAAAACTCTTCGCATGCAATTTAGTTTCATCAATTAGCAATTTCAAAACGCGTTAGATTTTTATTCGCTAAGGTGAAAGCCTTATGCAAGTTGGCATAAATTGCTATATCAATTATATTTGTATAAGTAAAAAAGTCAACGGCAACGACATTTGCTGTTAGACTCCATGGTCCACCAAGCCAACTGGATAGCTTAGCATTAATAACACTGGCCCGTTCCTCAGTTGTTTGTGCTTTGCTGTATGAATTCTGCAAAAGAAATAAAAGATCAAGTGCTATTAAACCATAGGCGAATGTCTTGTCTGGTAAAGATAGATACAGGTGCTCGTATCTCGAAGATATATACATATAATATTGATTGTTGTTCAGTGCTTTCACCCGATGTGGGGCATCTATCTACGTATCGACATATGTACATATATACAATATGCTATGAAACTCTAGATCTAGAGTTACACTTCAAGGTGAACAGAGAATATAGACTTTACTGGAAGTATGTACAAATGTCTGTTCTTTCTCTTGTTTGCTGCAGTTTTTGCACACAATGCAAAAAATGTATTTCCAAGTCAAACAAAAGCACTCAACAATATGAACAACATCAACAAAAACAAAATAATAAAAATTAATAAACAATAAAAAGAAATAGAAACAGAAACAGAACAGAGTCTACATACCAGTGCCTGTTCGAGTCCAAGTACCGCATGGAATATCCAGCCTTCATCCTGGATGACTGAGTCGTTTTTCCTTGCAAACAAAAACCTCATAAAATCCAATGATGCGGATGTATTCATGTCACCTAGTGAGAACGTTTTCCAAGTGGGACAGAGTATCTCGGATTCTGTACAAAGATTAAAAGGAGATTGTGAGAGAATAAAAAAAATAATTGTGATGCTAGCTGTATTTGGTTGATATTACAACTACTATATAATATACCCTATTTTCACTTGCAACACAAATTCACGATCACGAGTGGGTACAATAGGGATGCCGGATGTAGTGCCAGACGCGGTACTGTCCCGCAAAATTACTCTTCTTGCAAAAGTGTCTGGTTGCAAACATGTTTCCCTTAATTTGATTAAAGGCCCCTGGCGCTTGTCCCGCCAAAAGATTTACAACGGTCAGATTTTAATCTATTCTTAATGCAAGGTAGTCAAAATGACTACCCCGGGAATTATAGGTATGTGGAAACACTGGTAGTTAGTGTTTAGAGACAACTATAATGCGAAAAAATTCTCTTGTGAAAAAACTATAGTGCAAGAAATATATCATGCGAAAAAACTGCTGTGCGAGAAAACTATCATGCATGAAAACAATAAAGTTTGTAACTAAGATCAGATAATTTCCGCATGATAGTAATCTCGCATTATAGTTTTCTCACATCGTAGTTTTCTCTAATAATAGTTATATCGCAGGATAATTTTCTCGCATAACAGTTTTCTCACATCATATTTCTCTCATGATTGATTTCTTGCATATAAATTTTCTCGTATAATAGTTTCCTCGCGTGATAGTTTGTTTGTATGTTAGTTTTTTAGCATAACGGTTCTCTCGCATGATATATTTCTCTCGTGAATTTTTTCTCACATGGTAGTTTCCTTTCATCATAGTTTTCCGCGTGAAGGCAGTCGGTAACACCATAGCCTATTATTTTATTTTTTATTCTTTTATTTTATTTATTAAAAACTAAAATAGTAATTAATTTGAAGAAAAATAAAAATGTAATCTAGTTTTCCGCATGATAATTCCTAGCATGTTAGTTTCCTAGAATAGTAGCTTTGTCGCGTGATTGCTTTTAGCATGATAGTTTTCTCCCATGATAATGTTTTGGAATCATAGTTCCTTGCATTATAGTTTTCACACTCGATATAGTTTTCTCGTATGATATAATTCTTGCATGTTAGTTTCCACAAGCGAGGTGTTTAACATAAGAACTGTCCTTTTAAATTTTGTTTAGGCTTCGTGACTTATCTACTTTTTCAAGAAGCCACGGTAACTGATACGATCCTTTTATGATTACCATTGGAGTTTTAACATTTTTTGCATCTTTATGTCCGACAACTGCTAAGTAAGGGGAATACCCCAGATTTTTAGCTAAAGTTTAAGTAACTAAAGTGGAATGTTTGTGAAATTTATTTTAACATTTGATACGTTTTACTTTCCAGTTGTTGTTGACTATGTACATTGAATCAAATTATATTTGAAAGTTAAACATTGCACTTGGTTTTTAAATTACTAGTTAAAGCTAGTTTAATTGTGATTCAACGAAAATGCAAACTAATTATTTAAGACTTTGCTAACAACTGGCAATATGCTGTGTCCATTATAAATTGATGTGTGAAATTCACCGTTGACAAATTCCCTTATGGTGGATGCCTTAAAGCTGCATATCAAACTCAATCTACCCTATAAAAGCAGACAAAAATGTATACAAATCAAATCAAGTAAAAATCACGCTTCAAGCACCGTCATCATTGTGGGTTTGTCACTTTATCGGGGTATGGGGATATCCTCTTAGCCAATTTTTCCATTGTTTACATCAACAACTGAGGCTATATTATTACTAAATCAACCTGTACGTGTTGATATTTCAATTTGCTTAACCCTATATTTCTATAATACTCGAAACAGAGCTCATGGGCGCCACAAGTCTTATATTTTTTTTTCAACTTAACGTTTTTTATTCTTGGAATTATTATTGCTGAAATAATCTGTTCCAAGACATCACAATGAGTAAGAGCTTATGGATAATAAACATTATAGATTAAGTTTATACATTTTATAAACTTACCACTATCGGGATATGGCAACTCTTCAATGGGATAGATGAGTAGTAAGTGTTTGCCAGCCTGCCGGATGTCATTCATTGATAGTTCGTAGCATTTAAAGTTGGGATCGGTTGTTGCGTTACGTTTATAGGCTAAATCCCCGATTTCTTTTTCTATCACACGAAGCAGGTCACTGTGCCTATCCGGGCGTTTGTAGAAACCTTAAATGAAATTGTGAATCAGTTGGGCTGAATGAGTCTAAGTAATCCATCCATAAGATATCTAGAGTTTTGTGAATATGGTCTTTAGGTAAACTCGGGGAGTTATAAAATTTTGAAAGTTTGATTGTATACGTTCTTCAATATAGCTAATGATGCATAAAGAAGGATAATCCTATGAGTGAAAACAGTGGTTTTTCTTTTCTTATTTGGATTTTCTCTCCAAATTAATAAAAATGAAAACTTGATGAAAATTAGAATATGTACGAATATGTAATTTTAAAACCCACCAATAGGAAATGAACTGAAATCCATAATAACAATTTCTCCTGATGTTTCAACAAAACGCTTGACATCTTTCAAAATTGGAGCAAGTTTGGCCACCAACATATTTTCGTTTACAACCCAAAAGTTATCATCTTCCGGTGGTGTTCGACTCTTTTTTAAGTTAATTCTGAAACCATTTAATGTTAAATGTTTGAATTAAAATTAAATTTTTTATTTTTTCAAATACTAACCCAATACTCATGTCAAGAAATCGAATACCAAATATCAGCTGTGACCAAACGTCTAGATGTTGAGAGAAGGCGTAATCTTTGATGAGATTTGATTTTTGATTTGTATTAAAAGCTCCAGATGCATGGGTTCCTGTTGAAGTAACAGTCGAATATTGTTAAATTTACATTAAAAATATTTTGACATTTTTACTAAGTTGAAAGTTTGTACTAGAATTATAATTAATACTTAAGATGATTTATTGACCAATTTGGAATTTATAACTCAACATGCATGATTGAAATTTAAAAAAATCACTATAATTTTTACCAACTCAACAGAAGCATCAATATTTTGAAAAAAAGTTTTCATGACTTTTATTATTCCTTTTACTACTTTAATTCTGTCACTTGCAGATTATAAAAATTACAAGAATGTTGGTCACACCTCTTTTAAGGCCATACCTACAAAGTTCTTAGCAAAGTATTTGGAGCCGAATTTTCTCTATCCTCGCACTGTCAAAATTGATTAAAATCAGTGTTGTAAAAGAATGCAATATTATGGCATTCATTCCGAAAAGTCCCACTCATTCAACTGATTCTTCGGGAATGCAATAGAATTTATCATCTCATTCTTTTAACTTCAGAAATCAATTCCCATTCTATTTTGAAGTCTTAAATAATGCAATCATCAAAAGCAGTCAAAAGACTTTAAATATTCTTTTTACATTCTTTTTTTACTGCTTGCAGTCTTTGAAGTCTTTGAAAAGTCTTTTACATTCTTCACAGTCTTAAAGTCTTGTAAATGGATTCAATGTATTGAAGTCCTTTTACGGCTTCGAATTCTTTTTATTGATGGAATGCTTTTTACTGCTGAAAGCTTTTAAGCTGCTTTCAATTCGGTTATCTTTTATAAAGATATATAGTCATAAAGAAAAACTGTGCGAAAACCGTTTAACTCGTATAATGACTTCTGTTTTGGCAAAATTTTGATTTTAAGTGGAGTTTTAAAATAATTGCTGAAGTGTGCTACTTTTAACCGATTTGAAAGCAGTTAAAAAGTTTTCAGCAGTAAAAATGATTCAATCAATAAAAAGATTTTAAAGCCGTAAAAAGACTTCAATACATTGAATGCATTGAAAAGACTTCAAGAATGCAAAGAATTTAAAAGGCTTTTGAAAGACTTGAAAGACTGCAAGCAGTCCAAAAAGAATGCATTCTTTTGATTTGAATTCGTTTGACTGCTTTAAATGATTTTTAAATAAACGACTGCAAAATTGACTGGGACTTTAGTTTGAAAGTCACAGTACTGAGGTTAAATCAAAAGACTTAAAAAAAAGTCTTTCCATTCAATTGACTGCAATACTAAAAAGACTGCATTCTTTCACATCTCTGATTAAAATTAAAATACTAAGTTGATAAACGAATCCAAAAACTTGTATTGCAAGTAAACAATTAAATTTGATAAGACAATAGCTCGCGAAGAACCCGGGGCTGGTGATTAACAGTTCTCAGTTGTTGGTTAAAAATGAAGGGAATCTTAAATTTTCTCCCGAGCCCAAATTGGTGAGATGAGAAATACTTCTCATGACAAGAACATTTTTCCCCTCCCAAGAAGAAGTATATTTAGTACAAGAAGGATGGTTTTTTCTTAATGAAATAAAGAAAGGCTTTTTTTCCTGTATTTAAAAAGCGGCTATAACAAAAACTTAAATATTGTCAAGAAAAATGTTCTAGACCATGAACCCATCTTTTATATGTATTTTCGGGTTTTTTATTTACATTTTTTTCGTCAAGGCCTGTATTTCCTAAGAAACTTACTTAAATTTTTATAAGTAAATAAGTTCTCGTATACATGTATCACAAATTTTAGAGCAAGTTAATAGAAAAAAAAATAATTTTCTTATCCTCCTAGCAAAGCTTACGGAACATGTTTCAGACGTGTAGAATCTGTGTTCAGGCTCCTTGTATTATTCACTTTATGTATCAATTATTTTACAATCGTCCTTTAATTCATATTCTTCAATTCAATTGAAATTGAATTGAAATTAAAGAAATCCACACGCCTTAAACTGTCTTTTTGCCCGTTTTCAGAAAATGATACATATTCATAAGATTTTCCGGACCCGCGTCTTTCAACATCATGATCGTCTTTACTTGAGAGCAAGTTACGCATTCGTAAAAATAAATCGAACTCGAGATTTCGATCAGACTTCACGCACATAACGATGATAGAGAAGACTAAAAAAGTGGATCTCGCGTTTCTGTCTGTTCGCCTAGAGCCTAAAGGGCTTTGCCGATTTTCTTCAAACTTGGTAGATAGCATTTTTAAATTACCCCCCCCCCCCCTAACAATTTTTTTTAAGATTAACAAGTGTTTTTCGAAATTTTATAAAATATTATTTTTCTCATAACCTGTTCCTTAGGCTTTTAGAAAAAAATTCACAAATTTTCATTTAGTTAAAGCAAAAATTTCAAAAAATGGTTACTAATGGTAGCCCCCTTTTTGATTTTTTCAAAAACGATTCAAAAACGATTTTGATTATTTTTTTTACTTAAGCTCCTCAAAAGTTTAGATTGTATTGTATATTCAAATTTTCAATTACATTTTTTTGGAAACTTGACAATTAAGTTTTTTAATACAATCTACAAGATTTGAGAAAAAAATATATATTATCTAAAAATAACAGTACCCACCATACAAATGTTGAAAAATAGTTTTTGAAAATCGTATTTTTCTCGAAAAAGGCATCTAGAATTTCAATGAAACTTTTTTTCTTCCGATTTATGTTTACTATCTATAATTCAATAAAATAAATGAAAATAAGTTATTACTGACTGCACCCATCATAGAACCACCATTTCTTCGAACTTTGAATTTCTCATTCTCGGAAAACCGGATTTTAATGAAATTTTGTATACAGAAGTTTCTAAAAAGTTTGAAAAATTTCAAAATACAAATATATTTTCTTAATGAAAATTCTATATCTCAAAAAAGGGTAAATTTTTTTTATTTGAAATTTGATCTAAAGTTGTCGTTCGAAAATTTTTTCTTAAAAATGTTGTTTGTTAAATAATTTTTTATAAACCGCTACAACGATTTAAAATGTTTGTTCTTGCATAAACTAATGCATCCAAGGTGACGCTAAATTAATCACCCTATCGGAAGATGTTATAATTTTTGCAAATGGTGTCGTACGTCAATCATATTTGACATGTATAAATGTCACAGAAAAGCATTGGAGCGCTATACTCCGTAAGAGTGTGGAATAAATGTGTCGATTTTTTTAATAGGTCAGTGGTGTTAGCGCAACGTAAATTTCAAAGTCGATTTCCTAATCCTGTCGCACCAAATGTGCAAACATTCCGGTGCTTAGCTACTCGACTTGAACAGACTAGAACCATAGGAGACCATGCAGATCGTGACCGCTACCGGACACCGGACTGGTTGTTCGGCCGAGAATATCGAGGCTATGGCTGCCGATGTCGCTGAGAACGAAGAAACATCAACCAGACGGGCCACGCAACTTAACATCACCAGACCGTCTCTACAGCAGATTTTAGTGAAAGACTTACACATGTTTGCGTAAAAAGTGTAAACAGTGCATCAGCAAATATAATACGTCAATGCCTGTGACCGTCCGTCGTGTGTAAACTATACTGTCAAGGTATCTTAAATCTCAAAAACGAAGAGGCCGATTTTGTTATTTTCATGAGCGACGAGGTGCATTCCTACCTAAAGCCTAGTACGCAGATCGCGCTAAATATTCTCTCCCATACAAAATTCTCTCCAAAATTTAGCCAAGCTAAAATTATTTCAAGCCTTTTAGCCACGAGGTAGGATGCTCCAGGTTAAAAATCAAAATTTCTCTTCGAACTGTACGTAACTTATCTGTCAAAATTTAGCGCACGAAATAATTGTCTGGCACATTATGGCCAAATCACAATCTCGCGTTCGTCGGTCCGGCGTTAAATGGGCGTTTGATCGTATATACGATTTTGTGTGTCAAAAAGCACGACCGTAGCATTTGTAAAAGGAAATTTAGCTTCAAACCTCGAGCGCTGACTGACATTTCCATGACATCTTTGATAAGTACCTACTTATTCCAATGAATTTTGTTACTGTTTATTAATTTACAAGGTATATAATATTGTGTATTTTAAATTTTGGGCATTTAAAATAGTTAATTTGTAAAGATATTTTCAAAGTTAATAGGGTTCATACAGCCGGGTTAAAGATTTCTGAAACAATATAATTATTTAAATAAAAACAGAACCACACTTTTTTTGATTTAATTATTTATAAAAAAAGAACTTCAATTACTTACTTCTTATTTCACTTCAATTTTCAACTTTCAAAACAAATACAAAATACGGCCGACAATGAACTGTCAAACGCCCGACCGAATAGAAAATAGATCTACTTTTGCTTTGGCCTGGCGTTGGTCTGACGTTTACGATATTACGATATAAAGCGGTCGCAACGCCGCGCCGGAGGTAACATTTCAGATTGCCTCATAAGAGTCTATTGTTTTTATTCAAAATGTCAAAGCCCGACCGACCAAACGCGAGATTGTGGTTTGGCTATTAATTCTCGAGCTAAATTTCAATTTAAAATGAAAGAATATTTAGAAAAAAATTTGGTGACGGAAGTCTTACAAGATTTTCCACAGCAAAAATTACTTATGTATGTATAATTTATTCATAATTCTCATTCATAATTCTTAAAAAATTACACTTTAAAACAAATTCTTTTAAATCTTTGTGACATATTCTTGGACTTAAGCGGATGTTTGGAGAAGAATGTGGGAGATAAAATTTAGCGCTAAGCTTAACAGAAAAATTTGTAAAGGTCCAAATGAAAATTTCCATCATTCAAAATATTTTTTTTTAATAAAGGAAAAAAGTAATTCAAAAATTCAAAATTTGATGATTAATTTTGCTTGGGAAATCACATGGCTAAAAACATACTAAGGAGTTGAATTAGTCATTTAAAAAAAAAAAAACAAAATGTATTGTTCTGAAAAATTTCCTCTAGTAACATTAATTTTTAGTCTTTTTTATAAGAGCAAGTCCGTGCGATTCAGTCGTGCATTTTTTTTATTTTCTCTCTCATTTACCATAGATACGAGTATATGTAATTTTGGCTAGATAATAATATACTCGTATATTAAAGACGGTAGACGTTGTGTTACAAAAGTATGTATAGTCGTTATATATGCTCGTATGTATGTATATTTAAAGGAACTAGACGTAAAAAATACCCAGCGGTGATTCGCTTTTATTGGTTTCAACAATTTAATATTTGAGGATTGAGGTGTCAATGCTGCAACAACAAATGCAGAAGTGTGGTTCTTTTTAGGTTCTAAAGCCTTTGGGATGGTAAATATGTCTTCAATTGTAATTTACTCTAGTTGTCTAAATTAGGGTATAATCACACTCGAAAACTTAACTCAAATAAAAAGAATCAATAATTGCGCTTGAGCCACTAGCAATGTTTACAAACAAAACCTGGACCCAAAGAACTAGCACTCTTCAAAACTATTCGAGTTTTTTTTTTATTAGAGTCTGTTTATTTTTCTTTTGACAATTTCTTTTTTAAGTTTGATTTATATTTTATAAATATTAATGCAGAAGGTAACCAAGAAACATAAAATCTCAAAATACCGTTCAGCATAACAACACTGAATTTTTTTTAGAAGCGCACTAAAGAGCAGATAAGATTGAGCAATGACAGGAGGACTTGGGTTAAACAATTTCGTAAGGGATTGAAGCAAAATCTATTTTTGAGAAGAAATTTCAGTTTTCTGAGTCAATTTTCCAAGAACCACAAGAGATCCAATTTTTCAAAAAACTATGTTACACATTTGAAAAAATAAACAAATAAATTCGTTGGCCTCTGGTTCTTACCTGGAATAAAAAGACTCTTAAGTGGAACTTCAGCGACATGGTCAGTTTTTCCCATCCAGTTTGGAAGAATCTTAAAACATTCCACTGTTAAAAGTTCCATGCCAGTAAAACTTGCCACGAAATAATCCAGACATTTCCCCTTTGGATATTCGGCTGGCAAAGTATTAACATCGTCTCGGTTCCATCCCCGAGGAAATCTTAGCTTTCCAATTCTAACATTTGTTATGAACTTTCCGGTAGAATTCCTTAAATCATCAACTCTAGCCAGTGGTTGTGTATTGGACACAGATGGATCATCAGGAAACAATCCAATCCATTCGGGTTTGTTGCGGCAATCCGGTCCCCAGTTTATTTCCACAAAAGACTCTTCGATGGATTTTCCATTTAAGGACGCCGTCAGATAAACCGGACATGCTATATATAAATTCACGGGATACGGGAGTCAAGTATAAGAAGTTAGACAGCATAATAAAATAGTTGTCCTCTTTAATCAGAAATACAATTTATTGTACCTTGGAGTGTGCCCAACGAGGTGATGAGTAGAAGTAGCAAAGTCCTCGTCGCCGTCATAAGGTACAACATATTTGAAAGATTAATTGCTGTCATTTTTTTGCCTCCGGTTTCCCCTTGGCAGAGAGGTAGACAAATAAGAAAAATTCTTTTGATTTTAGCAATTCAGCCTCATTGACTATGAACTTGATATTCCGGATTATGGCGTCTTACAGTGAAGAATGAAAAAAGACTTTAGCCGGGAAGGAAAATAAATAAAATTAAACTTGTGTATCTTGTCCAAGTGCAACTGAGTGATAATGTCAACTTTTTTGTATGACTCTACGGGCAAGATGTTTCGCGATACACTATACTGGGGGTAGATTTTGTGGCACTAGACGACCGCCGCCAAACTGCCGAAAGCCTATAAGATCACTTTAATAGAGTCATTTCCTCATTAAGAACATATGATCTTCTTTTTTCTTTAGTGAGACTGTCTTGTGAGGCGAGGCGCGCGTCATCGTCACTTCTTGATTGTCCAATCAGTAGAATAGAAATTATATTATATCACCTCTCGGTGGAAAAAAGTATCTTAGGCTTTAAACGAATGACAAAGAGGCTCAGAGAAAGCAGATAAAGTTCCAATTTGGTGCGTGCGTTTCTCTATATAACATTATTTTGCTTGCGCTGATGAGTTCGGTGATATTAAATGTATGTATATTTATGGTTTTTATAGGTAGCGTGTCTGATAAAATGAAATATCTATGTAAGCTTTAATACATACTAGCGAACATTCAAATTATCCATGACCTATTTACGTACAAACTTACGTGCTAAGTTTTGAGCTTTGACAAGTTAAAATCCGATATAGGTATTAAAAAAACTTAACTTGTAGGTCAGTAGGTCAATGTGGGCAATTGTAGACAATTTGACGTCCTCAAGGAAAGACGATTATGGCGACCGTAAAAAGGGCGAAGCCCGCAAAATGTTGCTCGAACAGAACACCGACTTTATAAAAAACAATTCCTCCGATGGACTTAATTTAAAATAAAGCTAGAATAAAATATATGGAGACACGAAGCCTAGTGGCTTACACTCCCAACTATTTCTGTGTGCGTGTAGTTTTTGGCCAGGAGTGGAGGGGACACAATTTTCTGCCACATCTAAGCTCAAGCTTCCATCGTGAAAAGCAAAATACCCTAACGATTATTTCAATAGGGCACCATTTTGGATTCGTAAGAAATTGAACTCTAGGTTTTAATCAAACTTGACATAGGGGAGAAGGGGGTACATTTGACACTTAGTTTTTAAAAGTCTGTATTTCCGAAAACTGTTAATGTATTCCAATGTTTTGTTTTGTATTTGATTTATTGATTATTCAAGATTATGCTAACATAAATTTTTTTGTTTTAAAACATTTCCACATTTTAAAGAAAAATATTTTCTAAAAAAAGTCATTTTGTCAAAAGCGGGGCACCTTTGACTTTAAAAGCGGTACATTTGACAATGGTGGATTAAAACCCACATCGTGTGCATTATATTTCTAAAAGTATCAACGGATCCAGCACGTCTGATGTTTGAATAGTAAAAAAGTAAATTTTTGTTTTTAAACAATTTATTAAACAATATAACGAAAAAAATAAACCAATAAATTCACTTTCTAAAAAAAAAACCACAAGAATAAAAAACATAAATTATTTCATTTATAAACATAAAAAATCAGTCCATATAAAACTAATTTAAAATTTATCGATATCGACATTTTTTAAATAATTTATTTAATATATATCTTTCTTTTGTAGTTTCGAACCATTTGCCCCAATTGCAAAAGTCAAAGGTGCCCCGAAGGACCTTTATAAGTTTTTTTTTTTTATTTTTTAATAACTAATATTATATTTTCACAAAACTGGCTTTAATTTATTGAACTTTAAGCATAGTAC
The DNA here is from genome assembly GCA_963931855.1 of Philhelius festivus. Lineage (NCBI taxonomy): Eukaryota > Metazoa > Arthropoda > Insecta > Diptera > Syrphidae > Philhelius > Philhelius festivus. The sequence goes on along the minus strand of OZ007556.1, from coordinate 190,273,744 downwards.
TATGATAATATTGATTCACGATAAAAAAATTTATTTTATTAGGTTCACAAATCGCTTACCGGTGGTCAAAAATTAGATCAGAGACACAGAAAACACGAAAACACGTGGTATTCCTCGAAGAGTTAAAAAAAGACTGCCAAATTTCGTAACGTTTCTTTAAATCAAACTAAGCTTCTTCCTTCATACGAACTTTTCTTTTTCATACCGAAAAACGCAAATTCAAATGTGCCCCGGTGTCAAATGTACCCCAGCTTACCCTACGGTGGTAGAGAATACTGAGTTCCGTCTGTCTAAGACCCTGAAGCGGTTTTCTTTAAATTTTGTACTTGATGGTTTTAAGTAAATCTCTAAGGCGGAATTGAAAATTTTTTGTAGCATTAAAAATATCGGTACCTGTCATATAAATTAATGAAAAATCGTATTTGTATATCGAAAACGGTCCTAACGATTTTAATAAAAATAAAATAATAATAATAATACATTATCTACTATTTAGAAATGCGTTTAGGTCCAATTCAGTAAAAGAAAAACTTTATAAAAATATGTTTAAAGCTTTTTGCCATGTAAACGTTTTAAAGGTCTTAGTTTAAACTCGAAAAAATATTGCAATAAATATTTTTTGTGTTTTAAGAAATCAAAAACAATTTTATTTTTGTAAATTCAATCCTCGATTTGTTTTAGCATTTTAAACAATGAATTTCATGCTTTTGCATATTTCTCTTTAATAAATAGATGTAATTTTTTATAACTACAATTTTTTTTAAAGTTGCAAGCTGCTTAAACATAAACGAAACAACTTGAGAGTCAGTAGTGAACTTAATTTTAAATCGATCTTCCTGTGAATGCTATTAGTACAGTTTTAGAAGAATATAGTAACCATTTTTAACCTAAAGACACAAGCATATTTTGCTATTCTTTTTGATTCATGTCAATGTATCATTAAATTTTCTATAATTTGGAGTACAAAGGTACATACATATATGGTTATTTATTTTAAGTTTTGGAGGAATTTAATGAATTTGAAATATAATTGTCAAACTTGTCTTTTTTGTATTGCTTCGTTAGAAAAACACATTTGTAACACAATCTCAAGTTTTCGCACTCCTTTTACGTTTTTTTGTGTTATTGTACCTTATTTTCTTTTATTTAAAACAAACAAACAAGCAATTGACAATCAATTTAAGTAGACATAGGAAATAAAGATGAGAATTTCTTACTTATTGTAGTAGATTTTTGATAAACCTCACTTTACTATTTCACGAACTTTTTTTTAAATGTGAAAGTATCTCTTTCCATGGTTTAGTTTAATTTTGTATAAGTAGTGGAGTAAGCGTTTGAACTTAATTGGGCTGTTAAATTTTTAATCGCTGCAAATTATACCAGTCATTAAAACATAAAGATAATAGCTAAATAGTAGAGCTTAAGGCATTCGTAGAAAAAGATAGTACCTAGACCCGAATTTCTAAGCAAACAAATTGTATAACCATTAAATTAGTGAACACCCCTATAAAGTATCGAGTCAATATAAAAATGTATCGTGTCGTACCACAGAAATCTCTTATGGTTTTAAGGGCATTGTTTGTTTTTATTTTTTCGTTAACTAATATGTTTCTTTTTTCTCTAGGGACTATTATAAATTTTTATTAATATTCAGCGCTATCGAGATATCCGTTCGGAAGAAGTTCCGAAACGATAGTCCGTTCCGATCGGAACTTAGATTTCGTTCGAGGTATCCCCTTAAGAACAAATTCAAATTAAGGATACAATCGCATTCATTCTATTCTATTTTTCTTAAAATAATTCGCAACTATTTTCTATCGGAGAATTTTCGAAGAAATTTAACGCCGAACTGTCAAAAATTCTCTGCTGAATGAACTTAATCGCAATGCGTTGATGAGTGTCACATTTTATCGGAAGATTTTCCGGTATGTCAATCGGACAGGGTACCTCGGTAGAAAACTCTCCGATTTCGAACAAATCGGAAAATAATTTTCTCCGAATGAATACCTCGATAGGCCTGACTATCTTTGTATATAAAGCTTATAGTACTATCTTTGTATATAAAACTTATAGTACTATCAAGAAGACGAAATATTGTGGCGACATCTTAAGGCTAGGGACTGCAATTGCTAGATTTGTCTTTGCTAAATTTAATAACAAAATATTCTCCTTTTTATCGTTAGTTTTTCGAGTAATATTTATGTATGTAAAACTACTATTTGTCTGTAAGTTTGTCTGTATGAAGGTATACGTCTTACTGTTCTTCGATCTTTTTTTTCGAACTTGAGACTTTGATTCACATTCTCAAATATGTTTGACAAACTTGGTCTGATGATTAGCTCGCTTTTAAAAATGTGAACGCTTCATCAAAATGATGGCGAAATATGCTTGATGAATACCAAAAAAGTTTGATATTTTACTGACTTGACAAGCATAATTTGTGTATATGAACGCATTTTTATCAAACCAGGAGGAAATCTCATTTTAAAAAATATAATTGAAAAACAAAATTATTTCAATTGGAACCAGTTTTCGTACAACAAATTGAAAGAAGAACATTTTGTACCTACATATTTTAAATTCATGTTCAGTGTGTTAAGCTTTTGTAGGTGATTAACTGTAAAACAACTCTAAAATCACTCAAATGTTAAATAAAACAATGGGCATTTACAATTCAGAGTAAGAATAAAATAATAATAATAAAAACAATTGAACTTTTAAAAAGACCTCTAAGGCATCAGTTATGGCTTTCATTAAATTGCATCATTTAAACAATTCAGTGGAATGCTGACTTTATTTCTTAGACAAGCCAGTTATAGCAATCATTGAAAAATTGGTTTAAGTTGAAGATCCTGTCAGTGACTGATAACAACCAATTCTAGGTTTTTGAGGTTAGAGTTGATCATGGAAAGCAAAACGGAGATTTTAAAATAGAAAGAGAATCGAACACATTCAGTGCCACGATTGTGTTCCAAGTTAAACAAATGATAAATAACTAGCTGTTCATTGAAATTGATTTCTAACAGTGAAATAATAAAAGTGGATTTAAAAGAGTGGAAAATGAAATCCAATGTCCTTCACAGTCTTAATCAAACCACAACAATTATTTTCGTTTCTTGTATTTTAAAAGAATCCTTTAAAGTATTTAGGGGCCAATTATAGCTATCATTGAAATGCATCATTGAAAATTTTCATTTCCATTCTTAAGACGAAGAAACAAATTGTAATGGCCTTAATTGGTACCAAAATGAAGCTTAAATGAGTAACAGAATTTTGTTTACTCTAAAAAAATACAAAATCATGATTAAAACTTTCTTTTAAATCCAATTTTATTATTTCACTGATAGAAATCAATTTCAATGAACAGCTGATTTTCATTTCTTTAACTTGGAAAACAATCGTGCCACTGAATTTGTTCAATTATCTTTTTATTCTAAAATTTCAGTTTTGCTTTCAATGATCAACTCTAATCTCAATGATCAACTCAAATCAGTCTCTGACAGGATCTTTTATTGAAACCAATTTTTCAATGATTGCTATAACTGGATTGTCAAAAAAAATAAATAAATTCCACTGATTTGTTCCAATGAGGCATTTCAATGAAAGCTATAACCGGGGCCTTAAGCGCGGAACAGATTGAACCAGAAACAGCACCGTCAACAGCAACAGTGGCCATTAATTTAGAACCAATGTATTTCAATTGTTCAACACACATAAGAACAGCAACAGCAACGCCAACAGCGTCGTTAGGCCAAAGTCCTAAATTTGCTGTTGCTGGTGCAGTGTTGTCAACTTTTCCACTGCAATATTCAGTGGCTCCACAATGAAAAACTTTTTTTTGATATAAAATGTCAAACAAATGAAATGACGTTGCTGGTGGCAATGTGTTTGAGAGATGTTTGCTGGTCAGCATGCTGTTTGCTGTTGACGATGCTGGTGCTGTTGCTGGTTTAATCTGTTTCACGCATTAAGCAAATGACAAATATGCAACGTCGGATCGGTATGGTATGGTATGAAACGAGTGCGTTCACGTGAATAGGAGGATACCGCACAATATTACCTACTTACCGACGCATAATACAGATTTACTTCAAATGAACAGCAGAATGGAGCCAGGAGCTCACCAGATACGCAATTTTTTTTACTGAGTTCACAGAAATGACAGAAAGCCATACCTAAGAAGATTTAGACACACTTACAAATATTTATAAACTTATTTAGCAATATTTATTATTTTCGTAACAATTAACATTGGAAAAATTAAATATTATTAACTAAGTACAAATATTATTAAACTTAAATTTAATACATACATATTTACAAGAGTATTTATATACATACGGTAAACTGATTATCTATTTACAATTTTTCATCAAATATAATACAATTATGATTTTCGGATTCATTTATAAATTTTAACTATGTATGCATTACAATTTATAAAATTACAAATTTCATGACGGAATGTTTTTTATTTTTTTATAGTTTGTTTTTTTTTTTTTCACAGGTACACTATTTTACATAATATTAAGTTTCATTTGCTATGTTAATATTGAGGTAGTACAAGATTCTTATTTAATTAATATTTTGTTTATGTTTTTAAGCAAAATTAATGTGAAGTAAATTAAAATTATAATGTTATATAAAATAGATAAGGGCACGGAATATAATATAAGAGAATTGTATTTCATCAACAAAATAAATATTATAAAAAATGTGTTAAAATTAATTATACATATAAACTTAACTTCAAATATATTACTCAATAAATAATTTAAAAACAGTCTTGTAGTTGCATTTGTGTATGGTTGTTGTTGTTTTTTTTGTTTTGTTTTCTCTTGGTTTATAGGATTTTTAAGAAGATTAGGAATTACATTTTTTGTATATTTTGTTTTTAGAATTTCATCTGCAAATCTTTAAGATAAGAAATAAATATTTAAATTAATTTTAAAGTAAATTCAAGTTTTTTTTCACATAAGAATTTAACATAATGTTATTTGTATTTTCAACTGGGCATACATTTTAGTTTTATTTACAAATTTTACAATTTTACATTTATTTACAAGAAAATCGAGGATTTATTTACAAAGGAATATATTGTTAAATTGTACTTTGAAAGGCAGCTATTTTGTATAAGGACAAACGTGAAATAAGCGATGAAGTTAAAACAACAAATAAAAATACATTTAATCCTACAGAAGAGGGAGTAACTAAGAGAAATGTAGTCACACTGGAATAATACTTTCTTAAGATAATTATTATTAAATCAAATCCTATTCAATTTCACTGACTTAATTAATCAGATCTGTAAGACTTGTTGCAGATCTTAAGTGAAGTAGTTTAATTTTTGTTTGAGGCGAATGATAAAAGTTCACAGTCAAATTGCTATGAAAATTAAGTTGTGTATTTTCTTTTTTTTTATTTTTGTAGTAATCTTGGGGCAGGCACGTTGCTTATTTATCACGTTCTTTGTTTTTTTTTAGATAATTTTCTTTTATAAATTGTGTTTTTACTTTTCTTGTTCCGGGTACGAGAGAAAGTAAAAGCTGTACACAATGAGCAACGAGATATACTACATGCATGTAATAGATCTTACAGAAGTCGTTAGCTACTCAAAAATCCAGAAAGAGCCCTGTTATCATCATATTAGCTTATCGAGTTGTATTTAATATGAAATAAATGTACACTGGAAATGCACACCTTAATAATTTTAAATACTTTACTTGAACCGTTTAAAATGTTAAACGTCGCCTACGAGTGAATCAATCGAAAGAATGAAATTAGTGAATCAATTGATTCATTCGATCTAATATTGCCTTTCTTATAAACATTCTTCAAAAATTCGAAAGACTTTTAACTTTGAGCTTGATGGATCACTTTTAACAACAAATGTAACATCTCCACGATTTTTTTTTTGAAAAAATTAGAAATTTCGAGTTGATATTTCTGACTTATTTTTGCGTTTTAACTTTTTTACCTTCAAGAAATAGACCTAAGTCTGTGTCTTTGAAGACATATTTCTTCAAGTCGTTGTAGTCAAAAACCTGCCCTTGTCTCGATTACAAAAAAAAAGTCTCTATTATATCCAGTGTGACAATTCTCAACTCGAGATTCTTAACATTGCGAAGAGAAATGATTATTGGATTGCTGTTACATTCCTTCAGCTTCAGCTAACTTGCTGTGTTAAAAGATTCACAAGTTCTGTGCGATCCATATTGATTAGGGTTTGCATGTCTACCCCGAGCGCTGTTGCCACTGTCTCAATATCCAGTCCGAACGATGTTAATAGCTCCAAGAACCGCATTTCCTCCCCTGTTGCTGGATTCGTTAGGGTTGGACAAGAATGATTACACTGTGGCCAACTGCAACGTTCCAAATACCTTAGGCTACATTTTTGTTTCGGTCCGTCTTCATTGGATTTTTTGCTTTTGACAATAATTGGAACTGAAGGTTGTTCCTGTTGCAGTTGTTGTTGCTTTCGTCGTCGTTTCTTGTTGTTATTGTTTTTCTTATGTTCATTTCTGTTGCCGTCTTTTTTTTCGTGTTTTTTTCGATTCTTATGTAGGCGATTTGTATGAGTTCCGTTTTCGGGGATGCTTCCAAAACGATTTGGATTCATTGTTGTTGTTGTTTTTACTCTTCGGGGGTTCTTATTGTTATTTTGATTGTTGCGTCTTCTTTGCTGGTTATGTCTGCGGCGTTCTTCACGTTCCTCTTTGGTCAATCGCTGATTTCTTTGAGATTTGTCTTGCTTCTCAGGATGTTTGTGTCTTTGGTTGTGTTTTTTGCGCTTTTCGGATGCAATGATGCTTGTTTCTGTAGCACGACGAAGTTTGTTGTTTCTTTTGCGTCGTGTCGATTGTTCCCAGCAACGGAGAGCTTTCGGAAGGGAGACATCATCGATTTTAATATTGACCCAATCACGCTTGGAAAGTACCGCATGTCCAATACAGGACGGAGCAAATACAGCTGAAACATTTTCTAGGGAAGAACGTAGGGCTCCACCCATTTCATGGATATAGTTCCATTGCTGAGGGGTGACAGGTGCGCCAACATTATCAGCTCTCATTTGTGCTTCATCAAAAAGCCATTGAAATACGAAGAGAGGAGCTGCAAAGAAAAGAACATAATCTATTAGATTTGACCTTTAAAACATGTTTTTTTAACTTACACTCTAAAGTTGGATAGAGTCTATAGCCGAAATAACACCGCCACGGTTCCTCTTTGTATTGTTTCACACATGCCTCAGGCAACTGTCCCTCCCACAATTTCCAGCCCTGGCGCACAGCCTCACTGGATCCAATAGCAGCTGGTGCAAATGGTTCTCTATCAAGAAACCAACCAGAATCACTGACTCCTCGAACCAAAACCTTCAAATTCTTCTCATGATGAAGAAAATGGTTGATTCGATCTAAATTCAACATCACACCCAATCCTCCGGCTGAAGAGCCCACCAAAAGCAGTTCGGACACCGAACCTCTACCCAAACCCAATGGAATAAGGTCTGCTATAACCTGGCGAATAATAAGCGATCCCATAAAACGCCAGCTATCTCCATCATCAGCTCGAGATTTTGTTCCAGACCATGAATCACTGCTGCAATAAGGTACCAGAACATGATTCGCATTATGCCAATAGGGATTCTCCTCTGGAACACCCGACAAAATACCTCCAGCTATAAATATAACAAAAATTCAAATTATCATCCAGTTATTTTAAACGTCATATTTTCAAACTCACCATTTCTAAATTCCGGCCATTGATAGGAAGTCATCAAATGTCGTAATTTCATCCATCTGGCTTTGCAAGATTTCGTATCGTAACAATGCCAACCACCTTCCAAGAACACAACCCATTTCTTCGAACCGGCTGACTTCCTCAAATAAAATCCCGCTTGGGAGCCATCATTGCATGTAACCGTACGATTTGAAAGGAAAACCTTTTTCAACGAGCGGTTGTGATCGTTGCTAACTTGAGTTTCTTCTGTCGGCCGCAGAATGAAGTTCGTACCGATAATTAATCGATGTTTCGTTGAGTTTGTGGTTGTTGTATTTGATGTGGCAGCCATTGCACGACTTTCGACAATGTTTGCGCTTAGGATAAGTACGGATAAAATTAATCCCACACAAGTGGTTGCTGTTGAGGGTAATTGCATCTGAAAGAAAAAAAAGGAGAAGCGGGTAAGTAAATGTGGAAAGTGGAAAGATAACGCATTATTTTTTTAAAATTCTTATCGAGATGCGTTCTAGTTTTGAGTATCACTAAAGGACTATTCACATGAGAGTGACCAACGAATGAATGAACCTTCGTCTACTTTGATATTTCACGAATGGTGATTAAAGCAAAAACGAACATTCATTTTGAAGTTAGTTGCGCACGACCAATTCATTCGTAGTGTGGATGATATGTGGAATGAGAATAGAGTCTGACAGTTCGTAACAATCATTAGGCGTTTTTCTTTTTTAGCTCCGAGCGGGGCACTGAACTGTCAAAAAAAGAACTATGTTACTTTTTTAACCCAGAGCGCCCTGAGCGCTCAACTTGCATTTCTTTTTTAGCTCAGAGCTTGAACGGGGCTCGCTCGATGAGCTCGATAATAAATGACCGAGCAGACGGAGCAAAAAGCTGAGCGCGGCTAACTTCATTAAATTTTTTTGGAAGGGATGATAGTAAAAGAAAAAAAGAAATACAAAATCAAAACAATGGAAATGGCGGGCGAAGCTGGTTGTTCTCCCAGTGAAGGTAAGGAAAAATAAATATATGTAATTATGAGCAGTGTATAATATTTTTTGTTTTCGAAGGGGTGAAGTGGACGAAACAGATGATGTTGTTCTTGATAGAATCATTAAAAAGGAACAAGTTGCGGATAGACACCGGAGTGAAAAAAAATAGCGTTCCAGGAAATTTCGCTGGAGATAATTTCGGCATTTGGTTTATTTGAAAAATGATACAATGACAATTCAGTGCTCAGATGTGTTTCTTAATTAGCTCAGAGCGCTCAGGTCACGCTCGGTTTGGAGCGAGCTCTGAGCGCTCAGGCCCCGCTCTGTGCCCTGCTCGGAGCTAAAAAAGAAAAACGCCTATTCGTGACAACCAATTTATTTTCTCAAATTTCTCTTACATGGACAATTGAAACGCAAGTTTTAATATCTCAATATGAATTTCAGTTTTCTACCATTTTGTCTAGTTTTTGTGAAGAATTTACGCTTAAAAATCCTATTTGTTCTTTTATTCTTCGGTCGTTGGTCGCTCTCATGTGAATAGTCGTTAAGAATGGAAAATAAGCTAATATTAAAAAAAATGTATGGATTAGAAATTACTGTTGTAGAGGGAAAGTAAATTTATTTACTATTTACAAACTTACTATACACGTAGATAGTTTTACATATTTGATTGAGTATATTTGATTGAGTTTTTAGATCCCTGGTTACGAGGAATTTAGATAAAAGTTTAAACAAAAACTTCTCTGACAAACTAAACTCCAGAAGTTCATTTAAACGTAAGCGAAATTTTATTTTATAAAATTTATTTTTGCTCGTTCAAATGTTGTAGCAATGTTGCCTTTCTAGAGAATTTTCGCTTTACATTTGTATTTTAAGCAAGTCTTTGAAGAATGGAAACTTTTCACGTGGAATGAATTGGATACACTTTTAAGAAATAGGCAAATATTTATACATTTTGTATGTTTATTGCGAATAGCTTCATGATAGTATAAGAAGGCTTCTACTCAATTCTTATGTTCAAAATTTTAACAAAGTTTACGCTACTTTGAGGTTGGTGTAGCGATTTTTTATTTCCGGTGGCGGTAATATTGCTCTGCAGTTATTTGAATCAAAGTTTTCTCTTTGAACCGCCAGCCAAAAAAGGCTCTAAATTTCAGATGGTTGTAGATGAAAACTTTATTCATTAATAATTCTAATTGTCCGAAGCACAATATGTGACAGTTTTGTTTGTGTTCGTACCCAAATGTCAAAAAAATAATGTTTTTGTGATATATTCACCGAGTGTGCATTGATACATAGATACGAGTATTTATGTAATTAATAACCTCCTAGTTTTAACTCCTCACAATTCACTGCGTTCAGAATATGCGCGAAATTTAAAATCGCAAAATTGTTGGATGACCCTGTATTAAGTTTCCGCTGGCTGGTTTGACATATCGCAACGAAACTTTTCGTTAAATAATAGATATAGCTTTTGATTCAGTTTATTTAATCTTTTTAAATTTGGATGATGGTCCAATAAACTTAAAATTGAACTTCCATAAATTGCTATTGTTATTCATTGCTTAACTGTTTATAAACCTTCTCGTGACATGAGTTTTTTTTTTCTTACATACAATGATACGCGGAAGTAATGCCCATAAGAATGTTCTTCATTTTTTTTTTTTTTTTAACATTGTATCAAATTAAAGCGTGAAATAACATTCTGCCGCTATGTTGCATACGGATAAGAAAAAAACAACGTAGCAACTCTGTGGAACAACATCAAAACATAGTCGACTTCCATAGATAGCCTGATCACTTTTTTTTGTCTTCTTTCAACTCGAAGTAGTATAATACCTCTTCTTACATCGTACCTACCAGAGATACAAAATTACTTAAAGACTTTGCCGCAGGTAACAAGCCGCAATTACACACAAAATTAGAGAACACAGAGGAGTATAGCCGCGTCCAACTACGCCAGTAAGCGTTTTGAAGGGAATCTAATAGCAAAAAGAAAAAAATTGCCTACTCGTATATCGAGATATCAATTGGGTTCAAAAGATGTGTTTGAGACAAACAAGCCCACATAACGACGACGTCGGCAACGACGTCGGTGTGCGAGCGTGCGCGCGCGCATACAAGAGAAAATGTACCGCCGCCGCGCGACAGACATTAATACAATAATTCTAAATTCCTTTGCTTTGATTTGGTCCCGATGCCGACAACACCATACGAGCTTCGAGACTGCTGTATAGTTAAAGAACCGCGTCATTATACACCACACCACCTCTCCACGTTGCACGGTTGCACCACGCGATGTGGAATGAAACCCGCTCAACAAGGTTTTCCGTCCTCACACTCTCACTCTCTCCCCTATCACCGCTATCATCTTTGCTCAACCACGCTAGATGCTTGAGAGCAAATCTCACTTAATTGTATCAATTAATTAATACGGTGCCACATAAAACTGTTCACTTAGTGTCATTCGTCGAAGAGATCATGAGAAGATCGATCTCGCAACAAATTATCGCTAGCTTTGCGCACACGCCGACAAAGAACAACATCGGTGTTCCGCACCGCGCGGGAGAAGCAGAAAGTGGGCGGAAAACAACAAATGTAGCAGGCCATACGACACGCACGCGTATTTGTGTTGCTGCTCGTTTTCTTCCGTTCCCCTGTTCCTAGCACCTTCCATGAATGAATCTGCATTTTCCCATAATTCCAATTCCACCGCGAAACAGCTGATAAACGATCATGATGCATGCATCAGAATTACATTTTAAAAGGCTTGTGTCTTGGACGCCGCCGCCGCTGCCCGAGTCGTGCAGCCTCGCAAGTACGGCATTGACGGGGCAATAAGAAAGTAGATTGCGCATTGTTATTATGTTAAATTGTAATTAATATTTTTTTCTCTCATATTACGCATGGTAAACTATAACTATCTTCCCTGTATATTTCGCTACACTTTAGCTAAGGTATCGCTGTGCGTTGAATGTGTAGCTGCTTTTATTTTTTTGTTTTTCGTTTTCTTACCTCAAGTCTTTAAGCGAACGTAAACACGCTGTTTTGGCGGAAACTCTTTGATCAGAATGCGAGCAAGGAGCTCAGCGATAAGATCAAAGGGATTTGCCGACAGACAAACAGATACAAAACCCCGAACATAACATATTACACAGATATACACACACACACACACACACACGTCTATCCGTGGAAGAACAACAACAATAATAATAATAAAAACAGGAACAACAACAAAATCACAACAAACACCGACGACTACGATGACGATTACTCTTCGCCATAATTATTATAATAATAATAATGATGATGATGACGACAGTGTCAAACACATACACACACTAACTTAGAGATAAAGAAAGAGCCAGATAAAAAAGAGAGCGTTAACCGTCCTCGACCTGGCAACGGCAAGGCAACATGTATGCATATTGCATGCATGCATGAATGGGTTTGAGCACAAGATAAATTCACATGTTGCAGTTGCAGTTGCTATATTAGTGAATTGTTTTTGAGATTGAGTTGTCACACAATATTGCAATTTGTAACTGGACATGCAACTGAAAAGAAAATAACTGTTAGGCCCCAGTTACAGCTATCACTAGGTGTATTTTATTCACTGCTGCATAGCTAGCGCAGCAAAACTTCCCTTGACAAACAACAACAAGTTGATGGCTGGCGAAAAAGAAGCTAGTAAAAAATGACAGTTGTTCTGGTGATAGAACTTTAAATTATTGAAATGAAAATGGCGCTATGCATTAAATTTTAGAATTAAACATATGTACATACATGTTTTGACATCAGATTTTGATATTTTCTATAATAATGGCCAACATTAAAATATAAATGGAAATTGACATATGGAGTGAGTTTGATCGTTTTATTCGCACTGAATGCTGCGCTGGCTATGCAGCAATGAATAAAACACAACTATTGATTGTTTTCATTCCCATTTTTAAGACGAACAAACAAACTACAATGGCTTTAATTGGTACTAAAATGAAGGTAATGAGTAGTAGAATTTACTCTATAAAATACAAAATTCTGATTCAAACTTTTTTTTTTAAATCCACTTTTATTATTTCACTGATAGAATTCAGTTTCGATGAACAGCTGATTTTCCTTTCTTTTATATGGAACACAATTGTTCCACTGAATGTGTTCGATTCTCTTTCTGTTTTCAAATGTCAGTTTTCCTTTCAATGATCAATTCTAACCTCAAATGCATAGAATTGGTTGTAATCAGCCACTGACAGGATCTTTTAAAGAAACCAATTTTTCAATGATTGCTATAACTGGCTTGTCAAAAGAATAAAGTCAGAATTCCACTGATTTGTTCCAATGATGCATTTCAATAAAAGCTATAACTGGGGCCTTATTACGATAATAAAGCTAAAATAAATGAACCGATTTGAATTGGCCATTTCGCAGGAAGAAGCTAAAACACTTTGGTATTGGAAATACAGTGTAGTCAAACTGCTCGTAAATAGAAAATATGCACGTCTGCATTGCAGAAACTTTTTAAAATATGAATAAATACAATACATCAGTCTTAAATTTATAACCACTAAGATTAAAATGATCAAAATTTGAGAACACTTCATTGAAATAAACATTAGATATTGATAAAGTTGCAATTTTCTTGGTACCAATGACCGTGGGGAAAAATAAATTGGTATTAATGCAAGAAGCAGTGGACATTTAATGTGGTAGCATATTATTGTACAAAGGGTATTACACCATGAATTTTCCGTCTCCGTTTTCACGACTTTATTCCAAGTTATTGACATGTAGCTTCGTAGTCCAGGGTAAAATCGGCAGTACATTTTCTTAAAAATGTGTTTTATGAAACGCCTTTGCATTTTTTCAATCCGGTCTCAATGAAATTGATATGCGGAACTCCAAATAACATCTGCGTATTCTAAAAAAGATCTAACAGGATATATGAACAAAATAATAACGCAAAGGGATCGCTTAAATCTGTACTATTCCTTTTTATTGGCCTTAGGAACCAAATAATCGATATTATGTAACTTTAAAAAGAAAGTGAGTGATCGAGAATAACACCTATTACGTAAGTCTTTAATACTTGAAACCCGTTAGATAGTTACAGATTTAATTTTATAATCGTACTGAAAACTATAAGATTTTATATTAAAAGAAATCGCATAACACTTTTTTGTATTTAATTTAAGACCAATTATGTGAAACCAAATTGACAAAGAATAAAGGTGAGATTGAATAAGTTGACAATCATCAAGACTCGAAACTTTCAAAAACAATTTTAAATCGCGTACGAAAACGTACGAACGTACGAAAACGTACGAACGTACGTACACACACACACACAGACATCTCTCTAAAAATGATTGATAGATATAGTCTCTAGGGACCTTGAAACGTCGAGAAATGTCAAAAATTCCAATTTGACAAATCGGACCGATTACAATAACTCCCTATGGGAAGTTAATAAGAAAATTTTCATTCTTCTAAGAAGTTTCCCTCTTCGATGGAGTTGTTGTGCTAACTTCAAACGACTCTTTGACATTAATAAACGTCAAAAAACGTCATTGTTTTAGAACCAATTTACTTAAGAAAAAGAGTTGTTGGAAAGTTTTTAAAATTTAGAAAGAGTAACCCCCAGTTTCACAGTGGAAGTTTAAACTGCAGCTCAGCAATAAATTTGGTTTCACAATTTCATTTAATTTACGAGCTAAAAAAATGTAAACAGCTTGGAAACTAAATTCCTCTTGTATTTATATGGAGTTAACTATAGTTAAATATATCTTTTAGGAGAAAAAGAACGCACTTCTTAAAGAGAATAAAAATAATTGTGTAATAGGGTGCAGTAATTTACATTTTTGGCCTTCCAATCCACCAAATCAAAAAAGTTGGTTCAAATTTAAGGGTATGCCTAAGACGTCAAAAAATCACTTACCCGAAATTGGAAGTTTGGGCATTTTGTTGTCAAATTTTCGTGGAAACTGAGTTGCAGAAATTGCGAATTGTAATCGAAAATGGTCAAAAACTGGACTTCCAGGTTGTTTTAGTGTTTGCAATTCCTAAGTTTGACCTTATGTACGATGTCAAAATACCCGTACCTAAGCTTATTTAAATCTGGAATTTTTTAAATTGGAAAACTATCTTAAAACTTTATCTACACAAAAGTATTAAGTATATATATATGTATGTATATCAAAATCAAATATTTTTTAACACATCCTATTTCACAAATGACTGGAAAACTATATTATAAACCATGACACTTATCTGTTAAGATAAAAGTATACTGATGTGATTTCCGTATGCCATTGATTTTACAGTTAACACGTTGCCTTTAATACTGTCATAATTAGTTCAGTCTACAGCTTATATTTATCTATTTCTTCAAAGTCAATACACCTTGATCTCGATCACAGTTTTTTTTATTTCACTTGAATTTTTTTTAACTCGAAGTAATCTTTTTTTTTATTCTTTATTAATAACTCAGGGAATACCTCGTCAATTTACCGTTACATGGAGGCAAAGAGCCAGATAAAAAAAACTACAACGAGTTCTATTTCTTTATTTATGTGCGGCATAATCTCAAGATCAAACGCTTGCCGCAAATAATAACGACAGAGTGTAGATTTACAAACATTTCTTTTTTAATCGTATTTGATAGTTGTTGTTATGTGCGTTGAACGGATGTCTTAAGGATTGTTGATGATAGAAATAGCTAAGGTGGCATCAGAAGCCATCTTGATTTCATTCAACAATCATGAACATCCACAAAAAAAAAAACTGCGTTCGATTCAAAGTTGTTGTGATATCGATCAAATATCTTATCGAAATTGAATTAAATCTTAAAAGGTTCCGCTCATTTAAAACCCAATAAATCTACATGCATCGACAGACAGCTAACACACGCACATTCCACTTCACAGACTTTTAATCATCCATCAATCTTTTCGACTACTGGTTGATAGACTGTTGATCGAAAAGCTTTGACATTTGTGGCCGAACCTGTCGATGACGATCGATTTGAGCACGAGAGTGACAAACAAACTTATGACAGATGAACAGAACAAATGGTGACCAAGTAAATGACGTTCACATGACGCACGTACTAACACTCTACCCATCGTAATCGATCCTCACCTTAACCGTCCCCATAATCTTCGTCGTCGGCGTGCGTCGTCGTCGCTGCACGCCGTCCGAGTTGATCGTCAATGAAGAAGACGAGTTATACCGATCATGATGATGATGATATTTACTTGGCGAGTGGTTGTAGGATGAGACGTCGCGTCATACTCTTGGTCGTCGACGTGAATCGTGATCTATACAGCGCGTCCCCTTACGTTGGGTAAACAAATATTTAAACGATTTTAAATAAAGAGGCGGCGTACGCGCGGCAGCCTCAAAGACCTATGAAGCGGTAATAATCATAATAATACTCTCCTGAAGATAATCATCGATTGCACACATCACACAGGCACTGTACTCCCTGCTACACAGAGAATGTGTGCTTGAGTTTGAGAAGATGTGTGGCGCCAGCAGATAGTCACTTTATGATGGGGAAAACGGAAAAGAAAAACTCAGATACCAAGCAGCGCCAGCGTGCTGGAGTTACCTTGGGGGAAAGCGCCAAGTTACAAAAACAAATCTTAATTACCTTCCTCCCTACCAGCACCGAACGACAGTGGCTGGCACATGGCGGTGGATTTCACGCTCGTTCGAATTGATTTAAACGGAAAACTAATATTAGGCGAGATATGATTGCCGGCTGCTGGTGGTGCTTGTGTTTGCTGCCTACTGAGTTGCTTTTCTCATTCGTTTGATGCTTCGACACAGAGTGCCGCTGGCCGCCGAAGAACTTGTTCCCCCTCCTTGCCTACATAAATGTTAAGTTGCATCTATCGTTTGTATAGGCTATGTCGACTGGTGGACTCCATAATTTGTTGGATCTTACCATGTCGTTTGTGTGGAAATTAAATTGTCACCTGAAAGTAATTGGTAGTACACCGCCATTTATGTTTGTTTTTTTTCAGTTTTGGCGAGCTTGTGTTTATGGTTTCATTTGTACTAACCGCTCGTATAAAGTACACGTTACACCTGTCATGTTGAAAGTAAGTAAGATGATATGTCTTTTTTGTTTTATTGAAACTTTGAATGCAGTTTTGATTGACTTGGCAGGTTTTTGGCGTAATTCACTTAGATATAAGTTTGACATCTTGTAGATTGACATTGGAATCTGGGTCACACAAATTGATCTTGCTTTGGATATCCATAATAAAGTGTGACTGAAAATTTTAATTGAAATACTAAAGTGGTTTTGATGTGTGATAGATCATTTATCGGCTAATTTATTTTATGTGTCCTACCCACTATAATAATTGTGACATAATGTAAGTTTTTATGTTTCAAAATTAGGTTAATTCAAAATATGATTTTTAAGAGAACCTTTCGATTATGTTTGGAAAATTTGAAATTCTTTAGGTATGCAAACAAATTGGGACTAATTACAGCCGTAAGAACTCGCCGGTATGTGTGAATGGTTCTTTGAACCCCCCACACATGAGTCGTAGAAAAAGATCCATTGACACTACCTGATTCGATAGTGCCCCAATCGATACGTTGTTTTGACGGATTTGTTTTTGACAGTTCTAATGCGCGAATTTATAAATATATTCGTTGGGTTAAAAGATTTAGTTCTCCGTTTTTGGTCAAAGAAAATAAAATTTTCAAATTAAAAATTTGCAGACAGACGTTAGAAAAAATCGACCATAAATTTTATTTCAAAGTGAATCGGTAGTTGAAAATAAGTCGGATGGGTGAATCCGATATAAACACCGACAGTGAACGATGTCTTAATGTCAAATTTGGAAGATTTCTTCACAATTCTATTTTTCATTAAACGTGCCGAAAGTATCGATATTTTTTGTATCTGAGAAACACACACCACAGGCCCAGAAAAGCCTCCATTACGGGTTGTAATAAATTTGATCCTTGGAAATAGTATTTTAAGACTCTTGATTTTAATTTCAAAGCTCAAACATAAAGTAAAGGCGAATGCGAAAATTATCATAAAACAATAAAATTCTTCCGCTTGGTGTTTAGTGACAACTTAGCTTGATATTCCAGTCAACTTTCTAATTAAGTTGTCTTTAATAAAAGGCAAGTTTTTGACAGCTGGCCATTCGGAGACTAGAAACTTGCCTTATTTTCTAGTTCCTTATGAGGTGGTGTGAACGTACCCTCTCTCTTTCTCTTCTTCTCAGAACAAGAACCGACGTTTGATCGGTGCCATAACTTCAATTTTTACTGAATGTGATTAAGCTGTCAAACTCTGACAATTAAAGATATTTACTAGAAGGTATGTTTCTATTAATAAGAGCTCTTTCTTTTTTCCACCAAATCCGCACTGCAAATAATAACATACCTACAACCTACAACTGGTAAAGCAGAGAACACGTACTTGACAATCGGCGCGTCGCGTCGCTCAACACCGTGCCAATCGTATAATATAAAGTTGTCTTATTAGCTGGTGACAGCAGTCGCTCCTTCTCGATTGTCTGCTGTGCCGCAATGTGTTTGTCGGTAGGTAATTAGATTATTGTAATGCTGCATACCTACCTCCTTCGTTTGTGTCGTTGATAAACGTGTCGGTGTTTACAACTATTTGAAAAGGAATCAGCGCAATACACATAAATTGATGTATGGCGCCCCCTGTCGATGACAGAGGGAAATTAATTTTCCAAACCATGAGCAAAAGAAAAGAAATTTAAAAAAAACTCCTCTGACAACTCTTACAAATAAAACAAAAATAAAAGAAAAGAAAACCGACCACGAGAAAGAGGCCACAAGAGAACAAGAGATGTCCATGCACACACAATAATTATATCATGATTGGACTGACGGATGCCATGTCGGTGAAACACTTTGAGGAATCCGGTAATTTATTGATGATCGCTATGATCAAAAGAATGCAACCGGAGCGTGCGTGCCGCAAGTTACCAATCTGACGATGACCGACCAAATCAACCGTGCCACCATTCAACGACGACGAGTTGCTCATGCCATGCTATACTATATTGCTTCCTCCGCGTCTGCCTCCAATCTCAATGCTCATTCGTGAACAACTTTTTCTGCTGACCGACCGACGAAGGCCGACGGACGCGACGATGGACGCGACATGATGCTGTGCTGCCTGTTGCTGGAGTAGTTGTATGGTTCTGGTGGATGCCGTGGAAACCAAAACGGCACCCAGCCAACACAATAAACAGAACACACAATAATAATACAGGAACCGACCAGGTATTGGATGAATAGCCGAGCAAAAACAGTATACCTAAATATGCTGCTGCTGCAGCATCAGCGGCATGATGGTAGAATGAAAAAGAAAATATTTTACATCCAAGGAAACTTCATTCCTGGGAGGATAAAATGCCGTTTGCCGCGCGTGTTCACTATTGTGTGTACCTACTCTCAGAGTTCCTGCTGCACTGTTGATGATGACGGGTAGTAAAACAACACACCGCATCATGCCAAATGTTTTGAGTTGACGCGTGATGATGATGATGGTGACGCGATGAATGCCGCTGAACCATTTCGCTTGCAGCAAGCAGGAGTGGATCAGGGATTATGGATGAAGTGTGCTTGGCACAAGAGTATCACAATTCAATTCAACACTCTAGAAATGGTTGCTGCTCAAGCGAATTGAATTTGATCCAAGATGTCATGTCACATGTGTGTGCTTGCCGAAAAGAAAGAGACATAACTTGAACGTATAGATTTGATGGATATTCGTCTGGGATATTTTTGTGTTCAAATTCACATATTGTTACATTTGAGCTTAACATAATAACTTGATAGTCGGAAGCAGTCACAATATCCAAAACTTGTCTCACAAATTTAAAGAGTATACGATTTCAACATATTGGTTGGAGAGGCACTGATCATTAAAAAACAAGCAAATACAGTCTTTGTCACTGCTCTCTTCAAGTCATGTGACAATAGAAAACTCGGTTTGATCTAAGACTTAGAGTTAGTCGATGCTCTCAATTATTTAGTAAGACGGGTGAATTTTGCGGAAGTGTATACTGTTTCGAGAGCCAGTGTAGTTTTCGCTCATCAGACAAAACAACAAAACAAGCCGCATTATAGCAGCTGACTTACAATACAAGTACCAAAGCCAGTTCTTCGGAATACCACCACTGGCATTGTACCTGTTGATCAGCAGCAATCACTGCCATCAGAGATATAAATTCTGCTGATCAATCAGTTCGAAAGCTTCTGTTTCAAAAGCCAATAAAAAAACAGTACATATTGATCATCTGAAAGCCACCAAAAGCATGTAATAGCTGCAGATCTAGTCTCATGAGTGACGTTTTGCCATACTATTAGATGGCGTTACTTTCCGTCAACGAGGGTTACTTTGCGCCACTCGAAAATAAAGTTCTTTTTTTCTTCAAGCTCAAGCTGCTGAATATCTTAGCTTCAGTTACGGTGGTGATGCGAATTAAAATTTCTCAGTAGTCTCCGACAGCGAATGAATGTGAATTTCTCACCACAACACAACCGACTTAAATTCATGGAGAGTTCCCCATTACACTATCACGTAATGAAATAAACAAGAAACACAAATGTAAATGTCATTTTTTCCGCACACAGTCAATGAATTGTCACCGAATAGAGTGAGACTGTATACTTCTCCAAATAACCTAGTCCAATTATAGACGTTTTTCATTTTCAGAATATAGCTCTGAACAGAATTCGAGCATGTTCTGAACATCCTCTGAGCCAAGCGTTTTCTGAACACTCTGAATTGTTTTTGAAATACACTTGAACACATACAAGTATCTGTCATCATTTGACATTTGTCAGGATACTTGTTATTCTGACCAAACTAATTAAAAGGACCGTCATGCTTCTGGTCCATTGCAAACTTCAAATGAAATTAAGCCATTAAAGCAATAGCACAACATTTAAAAAAAAATCTATTGTTAAGGTACTAGTATGATACTACTAAACATTTTGTTAACTTTAAAGTGGTTTACTAACTTATTCTTAATTTTAAACAATTACTAACTAAAGTAGTATCGTACTACTAAACCAATTTTCTTAATATATTGCTTCTGAACACAGCTAAAACAATGACAGTTCGTTCAAAAAAAATAAGTAAACAGACCTTTTTTGACGTTTGTAAATGTCAAAGGGTTATATGAAGTTAGTAAGATACTAAAAATATAAAACAGCTATTTGATGATTTAAACTTTAATAAAATGTTAGAGAAAGTACGATGCTAAACTCAAATAAAATTTGAAAAATAGTAGTTTTAACCAAGTATCATATTAAAACAGTTTTACCATCGTCCTAATTCGACTAAAATTTCCCGCAACTATATTTTACTAGTTATTTCCTAAATAATCTTAACTTTTGTACTAGATCGACTATTCTCAGGCGCCATTTTAATTATTTGTCTGCACTCTGAACACGCTCAGTACGAAAAAGGAAAAATATATTCGAAGCTCTGAACACTCTGAGCTAAAAAATAAACATAAATT
Organism: Philhelius festivus; assembly: GCA_963931855.1. Classification (NCBI taxonomy): domain Eukaryota; kingdom Metazoa; phylum Arthropoda; class Insecta; order Diptera; family Syrphidae; genus Philhelius; species Philhelius festivus. The sequence goes on along the minus strand of OZ007556.1, from coordinate 190,252,476 downwards.
TGTATTTGACAGTTTGGGATCTGCTCGATACTAACAAAGAAAAACCACTTATAAATTTCATTCACCAAACAGTTTATGGTAGAATGAAAATTAGAACGAGATCTTTCGTTTTTGGATTCGTTGTAATTTTTTTGAAGTAAAACTTCTTTTCCGGCGTTGGGGGTAAAAAATTTTCTATGCAGCTGTCAGTGACATGTCAAAACGACATGTTATGCTTTGCTTGAGGGAAAAGAAGTTTTACTTACTACTATATATAGTTTTGCGTCAACATAACAGAGTACTGGACAAGTTAAGAAGTTTGTATAAGCTTTGTATGAAATGACCTCGAAAACTGCAGAGAGATAAAATAGTTTTACCGTAAATCTCACATTTTTTTAAGAATCATTATTTTTCTTTTTCACGATTGGCCTTATAAATTTAAAAATACGTTATAGCCTTTTAATGGTCAACTGTTATTTGGTTGTTCTAAGACACCAATTGCGTTTTTACACTTTTCTGAGATTCTCAAGTTTAACATACTGTAAGACCTTATACTCATCATCAAAATAGGGTGCTCAAATATAGAGCTATCATAACTCAACTTTATGTTATAACCAGCTTCTAAATAGGCCAATAAGTGTGAAAGAGACCCAAGGAGTTGAAAGTGAAATAAAAAAAAATAAAAAAACAAAACTTAAAACCAAACGGATCAATGGATGCCGACATCATTCAGAGGTACAAATGCTCTCAAATGAGCCGAAAAGTGAGTTAACTTGGCTTGAATAGCCGCTACTGGTTGTTCGTAACAACAGCAGCTCAGTAGCAGCAGCCGCCACCACGCATCGCCACAAAGCTTTGTAGTGACCGCAGGGTAAATGAGTTAAGAAAAAAAAAAAAAACAATAATAAGAAACTGGAAGGAAAAAAAAAAGTTGAAACACAAAAACCGAAATCGGCATCATCGTGCACCTGTTCGACTCCAAGAGTTCAGGGCAGAGATAATTCCCGGTCTGATTACTGCTTGCCGCTGGCTGGGCTGCTCCTTGTCTTGGCTGCTTCGCGCGATGTTATGATGCAGCTTCCTTTGCGCGGCTAACTTACATGTTGTTTAAGGTTTTTGTTTTTTTTTTTTGGTTTTGGTTTTGGAATCCCAATGCAATTTTTCTCTTCCTTTTAACATGGTAGACATTCGTGTTGGTCTTTTTTGTTCCTTCGTGCTGAAAGAAATTTTGTATCTTTTTTTTTTGTATACCTAGTAGGTACGAGTATTATACGGTTCTGTAGAAGTATAGTTTTTTTTTGTTCGAAATGGGAACAGGAGTATTTCGGAAGCTGTATGCACAGCGTGCAACTTTGTGACACATTTTTGTCTGATTGGTATGCAAAGGGTCTTATGTTTTTTTTTTTTGGAAAGACGCTTCTCTGGAAAGTGGCGAATGGGTCGATAAGGTTGATGTTTGTTTTAACAATTTAAGGTGCAGTTTCTGGTTCTTTCTGTTCAATAAAAATTGTCGTTTTCGATTGGAATAAACTTTGAATAATTATCAATGTTTCCTTTAGCGGAAACGTGGGACAGGTGTCAATATAGAATTTCATTTTTAATTCTGTCAAAATAGTCAAATAAAAAGTAAGGAATCCATTTTGAACTTAAGTATTTTTTTTCAATTTTTTTCTGAATAATATGAACAATGAACATGATTTAAAATAAAATCAAGAATTTGTCTCGACAAAGACTGCATTAATCCTAAATTAGCGACTATATCTCATGAAAATAACACAGCGAGGGAAGTGCAAAATTAAAGTATGTATACTACATGATAGCTCACCATAGGGACAGGGTACAAAATAAGTAAACGCACCTAATCAGGGAGGAATGTTATGACACCCTGGATGCGTGTACTTTATCAGTTGTGCTAGGTGATTTCACTGCTAAAGTCGAAAATGATATCATCTTCGGTGAGCAAAGCAGCAACACAACGGCAACAGATGATGCCTTCCGACTCATCCACCTTGCATCAGCTCGTAATAGGGTGGTTACAAGGGTCCTACAACAACCTGACGCTGTTCAGACGGTGGAACCACCAACCATATCAATTAAAGCTACTCAGCCAACATCTAAGACATGGGTACATTTCGAGGAGCAAACATCGATTTTGATACCATTTGAACGCTTCAAAAAATTGCGAAACGTAAGAAATTCGACGTAACCAAAAGCACCTGAGTAAAAGGTTCTCCACTGTGCATTTCAATTTCGACAGAGGCCAGTAATTAGTGCTAGTATTGTGACATCATCAAAAAAGTAGCAGAGAACACCGAAGTCTTCTAGACAACCCAGAAATATATTACAAAAGTAAACTGAAGATGCAAAAGCGAATATTTTGCAGCACAGAACAATATAAGAAACGGGAGAGTATTGAGCCAGGAATATGGAGAAATAAGTCTTCCAGCTAGAATCATTAATACGTATAGTGACAGAGTGACAGAAGTTACGTGGAGTTAATGAGGCATACGTTACTTAACTGCAGAAGATCGATGAGTATCGCGATCAAATCAAGACCTCAGGTTGTAATACCAGAACCCAAACTTTTCGAAACATCGAAGGTAACTAATATTCTTCTGGAATAGAAAATGTATTCAAGCAGCTGGTACAGCACCTCGTTCCGCAATGCAGAGGAGGAAAAAAAGCTTAAGAGCTAACCAGAGGAATACTTCAAATACGGTCTTATGTGCATTAAATACTCAATTAAGTTTGGGTAAGAAGGACGCCTGATGGCTTACTATAAGGTGCATATGCCCCATCTAAAAAAGGGCGATCCTTGATCCTTTTATTTCAAGTCGAGACTCACTACCTTTCATACAATTTCAAAGCAACATTTTGAAAGCATTTATTGTTTGGAGTTTACGAGTAAAATGAGCTGACCGAACTTGGAATCTGGAGAAAACTGGTGCATTAAGAGAATAACTCCTCAAAGAGCAGAAACAGAAAAGGTGCATGGGACAGGCGTTAAGCGGCAAATAAACACGACACTTGTGTGCACACCGGTGTCGGTGTACGGAAATGTGTGCCGTCTGTGGGCTGGTGCGTACAGTGTTGCCGCAAGCCAAAAAAAAGAGTCGCTAGATCGACCTTAAAAATCCGCTAGATATGCTAAAATTTTGAAAAAAGTCACTAGAAAAAAATTTCAGTACACATATCAAAAAAAAAATATATCCTACTAATATTATAAATGTGAATGTTACGATGTATGGATGTTTGTTACTCAATAACGCTTGAACAACTGAATGGATCTTGATAAAATTTAACACCCAAAAAACTTATAGTCTGGATTTACCATATAGGCTACTTTTTTTTATTATCAGGGGAGGGGCATTGGGTGGTCGAAACACCCCAAACTTCTATCTTCGTATTGCACTGAAATGTAGTACATATACATAAGAAGTTGCATTGAAATGCCATACCTAAGCAGTAACGATAAAAACACTCAAAAAAGTTTAAAAAAAAAAATAAAACAAAAATAAAATTCTCCGAATTAAAAACAAAAAAAATTTGACAAATATTTGTGTGTCTTTGAATTTTAACTATTTTAAGGTACATAAGTTAAACTTTATGTGCCTACAGGTTTAACTACATACATTGTTATAGGATAGTTACATACGTTTGTGATTTGCTCATTGTTTGTTAGTTTTTTTTTTCAAAATATCCTTCGCTTGGCTCCATTACCTTTAGGAAAAGGACTTGATTGGATTTATTGGTTTGCTGTTTTGTTTTAATCCAGGTACATGCATACGTTAAATAAAAATAATTCGTACGCTTTCAACTTCTCATGTTGAACAGGAGATCAGTTGTGACAGTTCTTGGCTAAGCTAAACGTGTTTATTATTTCAGTGGTAAGTCATCTTTTTCAAATAGAGCTGTTCAACGATGACACACAGAAGTAAAATAAACACCCAAAAACAACATTCCGTACTTCACACAAGATTTCCAATGCAAGAAAAACTGAGCGAATCTACAGAAACTTTTAGACACATGATTTATTTTGAAAAACTTCAGTTGAAAAAAAAAAATTGCTTGTGGGAGTTCCCGCACGGGTACGCTAGTTCAGTTATAACAAAAACTTTATTTTGAATAGTAAAGAAAAACTTATAAACAGTAAGTTAACATACAAAATCTTAAAAAAAAAAAACAAAAACAAATTCAGTCTAGAAAATATTACTAGAAGTTTTAATAATAACTTCAAACACCTATTATAAAAATAATCAATCACAAATAATTATAGCCATTATAGCATCTTCATCAATTGCATTGACTTCAATATCTAAAGCATTATTGAAATTTTTGAATTTTTTGAAAACAAGTATAAATATATTTACAAAAAAAAGTTAAGTTTACTCCCGAAAGCTCCACTTTGGCCGATTCGACAAAACCAAACAAAAACAATTACAGTTAAAATTGTACACAAAATAAATCATATAAACGAAATGACCAGGTAGTCCAGTTTCTAAAACATATACCTGCTCACTCGCAATGACACTCCTTTTGGTCTTATTTTGTGTGGTGAAGTTTCAAATTCAGTTCAGTGGTCGTGGTAAAAAGAGAGTCAATCGAACATAAGTTTTTTTTTTTTTTGTTTTTTTTTATAATCTACACGCGCTCAAGGGATTATGATTACCCTTTTAAATGTTTGAACACAGCGCGGGCGTGAAGTTAAGGAAGAGAAAGAAGGATAGGAAAGATGTGTGGCACGATGTTCTGAGACTGAAGGTTGTTGTCTCAGATATTTTATCTCCAGGGATGACGGCTGAGCTAAAGCGGAGAATACTGTGTCTTATTTCTGTGTCGCTTATAATTCACATTATTTTTTTCGTTTTCATCCTTGTTGAGCATACTAGTATAACTCAATTACATGTTGTTAGTGTTATGCCTGAACAACATGTAATGAGTAAACCAGCAACCCATTGATGACAATTTTAGAAGGTTTTTAATGGAATTAAAACGACATAGACGACGGCAGGGATCGAACCTGTGATCATGAGGTTCACAGGCGAGCACACATCCATCGCGCCACGGCCACCCCTCGAACGCCAGGGATGTAACATCATCACATGTTCTTGCAAAAAGTCACTAGAAAAGTCACTAGAATTATCTAGTGACAAAAAATAATTTTTTGTCGCTAAACTTTTGAAAATTCCGCTAAATATAGTGACAAAGTCACTAAAACGGCAGCACTGGTGCGCACACCGATTTTCGGTGTCCGACACCGTGTGAGTAAAATCAAAAGTTTTTGATTTTTGGTGTCGGTGTCTGGATCGGTATAATGTGTATGGGCCTATGAGTATGTGCGCGCACATTTGCTATTCAGTATTCAATATTCACTATTCATATTCAGTTGCAGCCGAATCGTTGTGCAGTAAGGCACGTCGAAAAATTTACTTGCGACTTATAGGTTCTATAAGATAAGTTATGCATTCGGAAAAAAAAAATAGAACTCGAAATTTTGAAACTACGATGATAGCGAAGACTAAAAAAGTGGGTCTCGCAATTCTGCCTATATGTTTTTCGACTATAGCTTAAACGGCTGGGCCGATTTACTTTAAATTATGGTAGATATCATTTTTAATTTTTCCCTCACAGGTTTTTTTCATTTTCCTTAAGACCAAAAATAACGTTACCTTTTATACGATTTTTTTCGAAATTTTATAAATATTTGTTCTTCTCAAAAAATGTTCAATAGATTTAAAAACATTTTCCGAAAAATGGTTACTGAGAGTATACCAGCCATGGAACCATTTTTTTTTGTTTTTGATTTTCTCAAAAACGGTACCACGGATTTTGATATTTTTTTTTTTTGCTGAGGCTTGATATTGTGTATTCAAATGTTCAATATAATCTACAAGATGTGAGAAAAAAATTAATTTTACCTAAAAATAAAGGTACCCAACACAGAAATGTTAAAAAATGTTTTGAAAAATCGTATTTTTCTCGAAAACGGCGCCTAGAATTTTGATAAAATTTTTTTCTTTCAATAAATATTTACGATCTTTAATTAAATTAAAAAAAAATAAATTAAGATACAGTAACAGCTTTTCCCTACCATAGAACCATTTTTTCAAATTTTGAATTACTCATTATCGACATAATTAACGCGCCAACCTCATCTCTTGCACAACTAAAATGTGCACGATTCGGTGTGCCGTGTGTGGTGGAATGTTACACCGGTGTAGGCACACCAGTGTGTACCCACAATTGTCGTGTGTATTTGCCGCTTAAGCGTGCTTTGGATCATAGAGGATGAAAATCCATAAAATGTATGTATGTATATGCCCTATGAGAGAAAAATAAAAGTAAGCTGTCATATTTACAACAAAAATCTGTCCCTTAACTCGATAGTAAAATTTACCAATTCGTGCTGCTGAAACAACATCAAAAACGCCTCATTTAAACATTAAAAATTATCAGTTGTGTCTTATTCATTATACTCTGTCCAACAAAAATTGTCAGTACAGGCCTTATGGGAGAGCTTTTTCTAAAGCAGTGGCGCCTGATGCACCCTCACTACAATGCGTTAGGAAAAATGCCACTAAAAAAAGAGCAAGCCACTGACTTTTCTTAAGAAATTGTTGTTGTAATTCTTTGCAAAAAGTTGAACACCCCAACACGACCGTCGTATCCCACTGCTGATGAGATACTGTCAAGATCAAGGCAAGAGTGTCAAGTGTCACTCAATGTCAATACGATCGTGCGCTCTTTATCTACATCAAAACAGAGTTACCATTATCATTCTCAATTGCAAGCAAAGAGCTTTTTCAGTGGTTTTTATTAAGGAGCTTTTGGGATTTGAAGCTTTTGAGAACACATTTTAAGAAGATGAGTATGTTGAGTGTTGTCGTATTGCTTTTCAACTTAAAAAAAACGCGCCTATTATCTTACCGCTTGGCGTTGTGGGAAAAGGTAAATTGAATATTGTTTTCAGTCGTTTTGAATCGGCAGACGGTAGCCCTACGCGTTTTTTACTTTCATTTGCGGCGATTTATAATTTAAACTACGGAATCCCTGTGAGAGCTTTAAAAGGCGACACACTTATGCATGGCAATGCAACCAGAATGAGAGACAAACGTCCTATCTTCCCTGTACTGACAATTTTTGTTGGACAGAGTATAGAACGGAATTATTTTTTATTATTTTGACTTTTTCCCAAGTAAAATAAATATTCGGTTCAAAAATAAAACATCAGAGGAAGTATAAAAAAACAAGGCCTCCTTTTTCAAATGACATTTACCCATTTCTTTTATCTCATTTATGCTGAAGTCAGATATTTTAAAGGACTGATCACATCGTAAATTTTATGACTTTTTGCACAGGTACCTATAAATATGCACAAACATGTGATGGCCTTAAATTTAAATATGCAATAAAAAAAGGGCTTGATTCTTTCACCCTTTTGTCATTCACGCATGCAGGATTTCAAAAATGAGCGTATATTTGTGTCCTTTCTGTTGGCAGTGACTACGTCGGTCGGCGGCAGCGGTGGCGGTGCATCGTTTCATCTTTATTATCCTTTAAGAAGCCTCGATTTTATCAGCTCAAGTATAGAGTATAAAAGAGTGATGCGTCTTTCAAAAAGGTCATCCAGAAAGGTAATACGAACAAGGTATGAATAGTTGGTATGGCGGCGATGGCGAGGTATTAAAAACGCGGTTTCACTTGAAAGGTGCTGCGCTTAATACCTATAGGTACAATCCTTTTGCAAAACGAAAAGAAACCCCATAATGCAATGCGCCGCTATTTTATTGGCCAAGCAAAAATATCAAAAAGCCGAAAAGTCGTAAAATGTTTTCTGCGTTGCATTTTCTTATTTTCTTTTTTTTCCATATATATTTTTGTTTATTCCATTCAAAGGAACGCGCAAGTTTGAAGTCAGAGAAATCCAATAAAATAAAGGAGGAAACTATAAAAAGACAAGCAGGGAGAGAGAGATATGAACCTTCATACGCGAGCGATCATCGATTGGGCCAGGAGCGCACTAAGTCAAGAACTGCTGTGAAGCTAAAATAGCAGCAGTCCTTACCGAAAAAAAAAACAAACCAAAAAATCGGTGAAAAACAAAACAGTCAAAGTAAAAATCCACTTGACTTTATTTAAATGGCGTAATTTATCCTTTTGTCGGTCGGCGGCACTTTGTGTTTTAATTCACCTCGTTTGTTGCCGTCCCGCATCATGGGTTGGTGAAATTGCAATTTTATGTGCCCATTATACGTGCTGTCCCTGCCAACAAATGCACAAACACACACTCATGCACTGCGAGCGGACTCTCTGTTGTTGTTGTTCATTTTAAAGGTGGTGAAAAATACCGCGAAGGTTAAGATGGACTCGCCGATAGGTGGATAGGTATTTGTTTTCGCACAAGCCGCCCGGACCGGACCGCTGCTGTTGTTGCTGATTCTTCTGAACTTGAACAGAAGAACTGTGCCGTGTGTAGATACGTATCTGCCGGGAAATTCTTAAAATAACACCGCGACATTGAATGTGGTTTTCGAGGACGATTTATCAAGAAGACTGATTGGTTTTTTGGGGTCTCAATAAATATTTATCTTTGGCTGGAGGGAGTATTTAGATTTGAGACCAAGGTACGAGTATTTAAGTATGACTTCTGGTTTTGTCAATGTGTACATAAATTTAAAGCTACGAGTATTACGAGACATGTTTATTGAACAAAACAAATTAATACAAATAAAACGTGCTATGTAGGCGTTTTTCCTTATTAAATCTGAGAAAAAGATGGCTTTAAAGCACCTGCATCACATTTTCACTTGTCAAAATATGATGGGAAGGAATTTCATGCGATTGTTAAAATATGTTTGCTGAAAATGATGTTCACTTGCACCGAAACGTCAAAAAATTAAATGTCATAGAATATGTGAAGGCTTTGGAAATGATGATAAACTAATGCATTGAAATATGTCAAATTGTGTGAGGTGAACAGCAAGATGAAATTTTAAATTCCGTTCCCAGATTTTTATGTCTACATATTTTTTTTTCACAAATGTGCTTAGATATACTGTTTCAGATAGTGATGAAGAATTTGTAAAAAGTACAAACATTCTGATTAGAACTCTCTGATATAATTGTGAAATACACTTGAGCACTCAACTGACAGGTGACTAGAAATCTGTCAAATAAAATGCTTAGTGACTGAGCTCAGTGCTTCTTACTCCATATTCACATGGAGCACGCTCTGATTGAAAACAACAGTTGATCTCTCTGATGTTTCTGAGATCAATTTACTGATTTATTTAAGTCAGTGCCCTGTAAACTTTGTGTGATAAATATTAGCTTCTAATTGCTTTAAATCGCTGCTTAAGATTTTAAAATGGAAAATATACTTTGGAGTAGAATTCTAGTACCTTTGTAGGAGTATATAAAACTTATAGTGCTATCAAGAAGAGGAAAGATTGTGGCGACATCTTAAGTATAGGCACAGTACTTGCTAGACTTGTCTCTGCTAAATTTAATACTAAAATATTCTCTTTTTTTATTTTACTACTTGTTTTGTATCTTATCCTACTCTCCACTGTAAAATCTAGCGCTAATTTTAGCGCCACCACCAGGCTAGATTTCGCAATACAAAATCACGCTTCATAATAATACTGTAGGGTGTAGGTTAGTAGTTTTTTTTTTTCAAAAAAGAGAAATTTTTTACGAGAGAAAACAAAATAGGGCATGTATGTATGTATGTATGTATTTTTGTTCTCAAGACATTTCTGTTTTCTGTACCCAGAAATTCACACCTCAGAAAAATGTCCGAATCAAAGCCAAAGATGGTATGGTGCGTGTCATTCACAATAGGTAATACTGCGTACTTGTGTGAATTTGCGTTCCTTATTTTTGCACAGTTTTGACAATTTTGTTACAGTTTCATCTTCAATCATAAAACTTTGACATTTAATAGAGGCGGAGTGTTATTATTTTTGAAATATTTCAAAAAACGAGTTTCTGAGGTCTTACAAGTTTTCTTTCGTTAATTTTGCATTGTAGAAAATTGAACACAATTTGTTTCCAGCTAAGACCTTGTTTTCGATTTAAATTCTGAATACATTTGGATCCCTTGATTATTTTTTGACATTTCGGCGTACATCACATTTTAAATATCCAAAAATTAAACGCGCTATCGAATTTAAGGCAAATTCAATCAAAAACGTATATCTTCAATTCTGTGAAAGTAACAGCCGTTATTTGATTGAGATTGATGGATGTAAAATTGCAATTCTGATTTTTTAAGTTAAAATTTAATTTCAAAACTATTTATGTTTATAGAAACATACGAGTATATTTTTTTATAATTCTATTATATTTGGCTTCAAAAGCACAAACACTAATGTCAGTTTCAACAAAGTGAACATTTTGAATAAATAATAAAGTCGTATATTGCTATTTGGGGAGAAACCCAAGTTAAGTACATAATTGACGCACGAAATAAAGGTCAATAATACACTCTATATATTTCTTCTTTTGTATGGATCATTTTTCTGAGTAAGTAAATAACTGAGCACCCAAAAATATTGACAGGAAAATTGTGAAGGCGGAAATTTTAAATAAACTGTTTGAGCGTTTCGTCTTAGCAAAATTTTTGATTGTACCGGCATGTATTTTTCCCTGTTTCAATGACTTAGGTTAAACCCAATTGTAATCGGAGACTTGATGTGCCAAATTAATAAAATACTCTTATTCCACATCTGTTCCTCAATTGAACTATGTGTGTTAATAACGATTAAACTAAACTATGGAAAAGGAGATAAGTCCATGCCTTTACTTTTAAATTAAAGAAAAATGAAATGCTTGTAACGTTTACCAAAAATCTACTACAATAAGAACAAATTTTCTTTTTTAAAATCTATGTCTACCTAAATTAACTGTCAACTGCTTACCCCTGTTTCTCGCTTGCGGTTTGGTTTGTTTGTAAATAGTAGAAAATGATGAACAATATCGCGAAAAACACATAAAATGAGTGAAAACTGGAACTTAAATCACAAAGTAAATGGCAAAAAATTATAAATAGCCTATAATTAAGGTATTAGTATGATTCTACTTAGTAATTTGCTAACTTAAAGTAGTTTACTAACTCATTCTTAATTCGAAACTTTTCCTAACTAGTATCTTGCTAAAGAAATTTTCTTATTGAATTTCTTCTGAACATACCTAAAACAATGACAGTTCGTGCAAAAAAGGTAACTAAACAGACCTTTTTTAGACGTTTGTAAATACCAAAGACTCATATAAAGTTAGCACGATACTAAAAAAATAAAGCAGGTATTCGATGATTTTAACTTTAATAAAAGGGTAGAGAAAGTATGATGCTTTATTCGATTAAAATTTGCAAAATCGTTGTTTTATGTTAGTTTCATACTAAAACAACTTTAACATCATACTACTTCAACTAAAATTTTGCGCAAATGGTTCTTATTTCGTGACCTTTTTTAATTAATTAGATGATCTTAAGCCGACTTAAGGACACATAATTAAATCACAAAGTTTAATTTTTAAAAGAGTACTAAAAAAAAAAGTTTGACAATTCCATTTCTTATTCCTTGCACCTTCTTTTGTGTTATAGTTAAAACGTAGTTAGTGAACGTCTCTGGTAGAAATTTTAATTTATTAATGAATGTCCGTACATTATATAGAACTTACAGATAAGCTACGAATATAAGTGATCATGTTTAGTTTACAGTTTTCCAATATCGGTCGTTTAACAATCGCTGACCGTGTTTAAATTTTTAGAACTTGGTACAACAATAGTGATTCCGTCAGTTACTTTCGCTTATTTTCTTCAGTGATGATGCTCATTTTTCACTCGGTGGATACGTTTACAAGTACTAGGGAATTGGAAGTGAATATTCACATTGCAATTTGCTAGATATGGATGTGGAAAACACTTGATTTCAAGAAGAAGGCGCGACATTCCGTTTTGGATTCAGTGCAAGAAACATTACCTGAAGGAGTAATTGCTCTTCTTGTTCATGTGAACTAGCCATTAAGATAGTGTGATTTGTTAGAAAGTCATTCAAAATTATCTTTTTAGAATCGAGTCCTACAAGAACTCTCGTCGAACACATTTGAACGATATTGTGCTCCATTCATAATGGTAACCAATATATTGAATAAAAAGTATCGATAACTTAATCTTAAAGGTGTTTTATTTAAATTAATCTTTGAAACCACTAAATAATTTTCGATACATAAAGAAGTCAAAGTGGCATCCCACAATAAGACAATTTTGGAACTAACTAGCCTTAGGGTAAATTTTCCTTGAAAATTTGTTAATACATGAACCGAGTAAGTTCGAAGTAGTTGATTTGCCTTTCGACTAATTATATTGACTTATAAGATAATGGACTGCTTGGAGCGCGCTTTGCGATAGTTCCATTTTTAGTTATAATGCAACTAGCGCTTTTTGTATAAGGGCGGAAACATAGTCAAATTATTGGTTTTGTTACTTTATTTATTAATCATTCACACTTGTTTTTACTGTTTGTTAAGGGTGTCCAGCAGGAATTTTTAAAATTTCTTATTAAATTAAATACAAAAAAAATAAAATAAGTCAATGTCGACATCAAACTGGGGGGATTTCAACTACAAAATTTGTTTGCCCCGGTCGAACTTGTACAGAATTACAAATGAAAATTAAATCTGTGTTATTAAAACCAAACTTAATATAAAACATAAAATTTACTTTTTGTTTTTGTTGTTAGATTTCTGTGAGAAGTGTAGTAACTATTTTTCTGATTTCCTTCTTTAGATTTAGATATTCTGAGGGTTTATTTGAATTTGTATGTTAAATATTAATCTTATCGAAATGAAATTGAGTTTATAGTAAAATAGTTGACATTTAAGATCACTTCCTGAAAAAGTTGACACATCGGGTTTGTTTAAGTAAAAACCGCAAACGTACGAGTATAATGTTCTTCCTATATTATTGTCAAATTTAAAGAAAGAGCCCTTGTCTAAACTTAGATTTTACTATTTGATTAACTACGAGTATATAGATTTTTTATCTCAGATTTTTCAATGGTGGTTTCTATTGGATGACGAGGTTATTTGTCTTTTGATTTAAGTTAGGAAATAAAACTCAGGGAATTTTTCAATTTACCCTAACAGGTAGGTATGTAAAAGGTTTTTTTATTTTTTACCTTTTCATAATTTTAAACACGACAGACAACTCTTTTAACGACGTATAGTGTGAGTTTCATAGCAGAACCTAAGCGAATTTACGTTGAACGACTCTAAATTTGACAGATAAAGCACTCAAACAAGGTGCAAATTCATTAGGCTGTACCGTGTTTTCAATATTCGTGTTTTTAATATTCAGTCTATTTACATCTTTCAAAAACCAAATAAGACATCAGTTAACATTTCTGATTCGATTTGCTTTGGTGTGACATAACATTTTCAATCTGGATGAAATATACTTTTAAAAGATAAACTAGCTATTCGCTACTGTTAAAGTTAGACGAGCTCTTTAACATTAAAGTATAGTTTATGTAGTTCAAAATTAACAAAAAGTCGGTTGTCTCATTCTAAAATTAAATTTAAAGCAGGTTTTAAATGTTTAAAATTTTGTGCCAATAAAATTAAGTTAAGAACTTCAATAATGTTTAAATTTATACTAATGATAATGAATAAATTTAAATTTCAAAACTCACCATGCTCAGAAAACATTTAATCCTCGATATGAATTTTGTCATTGGTGTTGTAGTCGACGACATTTTGTTGGTTATTTATTTTTTTAAGATTCATAAATTCACAGTAGTATTTATTTTTTAAAAAAAGGTTGTTTAACTTTTTTTTTGTTAACACTGTTTTAAAATTTTTTTTATTACATTTAACGAATCTTGATTTGCATTAATTTATGGTTATTTTGAAAGCTTATGTATGTATATTTTTTATTTAAGACATTTCAAGCACTTTAAAACTACATTAAACTACCATTTCTGGATAGTAAGAGGGCACTTTAATTTAAAATGTAATGGCAGCTAGTCATTTGTTGACTCTTTTAACAATTCGATATTTTTAAAATTTAACGGATCGAAATGAAGCCGATGATTTCGTTATAATATATTATTAAAGAACTGTCAAATATAAATTTTACAGTTATAAGACGATCGGAGAACTGAACAACTTTACCGATTGAACGATCGTTTCGGAATGAAAGAAAAAGTCTGTCGCGCCGTGTGTTTACCTCGCAAAGAAGTTGTGGTAATACCAGAACAGCAGAACTGGATGGAACAAATCCAACAACATAACAGAACAGAAACAGATGACGATGAGAGCGTGGCAAAAGGTAAAAGATACAATAAGACAACACAGGATCTTCCTTCAAACATCAACCTGACCTGGTGTGACGATGTGTTGGTATGGTAAGTATAAGGTGTATATCGCTTTGCGGTATCTTCTGAATATAGTGTCTGTCGGCAATGCAATGCGATCAAGGCTGCAGAGAGATACGTCACGCATAAATAAAAAAAGAGTATAAATGATCATGACGATGACGATTATTATTAAAAGAGAGGTATAGGTAGTATTTTTTTTACTTTGGCGCTTCTTTTGAACAACAGCACTACACAACCTATTTGTTTAGAATATGAATGTAAAAAGGAAATTGATAAAACAATTTATATAAGTATGAGTAATGATGATTGTATCGCATCAGTAAGAGAATAAAATTTCATAGTTGGATCGGCAATTTTCAAAAGAAGATCAACATGTTTTTTTTTTTTTATGTTGAAACTTAAGAGAACTAGGTTTTCTCTCTTAAATTATAATCTTCTCCTTTACATCTGCTGTTGGCGGCATAAATGAAAGAAAATTATAAAAAAAAACTAATTGCTGATTATGTAGGTGAAATGAATGAAGATGATAAGAAAGTTAATGGGATTTTCAAAGTGATTTTATCCTATGCGAATGAGAGGCGGCTGGCGATTATGTTGAAAGAACAATACTGTTTTATCTTACTATCCATTTTCGGGTGTAGGTATATAAAGATATAGATAGTGTAGGTAGAGGTAACTATTTTTTTTTATATTTATTGTTTTGATAGAGATTGCTTTTTGAATATTTGCTTGAATTCACTGAATTGAAGCAATATAATTGAAACAACACTCATCAAAAGATACACCGCGACTGGGAAAATAATTACCAATAAAACTTTTCAATACAAAGTAGGTATATAGGGAAGGTGCCACATAAATAAAACGATTTAAGAATGACTACCTATTAAGTTTGGGTCTAATTAAAACAATAGTAAACTGATAAACATTTATTTCGACTATTTTATGTGGATCAGTTGCTATTGCTTCAAAGCGGTCGATTGAAGGTATTTTTTTTTTCAAATTCCCATTGCGGAATTTACGCGACATATTTTTTGCAACAAAATGAGTTTTTAATGATATGAGTATATGAAATAAAAAATCTTTCACTGATGCTTATTCAGTATACTGGTGAATAGTTATCTGCCAGAAAAGAATGACTAACTTTACTCGTTCTTGTCGTTTGTCATTATTCTGTAAAATGATGTCAGAACAGTATTTAGGTATTAAGGGTTTTTAAAAATGAAACTGATTTGAGGTCGTAGAGAGTAAAAATGCAAAACCTAATTTTAACGAAACGTTGACATCATTATGTTACAAAATGTGTCTAGGTTATAGGGTAAAAGTAAAAAAATTGTATGTTGATAAAAGACTAAAGCGTTATTTTAATGTTTTATTATTACAGAATCTAGTTTGATAAAGTGTGTATTATATTTTTAAAGGCAACATCGTCTTAATACCGCAAATCTTTTCAAATACACGTTTGCAACCAGACTGCTAAATTTCTGAGCAGGAACAGAAGTAAGGCCCTGGTTCAATAGTAACAACTTCAAGCCGAAAAATTGTGCTTTGAATGGCCTCATCTTGGTGAAATTGTATTTTTGTTGTTGAACTCAGAATACTCCTGCATTTGTAGTATCAAAAACTCGTCAATAATTTGGCAACACAAGTCAGCACTCAGCAGTGACTGTCGCTTCCTGGTTGAAAAATGTTCCAGCATTGACTTCGTTAAAGTTTCTCCTAAGAAATATTCGTTTTCGTTGAGAAAGATTTAAGATATTTATGGATTGGATGAAACTTTAGTTTATTTTTTTAAATATTACTTGAATTTCTTATTCCAGTACGGGTCGTAGTTTTCCATATCTATTTATGTGAATTACGCATAATTTATTGTCAAGCTTGAGCCAAACGTTCTGATACCGCTGCCGACGTCGATGGCCCCGAAGATTTTTTTTTAATCGGTTTCTATTCTCGTTTAAACTTCTGAATCCACGACAGGATATGTTTTTTTTTTAAATATTGTACGCGCACTCAACGGGTTATGAATACCCTTATAATGTCAAACACAGTGCGAGAAATTGGATCAATAGAGGTTTTTGGAAAACAAATTATCTTGAGATGTAACTTACTCGTAACCTCATATTGTATCAAAAAAGGACTTTTCGAATTCCGTAAATTTTTGTATATTTTTGTATAAGAAAATACCTCGGGATTCAATTCAACGTAAAATAAACATGGGCAAGTTCTGCATTTGGAATAAAATCGAACGATTTTGATCAAAGTTGACATTACGATGATAGGGAACAAGAAAAAAGTGGGTCCGGCAATACCGTCTGTATGTCTGTATGTTTGTACCTTGACCTACAGCCTAGGCTACTGGAGGTATTTTCTTCAAAATCGGTACTTAAAGGTCTTCGGTGTTTTCCTGGAGGTGAAATTGAATTGTTTTTTTGTAGTTCCAAAACTAACTGTACCCCCCATTCACCCGTAATGCTAAATATTATTTATCTCGAAAACGGCTCTAACGATTTTGATAACAATAATTTGGTGTGCTACTCGTATTATTGTCATGGACTACATTCCGGTCGAAAAAATGTTTAGGAAAAATCTTATTGACGGAACCTGTTATACAACCGTTTATTGTATTTCGAATTTATCATTAACAACTCTAAAGATTTTAGCCAACATTTTTGTACGGGAGCTCCTTTAAATTTGAAAAACTATAGTCTATACAAATAAAATTGTTTTTGGATTTAAAAAAAAAATACAAATATTTTTTTGAAAATTCAATATCTTTAAATCGGTTACACGATTAAATTTTTGAATTACGTCAAAAAATGTATACCATTAAATACTAACAATCTGCATTTAAATTTTTCTTATACTTAAACATTTTAAGGAAAATTTAGTATACAAAAAACATGTTTCAGTATGTCTTTATGTCTGTACCTCTCCCTATAGCCTAAGCCACTAGAGCTATTTTCTTCAAATTCGGTACATAAGGGTCTTCGGTGAATCCCTAGATGAGAGATTGAATTTTTTTTAGCTCCAAAACTAACGGTACCTGCAGCTGTTATGCAGAAATCTTTTTTATTTAAAAAACGGCTCTAACGATTCTGATAAAAAAAATTAGGTGTACTAGGACTACATTTTGGTAAAATAAAATTTTGGCAAAAATTGTTAAAATTGTTTTTTTTGATTAAAATATTGGAAAAAATATATTTAAGGTTTCCTAAAAAAAATATATTTGGAAAAATCAATATCTTCAATCGTGTGAACTATTTTTTTTTTTTAAATTATTTCTAAAAATCTATATTACTAAATATTTATTTAAAATTTCCATCAACATTTTTTGTTCTTGAAAATTTTTAAAGAAATTTTTTATATGAAATTACTTTATCTAATAATAAAACGATTTTTAAACTTTGTTTGCATAAATCCATACTTTTCTTGAAATCAGACCCAATTTCATGCATTTGAACATTTTGATCTCATTAAATCTATGTTTTATATTTATTTATGTATATACAATTTTTAAATTCCAAAGTACTTTTACATAAGAGCAAATATGTAGATACATGTCATCCAATCGTGCATTTTATTTCTCTCCGTCTCGTGTATGTCTGTCTGTATGTTTGTTTGTTTTTACGGCCTCTGATCTTGAGCTATTCAATTAGTCTGGGACTGCAGGGATAGGTGGCGCTCGGAAACCATGAAAGATTTTTTAGATTTGATCAAATATGTATTAAGCTTTTTACAGTTTTGGGGAAAACTTAAGTTTGTGTAATTTAAAAAAAATGGAAAAAGTGAATTTCGTGTTCTCATAAAGCATTGATTTTTGCGTGTTAAGATTATGAATGAGACTAATGAAAAACTCAACAAATATAATGGAGATATTGACATTCCCATAGAATGGTGTACAAGTGATTCACTGAATTTCGTTCATAAATCATGGTTCGTGAGAAAGATAACATTATTGTATCCATTTTAAATGATAGCACTATTCTATTCTTATTTCCAAATTTAAAAAAATTTCATTTTCATCAAATGATGAAATTCAATTCAATGCCAAAAATGAGTATTTCACAGAGTTTCAAAAACCTTATGTTTTGAAAGGGTTAAAAATGTCAGAATACCTTTGGGTAAAGTGTATCACAACAAAAACATAAATTTGTAAAAAGCGCGCTAAGTTGTCATATTTACAAAAACCATGTGTTTAACTAGTCGGTCGTTAAAAGTAGTGAGATCTAAGAATTAGCCAAGTTCCAAGCTTATGAAATTTAATATCAAATTTCTTTAATAAGGTGCAAGGTTTGCTCAAATTATGAGGGAAAAATTTGTTATTACTGTTACTGACTTAAATTTGGAGGGTTCACTGGTCAAGTTTTCATAACCTTTTAAATTATATTAGAATTAAAAAAAAAACTTGCCAAGTAAACCGCTGCAAATTTAAGTCAGTAATATTAATACAAAAATGTTCACTCATAATTTGGAGACCAACTATTGTGCAAAATAACAAGATTCTACGGTGTGGTAAAGTGCTCAAAATAGTTTTGATGAATCAGTGAATTGAGTAAGTCAGTTAGGGTTTTAGCGATTTTTGAAGTTCTATATCCCAGAAACCACTTATGCTAAAGAGCTGAAATTTTGTAAGTCGCCTATTTTTTTTTTTTGAGAATCTACTCGCGCTCAAGGGATTATGATTACCCTTTAAATGTTTCAACACAGCGAGGGCGTGAAGTTAATGAAGAGAAAGAAGGATAGGAAAGATGTGTGGCACGATGTTCTGAGACTGAAGGTGGTTGTCTCAGATTTTTTATCTCCAGGGATGGCGGCTGAACTAAAGCGGAGAAATGCCGTGTCTTATTTCTATGTCACTTATAATTCACATTATTTTATTCGTATTCATCCTTGTTGGGCATACTAGTTTAACTCAATTACATGTTGTTAGTGTTATGCCTGAACAACATGTAATGAGTAAACCAGCAACCCATTGATGACAATTTTTAGAAGGTTTTAATGGAATTAAAACGACATAGACTACGGCAGGGATCGAACCTGTGATCATGAGGTTGACAGGCGAGCACACAACCATCGCGCCACGGCCACCCCTGTGTTTAATCAGCTCAACAAATACTGCGAATTTCTAGTTTCTGACTCTATTGGTATTGAAGTTAAAAGGGGGTCGGAAATCTCCTTAGTTTGTTCCTAGAATGTAGTGCCTCGGACTTTGCTGGGCACAACCGTGATCGCTCTAAGATAATACTATTGAAAAATTAAATAAATTTTAAAGTAAAAAGTAATTCTTTCAATTCAAAAGCCTCATATGATACTCCCTAGAGGAAAAAAATCATCTAGAAGGGCTAGCTGGCATACATCCATTTTTTGCTTTTTAAATTTTCTCGATAACGGCTTCAAAGATTTTGATTAAGCTTTTTGATTAGCTTATTGTATTATTTATCTCATATATTTCATTAACGACTGCACCAATTTTCTATTTGATATTTTGTAGCACTTTAACAGTTGTATTAATAATCTAGTACATGACCTAATCATATTAAAGACTTAGCCCGTAAGTCTTTAATTTCTGCGATCAAGTCATGCATATTTTTTTTTTCTAACGATCCCATGGCAAAGAAACAGTTTTTATATTTATGGAAAACAAAAGCGCAGTAGCAAAAATAATGTAGATAAGTTGAAGTTGATGATAGCGATAATGCGATTTTTTTTTTTTTTTTAACAAGGTCACACAGCTAGTCATCATTTTGGTTGTTTGCATAGAGCTTTTTTTAGGAAATATCTAAGATCAACATTCTCATTAAATAAATTTCTTTGCGATTGAAATCTTAATAAAGCTGTCCACGCTTTATAATTTTGGTTAGTTAAGTACGATTTTTTAGCGGTAATAGTGCATTAATTATTTTTATTTAATTAAATCGTATAGATTTTCATTATGAAAATGAATTCAATGAATGTAGATTTAAACAAAACAGTGATAGAACGCTACGTTAACTAATAATATTACCATTTTGCAGGTTGCTTATATAATTATTTTGGGATGCTTCACATTGTACAGTAAAGCTTATGCAGCATGTGATACTTGCTCGGAAATGAGTTATGCGGCTTGCATGAATTCGTCTTCTTATACATTGTGTCCAGATGGTAAATATAAGGACCTTTGTAGATCTTTCAAAATTTTAAAATGAATAACATATAGAATTAGAACGACTAATACTTATTGGAAGTTAATAATTATGTTGTTCTTTATTTAAATTTATTTTAGGTAAGAATGGATTAGGTGAAATCCGTCACTGTCCAGAAAATACAATTTGTACTGACAAACAAGGTATCTGCCTGCCGAAGGATTCTGGTGAACCTGGTTGTGCTTTAGGAGATTGCAATGTTTGTTGGGGTATTTTTGCTTGTCTCTCAGATAAAAACTACGGATATTGTGATGCAAAAGGTAATATAATAACAGTTGCTGCATGTGAAGATGAACAAGTTTGCAGTATTGAGTATTTCAAATCGTCAAAAGCAATATGTGCAAAGAAATGTGATGTAAGTTGAATAAATCAATATTATTTTAATGCTGTAGGTCTTGACTTTTTGTGAGCTTGAATTAGAACTTAAAATAATTCAAAAGTAGGGTTTCGGATTTTTATATTTATTTTGAATATCTGATTTTAAATGTTTTGTTTGTCTATTTCAAAATATTTATCATTTTATATACGAGTATCTAGCATCGCTTCCCTGAATCACTCGCAGAAAACTCTAAACTCTAAACTAAAACTATGTTTAAATGGTTGATAAGCCAGCAAAACGGCGGCTTTTCTCAAAAAAGATGATAAAGTTACTATAAGGCTAGTTCTGCATTTGGGAAAAAAACGAACTGGGGGTTTTGATTAAAGTTGAAATTACAATGATAGAGAACACGAAAAAAGTGAGTCCGTCCGATAAATTCCGCCTGTCTGTCTATATGTCTGTATGCCTGTACTTCGATCTACAGCCTAAGCCTAAGCTACTAAAGATATTTTCTTCAAACTCGGTACTTAAGGGTCTTCGGTGATTCCCTAGAGAAGAAATAGAATTTTTGTTTGGCTCCAGAACTAACGGTACCACCCATAATGCCGAATCTTATTTATCTCGAAAACGTCTTAACGATTTTTATAAAAAAAATGTGCTATTATAAGCATGAACTACATTTTGGTAAAAAAAAATGTTGAAAAAATGTTATTTACGGTCCCTATCAGAACCGTTTTTTTTTTTATTTTCGACTTTCTAACAGCTCTAACGATCTTAACCAACATTTTTAAGCAGGAGCTCCCTTAAGTTTAAAATATATTGCATATAAAAATATTCGCAAACATATCTTCAAAACGTGTGAACTACTATACTACTTACCACATAAAATTGGCACCCCAAATTTTGTTCTTGAAAAATTTTAAAGAAAGATCTTATATAAAAAATTAATTTAATAATAAAACGAGTTTTGAACTTTGTTTGCATAAATTCATACTTTTCTGGAAATCAGACGCAATTCCATGCATTTGAACATTTTTATCTCAATAAATTCATGTTTTATATTTATAAAATGTATTTTAAATTTCAAAGTACTTTTACATAAGAGCAAGTTCGTGCGATCCAGGATCCAGTAGTGCATTTTATTTAAGTTTTAAAGTCAAAGATCCCATCTAATTTTAACAGCAGCTAATAGCTGATGGGCAAACAAATCTGCACCTCAAAAATAGAGGGAACAACGAAACTGAGTTTTTATTTTAGGGGTTGGTGACATACATAGGTATGTATACTTCTGTAGCGTCTAGAATAATGTAAATAATATCTTAACAATCACAATCTATGTAAATATTTTCTATATATGTACTTTATTCAGCAAGAAATTATTTGTTTTGAATTCATTGTTTGCATTTATTTTTAACTTTATTTTGCTATGTAGATTTGTTTGAATTCCTTATCTGTCAAATTTAGGGTTGTTCAACGTGAATTTGCTTACGTTACGTTGAGTAACCGATATTAGTTTCAAGAGTTACTTAGTGGCGGAA
Organism: Philhelius festivus; assembly: GCA_963931855.1. Classification (NCBI taxonomy): domain Eukaryota; kingdom Metazoa; phylum Arthropoda; class Insecta; order Diptera; family Syrphidae; genus Philhelius; species Philhelius festivus. The sequence continues at coordinate 190,230,080 of OZ007556.1, read as the reverse complement.
AATTCTAATTAAGTTAGGAGGTACGATTTTAAAGCTGTTTTAGTATGAAACTAGGTTAAAACGACGATTTTGCAAATTTAATCAAATATAGCATCATACTTTCCCTATCCTTTTATTAAAGTTAAAATCATCGAATACCTAATTTATTTTTTTTTAGTATCGTGCTAACTTCATATTACTCTTTGACATTTACAAATATCGAAACAGGCCTGTCTACTTAGTTTTTTTGCATGAACAGTCATTACTTTAGGTGTGTTCAGAAGCAATACATTTATCAAAAAACTAGCCTAAGCACGATACTAGTTAGAAAATGTTAAAAATTCTTGAAAACTTAGACAAAGCGCCGTACTTAACAATCAAATTAAGAGACGACTTTAATATTCGAGCGAAATGGACCATTATTTAAAGAGCTCTATAAAGTTAACCATACATGTTATGAAATTAATATTTATGTGAACTCTAAATTATGAACCATTTATTATACGGAACCTAAAAAATAAAATGCAGCATATACAGTCAGATATATAGAGTCCATTAAATAATGCTTCATTTCGCTCAAATATTGAAGTCGTCTTTTAATTTGATTGTTGGTAAGGCCCAAAGTCTCGCAACTAAACGACTGCGTTAAGTATAATCGGCTTATTTCCTTAAACGAGTAATTTGCGCCATAGTATTTCACAATTTCAAAACACGTATAGACGATTATCAACTTTGAAAGCATAGTTCACGAAATTGGAATTAAATTTCAATCTGAGTTTTGGATACATCTTTAGGCGAAGATTCAAGTCAACATTAAATTTTTCAATAATTAAAAAGTATATTATTTCTGGTTAGGCATTTTTTTCTTCGTTGTGTTATTTAGAAAAATTATTATTATCTCATAATGTACTTTTTATTAATGGAACACAGAAATACATTATATTTAATAATTCCGACTTTTTTTTAATATAATTTTTTTTTTACAATTCTTCCAGGCAACTCCAACATGTTCTAATAGCGAAATTACAACTATAGCTCCAACGACTGCTAGTTATAAGGATTCGTGTAATGAAATAAAAACTGCAGGTTACTACCCAGTAAAAGATGATCGTACGTGTACTAAGTAAGATTATTTTAATTTATAATAATTTTGTAAGTTTTTAATATATAAATATGTACACATTTTTCAGATACGTTTATTGTGAAAGTCTAAACGGTGTAATGAATTCGGTGTCGAGAACCTGCAGTTCTGGCTATTTCGATTCCGTAAAACAAATATGTGCAGGCAAAAAGCCAAGTAACTGTAACTAATTTTCTAAGAAAAAGAATTTTTAAAGCTTTAAAATAAATAAATAAATTCAACTTAAGAGAATTTAGAACAATACGTTTAAGATTGTTCAGAAGAAAAATCTGCTTTAATAGTTCTTGAAAGACATATAAGATCGAAGATGGGTCATATAAAGATGATCTCTTGGTGGAACTGGAATGGAAGTGGATTTTCTAGTTGCCCTTTTACGTTCTCTGATGATGGTCATTTAGTAGCTTCTTGTATACTTCTGGGTTAAATACATCTACTTTTCCTGTGTTTCGGTGACTAGGTTATTCTCATTGTTTCGAACAGTTTACGTTCAGGTCTTAAGATCAGCAATCAGTTGCACGGCTTTTTTTATAAAAATTTTCATGCACCTTTTTCCAGTAAAAGTCGTCATTATCATACCACGAAATCTTTATCTGGGTTGAGTGGAAGGCTAATGTTGTTTCGGCTATTTCTTTGATGATGTCGGGATATTGAAATCATTGATATTTGTTTTTGTGGTAGGGTAATGAAATGCCTATAAATTTTGGCTCAGGTGATCTCTATATACTTTGGTAATTCCAGGTTTTCTAAATCTTCCTGTTGGCAACCGTGGCATCGCCGAAATTTTTGATTACTATTCTACTATTTGGCAACGCCGTCTTTGAAAAGTGAAATAAATATCTTCTTCGTTAAATCAAACATATCTTGTTCATCAAGTAAGAAAAAGCTCGATATAATTCTAAAAGTCAAAAAAACTATTTTTCGCCACTACGTAAGAAAGAAGCAGCTTAAAAAGAAAAACAAAAAGAAACTAAAATTTTTCCAAGCAAAAAACTGAAAGTAAAATCATTAAAATTAAGATTTATTTAATAAGATATTATAAAAACTTATTAGTTTGCAGGAAATTTGTAGTCCTGCTTTGTTTAAATAAAATTGATTAAATAAAGAGACTTAGAAATTGAAACCCCGAAGACAAAATTTTTAATTTTTGTTGCCAAAGCAACACTTCTATTGTCTACTTTTTTGGTTTTTGAAATTCACAATTTCTTCTTCTGAATTTCGCCACAACATTGAAAATGCTCAGAATCGTTATTTTCCGCTCGAAATGTAATGTACATCTTAAATGTTGGATGAGTAGCTTGCGTTGATTTGGTTGGTGGATTGGTGTTTGAAGAACACCAAGTTACTGCCGGAAATGTTTTTTTGGCCCACTTAAGCACTGAAGTTCTTCGTAATCTCTATAAGCTCCGTAAGCTTACTCCAGGAAGTGATAACAAATCTTAATAATCGATAAAGACGTGTGCACGCACATGTAATGTTTTATAGTTATAATATCGGATTACGGGACTATAAGCTCTATAAATAAGTTTCTAAGCTGATTCCCCAAAAAAGTTAACGCAGCAAGGCCCTTACCTGGAACGCCCAGGTCGTTCGGTAATCAAGGACAACACATCAGTAAAATCTTAATGTGTTGTACTTTTATCCCCAGCCGCTTACACCTAAAAAAAAATGTTTTTTTCCGGGGTTTCTGCCTCTTGCGTGAAAGTGACCAGTCGTCCAATAGTATCTTTGGTCATGAAAAGTACTTTCCGTTTAGCAGTTAGCCGTTTGCTACAGCAAACTTCGCGACAGCAAGTTCACTGGAATGGTTGAGAGCTGTAAATCACCAGGGCCAAGTTCTTGAGATTTATTTTTATTTTTGTTATTTATTTATTTATTTTTAAACTTTTCAATTGGCTTCTATATATGAATTATCAATATAGAATATGTAACAAATTTTGGAACGCATCCTTTTTTTCATTCTAAAAGAGGCCATTGAAGGGTAAGGATATTTAAAATATACGTATGTAAGTCTAGTAGTAAAAAAATTGATTTAAAAAATACGCATATCCTATGTTAAAATGTTAAAAATGCAAAATTTCGAAAACTTCCTAAATTACCTAATTTTTGTCCAAAGCTAATAAAATATTTAATGTTAAGAAATAAGCCTTATTGAACATGCCAATATTTTACCAATTATTTTTCATTTGTTCATACAATCTCATCCGCCATGAGATAATTAATAAAACCTCACAAACTGCAAACAAAACATCCATCGATTCAATCGAAGTCTCTGGACAAAATGAAATAAGAAAAAAAGAAACAAGAATAAAGAAATATAAGAAATAAAAATAAAAATCATTTTAAGAAATCAATTAATGACATGACATTAAGAGTTTTCCTTTCATATTTGCCGACAAAATGATCACCGACCCAGTGTAACTAACTAATTTGCCTTGCATCACATCACTGATGCGCCCGCTGCCGCCTCAGAGCTCCGCCGCTTTGGTTCCAGCAATAGCAGCAGCTGGACGCAACAAATAACTAAAAAAAAATAAAATCGTTTTTGAAAAAAAAAAATATATATATAAAACAAACGAAAAGCGAACGAAAAAACATTAAATACATCGACAAAACAGCATATAAAGAATTTTTAACAATAAAAATTAATAACGATCGCTTTTCAATACTTAGACGGAATTAAGTATTGTTTTTAACGATCACGACGCAAGGGTCAACCGATCGTTATTATAATGCTTCGACCGCCTGATGGTAGAATTAAAAGCCACATAACAACAAATAATAATCGATTTAAAAATAAGAGCTCGTACATTAGGTTAGGATTTGTATTTTTTGTTTTGTTTCTTTCCGAAGTGCATTGTGATGGGCTTAAATCGGGCACAAAGAGCTGAAGATGAAATGATAGTACCGACATGTCAGTCGAATTTGAGTGTGGTGACACCCTTGCAGGTAGTTTGTCATCAAAAGAACGAATCGAATATTTGTTTGGATTTCTAACTAAAATTTTAAGAATTTTTTCAAAACCGTACGAAAGTAAGTCATTTATTTTATTTTTTAACTCTTAGTCGATGGTTATTCGAACGGAAACCTACTTAACTGAAAATCCACATTTAATACAAAGTAACTACCGAACAAGTATTGATTAACTGTCATGTACGTATTACTCAAACAAATATTTGTTTAATCACTGAGCACCCACTAAGCTTGACACTTCATTTTGTCTGTCTTTGACAGCAAAATATTAATTCCAAAATTTGGTTGTACTCGAAGAACACATCATGTAAAATTAAAAATAAATTTGTAGTAGGTATTTTTCAATTCAAACCAAGATGAATAACAGGCTGATGTAAGTTCAATATACACGTAAAGCAAACCCCAGCTGATTTCCATTATTATTCATTTTATTATCATTGTATGTATATTGGAAATTGGATAGATTTAAAATTGGATTGTATAAAGTTCAAATCCAATAAATGAATGTACCAACCACACTGCGTTCCCAATACCGTACTAACAGTTGTACGTTTGGAAAATATAAATAATTTATTAATGCAAAATATCTATCCTTTTTGTCTTAGTAAGAAACGAAAAAAAAATTGCTTACACTTCTTTTTGTAAATTTCACAAGATGTCATCTCAAAATGACATTTAGATACTAAAACGGTCTTAAACCTCCTATGAACCAGTTTTAGCTTATTCCACCGCTATTCCTCGTGCATTTTCATTATAAATATGGTTTTCAGGATTAGAGCCGTTGTAAAGTCGAAGTAACTTTAATCCGTCGCTAAAACAAGTTATAGTAAATAAGGCTGTTTAGTTTTAGGTAGTTTAAGTTTATTTAAATTTTCTAAGTAGTTTTATATAAATTTAAAATGGTGTTATACATACGTACAAGGTGACGCAAAATTAATCACCTATCCAAAGATGTTATAAATTTTGCAAATGGCGTCGTACGTCAATCATATTTGACATTTGTGAATAAGACTGCTGCAGAATACAAACAGACAAGCAATGCAGCGCTATACTACACAAAAGCGTGGGCGTGGAATAATTGTGTCTATTTTTTGGACCAATAATCGGTTGGTGGTGTTAGCGCAGCGTGAATTTCGACGTCGATTTCCTAATCGTGTTGTGCCGACTGGGCAAACATTCCGACGACGCTAAGCTACGAATCGAATTTTAGTGAAAGACTTCCCGTACAAAGTGAAAAAAGTGCATCAGTTAATGCCTGCTGAATGTCCGTCAGTGTGAATTACTGTCAAACCATGCTCAATCTCAACAATGAATAGGACGATTTTGTGTCGAAAATCATCATGAGCGACGAAACGCATATCCACTCAAGCGGTTAAGTCAATAAGCAAAATCTTCGTTTCTGTGGCACTGCAAATCAGCGTTTGATGCACAAAGAGCCATTACATCCACTCGAAGCTAACGTGTGGTGCGGAGTTCACGCGGGAAGAGTGATTTGGCTGTAATTTTTTGTGGACGCCATCGACAGTACGGTCACTGTTACTGACTTCTTACTACCGAAATTGGATAAGCGGGGCTTGTTGGTGGTTTTAACAAGATGGTGCAACCTGACACAGCACGAGCCACAATGGATATTGTGAAGGAAGCGTTTCCTAGTTGCAAAATCTCTCATTTTGTGCGATTTGGCACTTCTTTCCTTGGGGCTAATTAAAGTCACGGGTCTATGCCAACAAGCCTCAGGCAATCGCAATCTTTAAGGAGAATATTCGACAGCAATGCGAACAGTTATGACCGGAAGTCTTGCAGAAAGTCATCGAAAATGCGATAAAACGGGCACAAATGTGTATCAATACAAGCGGCAGCCATTTGACGGACATCATCTTTTCCACTTAACAGGAACAATTGTAAAGGTCTAAATAAAGATTTCTATCACTGAAAATCATTTTGTTTTATTTAGTAAAAACGTAATTAAAAAAAATTGGATGATTAATTTTGCGCCACCTTGTATATCTCGGGTTTTGTTTTTAATTCTTCTTGGCAAAATATAAAACTCATAGTAAGCAAGATATTAAGACCGAAAAACATAAGAATTGACATGATAATCGTAGAAAAACTAAGAGCCAGTAAGAAAGTTGTATAAGTTATTGACAAGAAGAGTAGTTTTTTTAAATTTAATTTTAATTTTTTTTTGAAGAAATTCTTGTATTAATGAATCAACCAATCGAATCCTCTACATTTCGAGATGATAGTGCAGAATACGATTGCAATGTGTCGACAATATTTATTAGCGCCATCTGTATCTAGGATGATGGCATTTGTTACGTAGCAAGTAGAAGTGTGGTGGAGAGGAGTCGGTAATAAAGCAGGATAAGAAAAAGGAAATAGGTAAAAAGCAGGAAAAGAAACAGGAAATAGGTAGAAAATTCCGAAAGGAAGAGTTTGGAAAATGAGAAGGAATGTCACATTTCGGAGGACGTGGACCTCTGTCAATTTTAAGATTGCATAATAAATTAAGCCTCGCAGAATGAAGTTTAACCTTTGTATATAAAACTTATATAGTACTATCAAGAAGACAAAAGATTGTGGCGACATCTTAAGTATAGGGACAGTACTCTTTTTACTACTTGTTTTGTATCTTATCCTACTCTCCACTGTAAAATCTAGCGCTAATTTCAGCGCCGCCACAAGGCTAGAGTTCGCAATACAAAATCACGCTCCATGATTATACTATAGGTTATACAAAGGTTTTACTCACTTATACAAAATTATATCAAATGTAATATTTATGTGTTTCAAGTCTGTCGAATAATTTAACTAACGATAATATTTGTATTTGTTTATCATTATTGTAACTATGTATATTATAGTTTAAGATGAAGTGCGACCTATTCGTGTATTTTGTTCCCAAAAAACTCAAAAAGAAATTAACAGTGGTTAAAATGAAATAGTAGGGTTACATTCCACATCTAGCTGCAAAGGCTGATAAGTTTACCGAAAGGCCTAATTTCAGAAGTATCTTCAAAAATAGAGGATCTATCTTTAGTCGCACTACTCGAATGTGGATTAAATCACCTCCATCCCCCCTTCATTATAATGTTCAAGATTTAAAAGCGATGTGCATCGAAATCTACTATTATAAATACTCTCCACTTTACTTAAAAGCTCGCACTCCCTTGGTTATAAATTATAGACAAAAAAATATTCCCAAAACTAAATAAATCAATTACCCTTCTATGGATTTACTTGAAAACCTTTAGTCTCAAATTTGAAGTAAATCGTTTCAGCCATTAAGGCTGAAGATCGAAACAAAGACGGAACCACCTTTTTCATCTTCTAATTTATCGAATCTATAGTACCTGTAGATATCCCAAGTAAAAATCATAACGTACACGTTTGTCAGTTATTGTTGTATTGTGCGACTAATGCGTCCTGAAAAGACTTACTCCTCGTAATTTGGTACAAAAATACAAGTTACGTTCTTACTCGACTTATAATTTAACCTTAATTAAAATTCATATTGCAACATTTTAAATTGAATAAACACATTTTATTTGAACCCGGACCTGGTTTATTACGGTTTCTTTTAAGAATTTCTTGCCGGTACCTAGGGATTGGGTTACTGCTCCACACTTCTTTCTGTCTACCTTTAAAAAGCAAACAAATTTGCCGCTTTCCACATATACGAGTATAGCAGAAATAATATCATAAAAATAAAATAAATCAGTCGACCTGATTTCAGCACCTGCTGTATCCACATCCAGATACAATGTGCACGCAGATAATCTGTGAAATTCAATTATCCTTTTTCTGCCCAGGAGGACATCCTCATCATCGTTATCGTCATCATAAAGAAACAAGTCCTTCGTAAATCAGGTGAGGCTGAACTCTGCATGCACATCTTTTCGAGCTATGGAAAAGAGAAGACACAGGATGCCAAGGCGAATGCCGATGCCGACGACTATTAGATCCTTCCACAAGCTTTACGTGATGTAATTATTAGCCAGTTCATCAAAGAACAATAAATAAATAAATGTTAATGAAGTGCCAGCGGCACACAGATGCACTCACACACATCCAAACTCTTACACATCATGAATGTACAAGTGTATGTAGCGAGATCAAAAGGAAAAGATCACTCTTTTGCTTTTCTGATCGGAACGGCAGCAAACTGCCAACAAATTGAACTGGATTGCCTCATACTAAACCAACGCATCCCCAATCCCCATCGGTTTCTGGAGATGGAGACAGAAGAATGGCTTGTTCGGATTCGGACGGTGATGCGCACTTCAAGAGTGTGCTGTGCACGAATCTTAAGTGTTCCGCTGCAGATTTGAACATTTTTCAGTTTCCAGAACAAGTTGTTGGCCGGCAATTTTGTATTGTTAAGGGATTTGGCCAGAGCCCAGAAGACCGTAGAGAGATCGGAGCACGGCAGAGAGAAAGCCCAGAGCGGCGCCCTTTGATGCGGTGGAGATCAAAAGTGCCGACTGTTTACATAATAGTGGACTTTTGATACAGAAACAATAGAACAGCGGCGGCGGGATGAAAGGGGCCGCTCACACACAATACGGACAAGTTCCTTCCACGCTTGTTGCAACAGCTGTTGCAGTTTTTTTTTGTTGTATTGTTTTATGTTCGAGCTTGGCACATGCACTCTTTGAGTTGGTGTGTTGCAAGAAGATACCTTCTATTGTCTGCTTCAGTTGGTGTTGGTTTTGGAATTTCCATTTTCGATTTATCAAAACGTTATCATTGGTTAGTCATTCGCTTGCTGACGATTTGTATGTAGGTAATTTATGGCGAGTTTCGATTTCGGTTTTGAAAATAAATAAAGCAAATTGAATGACAATGCGATCACTGTTATACAAAGTGCAGTTTTGGTAAAGTCTTTATAACACTACCTTACATAGTATCTACAATAATGGGGTTTTTGATTGGTAATGTCAAAGGCATTTGTCCAATGGAAAATGCGAGCATAACTTATTGGATTCTGAATTTTCTCCATCACAGTATTTGTAAATTGACAACATGTTTCTAACAACACCCAGTTACTCAATGAAAATATGTATGACACACAATTTCAAAATATCAATTGGTTATATGATCTTGGTTTCTGTCTAAAGATTCACACCCATATTAATAAAGATGGTTTAGTGGAGGTTTATCGTTAAGTCCTGGACTAAGTGCGAAATTTCATTAATAAAACAAATTTTCTGTTAAGTGACGTTTACTAATTATGATTAAGTTAAACCACCGAAGTAGGTGGTTTAGCGAAGGAATAAGAAATAGAAATGTCCACAGTCAGACACAAGCGATTGACAATCAATTTAGGTAGCCACAGAATATAAAAAAAGAGATTGCTTACTTTTGTAGAAGATTTTCTTAAAAGGATTTTTGGTAAACGTCATTTTACTATTCCGGCAACATTTTGTTTTTATTAATATAAATATTTAAGCCAGGACTAAACTCCTATTCTATGGTTTAGTAAGACAGTGGACTATAGAAGGAATAAGCGTTTTTTATTAATATGGGTGTCAGTATTTAAAAATTATCTTAAGCTAGGTACCAAAATCAAATTTCAATTTAAAAAAAAAACATTTTCCTCCCGAACATATCCCTATATTAGGAACCCTATTTATTTTTGTTGTATACAAAAATAGAAATATCAAAATGGAATCCTAAGAAAGTGGAAATGGCATTTACAAAACAAAATTGAAATAAAATGGTCCTTCACCTTGACACTTCTCTACATCAGCAAAATCATATGAAGCATAAATGAATTTACGAGTTATATGTATTTGTAGGGACTTGGAATCTGCGTAGGCATTTGCATCAACAATCGGTTTTCCTAAATGTTTTTAGTTTTAGTTAAATGAGTGAACATGTATCACACTGTTCCCGAGCCCGAAAACGCAAGAAACACTTGTCTATTTCGATAAATTCAATTTTCTATATACGACACAATAAAGGATTGAATTCTAAGTGCGAATCTATTTTGAAGTCTCCCATCACTTAATGGTGAGAAGAAGAGTACATTACAATGTTTAGATTTAGGTTATCCAAAAGGGACTTGATAATTTTAAACTTTCACTGTGAATGCACCAATAAACCAAACTGTCAATGTCAAAACACTCAGTATTGTGGTGAATTTCACAAACGAAGAACGATTACAAATACATAGTTAAAATTTATTTCCAAAATTCTGAGTCGGCAACTTTAAAAGCTTTTACCCAAAATTTGGTTGTATAATTATCGTCAATTCGAATCTCAATTTTAGCTGCTGGCTGTTTCCGTTCCAGTGAAACAACGAATTGGTTGAAGTGCCGAGAATAATGCTGGCGTTCAAGCGTCCGTTGGAAATGAACCAAAACAGTCAATTCTACATCGGCGTTCTCAAGAATTAGGTATCGCTAAGACCACACGAAGTTAACTCAAGAACTGGCAATCCGTTAATACTTTTACTGTTGGCTTCGCAAATAATCCTAATTCTAGCAGACATTTTTTTCAACAAACACTGACTACTGTACTCCTATTGTGGGTATCAGTAAGGATTTTTGTGATGAGAGACTTCGATAAAATCGTCTTTACTGACGGCTCAATGATGGTGTATGGCGTGCGTCGGTTCGGTAATTTTCTTTGAGACCTTAAATTTGTCTTGGTCTTCACGGTTACCTGATTTTGCCAGTGTCTTTAAAGCTGAATTACTGGTAACCATACAAAATACTTAAACTAGATCTAAATCAAAACCGGAATATAACCAGTCGGCTTTTAAAGCCATTGATTACGATTTTTCATCCTTTAAATTCATCCAGCAATACCATGATGAGCTTGCGGGCCTGGATTTTATCTACAATGTCACATTGGGTTTCGGTTCATATTGGAATTGACGGAAATGAACGGGCTGATGAGCTAGCTAGGTAAGGATCAGCCCTTCATAGCTCACTTGCTGAAAGAGTTAACATTTCTCTGGGTGCTATAAAAGGAGAAATCTTCTCAACAAATAAATCTTTCATTATATGCCATTAAAATCATACATATGTTAGGTATGGTGCACTCCAGCGCTTACAGGGTCACTTAGAAAGACTGCTTCTGCTTATGGCTACCATTTCTACCTACCTACCTACCTAACTTATAAGAACTAAAGCCTCTCGATCATGTGAAGCGACGTTCTTTCTGGGATTGATTTCTAGAAATGATGGAAGAAGATGACCAATTTCATCGCAGTCATCTTCAGTGATGAAGCGCGTTTTTGCCTAAACGGCTTCGTCAACAAACAGAATATGCGTTATCGAAAACCCTTATGTGCTTCAAGAAGCAAAAAAAAATAACTTCATGTTTTTTTTTTTTTGATGAAAATGGCCACAGGCCAAAAAGATATTAGGAATAAATGGAGGACCCAACCCGATTCTAATATATGGCATGGTAGTACGGTATGTGGCTCTAGTTTTAGACAATAACACAAATTGCTTAATACTAAACAAGGTCCAACGGTCAGCTTGCCTGTGCATGGGCGGATTACTTCGCACGTCTGAACCACTGAACTACACTCTGTTCAACAAAATTGTCAGTACAGGGAAGATAGGACGTTTACCTCTCAATCTGGTTTCATTGGCCTACATAAGTGTGTCGCCTTTTAAAGCTCTCACAGGGTTTACCTAGTTCACATTATAAATCGCCAACACTCAACTTCATAAAATTTATTCTCAAAAGCTTCAAATCCCAAAAGCTCCTAAATAAAATCCACTGAATAAGCTCCTTGCTTGTAATTGATAATGAAAATAGTAACTCTGTTTTGATGTAGATAACGCGCGCACGATCGTATTGACTTGACATAGTGTTCCTTAAACATCGTTTCCAAGAAGTAATTATATCAACATTTGTCAGGACTATTTTTTTTATTTTAGTAATAAAGCTATTGATAAAGAAATAAATATTTAAACTCTAATATTTTCGATGTTTTCTAATTTTGACGAAAAAAATATATCATTTTGTTAAAAAAAAGGTGATTCATCTAATGACTGAATTTTAAACAACCTGATCTAAATCAATTTTAGAATGGGAGTAGACTCTTAATATTATGTATAGATTTCACTGATACTCGGTCCAACCTCTCAAGTTGGGCGATTGCGAGTCAAAACACTTATTTCGGGTTTACGCCACGTCAAACAAATCCTAATTTATAAAATATTTTCTTGACCGTTTTAGCTACGCCTAAATCTTAAATTTCCGGGCTGATTTCCATTATTTTTCAATACCGTTTGTTTAGCAAAATAACTATTCATTCTGTCTTAGTAACAAACAGAATAAAAATTGTTTACACACCTTTTTTCACACGATGTCATGTCGAAAACTTTAAACTTCCTATGAACCAGTTTATTCCGCCTTTATGCTTCGTGTATTTTTTTTATAAATAAGCTTTTCAGGCTTATAGTTGTTGTTAAGTCGAAGTAATTTTACTCCGTCGATAAAATGAGTTAGTAAATAAGGCTGATAGAGTATACGAGTATATACTACAGTAGACTCGCGCTAACAAAAACACCGCCTTACGTGAACACCGGCTAACGTGAACATAATTTTTTTTACATTGAATACTCTGTAGCGTGAACACTATGAGAAGGCCCTATAACGTGAACAAATTTAAAATGAATTTAACGTACAAAACGTAGTTTTCTTTTCTGCATTTGTCGGTTAGTCGAAACGGGGAATCCCCCGTAAATGATTGCTCGTTAGTCCAGGTAGGTTATTTTTTCTTTTGCTGATATCCATGAATGGACTGAAGATCTTCCGAACGCAACCGAAACGAACGAGTGATGAAAAAGAAAGTGAGGACAGTACTTTGGAAAGAGCACATACCAGAATAGAGCCTAGTGAAGCAATCAACATTTTCAATAAATCTTTGGAATGGACGGAAAATGAAAACATAAGTCTAACAGATATCAGCGTACTTAAGGCTCGGTCAAACAGAACGCGTTTTCAATGCCGCGTTAAGATTTTTTAACGCGACGGTAAGATTATTTTGACGCGACGTTGCAACCTCCGCGTTAGAGGACATCAAACAGAGAGCTGTTAAGCAATGAACAAACAAAACAATCATTCCTTTACAGAAATTTATAAAAAAGAAAATCCAAAGAAAGATAACTCCTTTTTTATTTCAACGTAATTTGTTTTGTTAACCTAATGGATTAGGTACTTACAAACCGAAACACAAAAAAAAAATATGAATTTTAGTGACAACATATGTCTAATTTATTTGAAAAATTTTAAAAATTGCACCTTCGTAAACATGAACAACTTCGCAAACGTGAACACGCTCGGTTTTTAATAGTTCACGTTACCGCGAGTCTACTGTATATGCTAATGCGTCTGAGCTAAAAAAGAAACCCAGATCTTTTTTGAGAGCTCAGTTTTTTGTTCTGAGCTTAAAAAGAAAAACGCCTGTTCAATACTTTCGTTGACTTGGCATACTTCAAAGATCAAACAAAATGTCAACATTCAACTACTATGTGAAATTTGAAATGAATGCACTCAGCGTAAAGTAAATAAAGGAATTTTTCGTGGAATACTATTCAGTAAATGCTATTAATTTTCGGGACATGCGATAGTTTATAAAACATCGATGTTTTCGATAGTCGAATACTATCGATAACTATCGATAGACTATCGATGATTAAGGAACCTTCAGCAGTGGGATACAACGGTTGGTTGTTGGGGTGTACAACCTTTAACGAAGAATTACAACAACAATTCGTTAAGGAAAGTCAGTGGCTTGCTCTTTTTAAGTGTCATTTTTCCCAACGCAGTGTAGTGAGGGTGCATCAGGCGCCACTGCTTTGAAAAAAGCTCTCCCATAAGGCCTGTACTGACAATTTTTGTTGAACAGAGTATAGACATTCTGTTCCATCTATACTACCCCTCGATATATTCGGCAAGCAAACAGCTACCAGCACAGCTATTTGTCTTAAGGCCTCCTCGCAGTAGATGAATAATGAAATTGGGTTCATATGCTAAAACAAGATAATATACAGAGAACTAACCTTAAGGGAACAATATAACCACTTGCTTGGCGACAAAACAGATTTGGCCAATGCTGGATCTGAAGCGCTCCAAATGTTTAATATCTTTAGCAGATCTCACTTCAGCTATGTGATCGACTTGTGAGATTTCTACTACTGCTCGAATCATAAGGAGTTCCATATTTGGTTTAACGATTAAGCAGAATGTCTCCAAGATTTAATGTGGTATCATTGTATAAGTGTGATGACATCCTGATGACATCCACGTCAACCTAACTTACCTTCAATAATGTATGTATAAATGTACAAATATTTTCATTAAGTTATAATATAGCCATAAAATAAGCTAAAATGAGAAATGTTAAAACACGATTTAAGATTCTTTAATTTAAATACCTTCCAGTCTTTAAGTGAAAGTTCAATATCGTTTCCTGACCACAATCATAAAACTAATTATATTTTATGGTTCAGTTCCCATAAAAAAGGAATATTTTTATATGCCTCTTAACATTTTATAGCTTGATTATATTTCGATTACCTTGGCCATTAAGGTCTCTCAAAAAGTTACAATTTGAAATAAATAAAACTGCTTAAATCGCACAGGTGATTGAAGAAGACTATAAATGAAAAATTGGCTGTCTCAATCAGGAAGCTCATTAAAATCTCTTAATTTTTGTGACACTTTAAATTTTAAAACACTTACAGATAAATTTAATAACCCTTAATAAAAAATTAAATCATTAAATCCTTCGGCTTTTTAGATCGAATTTTTTCCTTTCTTAAAAAAAAAAACTTAAAATTCACTTTAAAATCTGTCGGGTTTTCTATCTTCTTAAATCTCAATTAGATCTGTAAGTTTAGCCCAAAGTGTTTTTGTTTAAATTAAAAACAAATTGCACTTTCTATAATGGCGCCATTAAATCCATTTCTGTTATTCAAATACTTTTGCATCTATTTTATATTTCTAATGATGAAAGTCTATTTCCGTTCACCGTTCACTCACAAAAGCTTCTTCATAGAAAAAAAAAAAAATTAACTCAACTAATAAGTACATCTACATATATGAGATACAAATCATCCGAAATACTACAGCATATGCAGCACACCAAACCAATTACAATAAAACACAAGTAGGTAGATAGCCCCTTCCTTAAAAGAGCAAAGTGGAGAGACACGATGAATGGATAAAGAATACAAAGTAAGTATATGCAGCAGTATTGTGTACCAAATAAAGCTATGGCAAGAGGCATATGGCATATTGGCCAAAAGAGACGAAGAAGCGGTCTATTATTCCCACACTAGAGTTCAGCCGATCGCCGGTGTAATCAAACAATAATCTCTGCATTAAGGCACACGCCATTTCCAAGATCAAAAGCTGCCGACAAATTTTCTGCGGTTGCGCGCGCAACGGAAGAAATCCCAAGAAATCAGGGAGTTGGTTGTTTCTTCTTCTTTATAGACGCCAAGCCGCACTATGATGTTTCTACTTCATGTTGGACCTTATATCATCATCATCACTATCCACATCATCATCATTTTCAGTTTCCTCCCCGTCCTCTTCAGTCATGCTCATGATGTGTCTTTGTGGCTTCAGGCTGAAGCTATGAGTATTCGTATTTTAAGAAACTATGAAGATTGCCTGCTGCTCATGATGCACAAGATTCTTCCGCGGTATGGCTCTCTTTAAAGTTGCCGTAGAAGAAGCATTCACACCGTC
Organism: Philhelius festivus; assembly: GCA_963931855.1. Classification (NCBI taxonomy): domain Eukaryota; kingdom Metazoa; phylum Arthropoda; class Insecta; order Diptera; family Syrphidae; genus Philhelius; species Philhelius festivus. The sequence goes on along the minus strand of OZ007556.1, from coordinate 190,214,263 downwards.
ATTTATGAGACAAGCTGTAAGAGTACCAGCCATCAACAAAGTTAAGTAATGTCTTCCAAAGAGAGTTATTAATGACAAAAATACGCGAACCAGCAAGCAACAACCTCTGCAGCTTTTGAACTGTAGGAAGTATTTATTAAGGAGCATTGAAAATAAAGTTATCAAGTTGGTAGGTATAGGCAGGGAGACAGCAAATTATGGTAGCAGGGCACGCCAGCCCAGATTTAGTGGCGGGGTTCAATATCGAAGAAAAAAAAATTGAATTTTGAAATACATATTTGCGTGTTGCCTTGGTGTCTGTTGGTGAAGAAGTTTTTTGATTTCTGAAAACCTTGAAAAGTTATCACGAAATGAGTAATTTTATTTTTTATTTGCAATGTGAGAAATGCACGAAACTTCTAGTCCTTAAATGACATACAAAGTTGCTCTAATTCAATACCTTCTTAACCTAGATATACAGGACTTGTGGGAATCGAATATAGGCCTATGTCATGTAAAAAGTGGAAGCTCGGATCTGGTACTCCCTAGAGTAAAAATTAGATTTCAGCTGTATCGATGTTGCGCAAAACGCAAATATAGTTTTTGACTTTTTTTTTTGGGAAAATTGCATCAATAAAACTGCCCTTTCAGAATTCGGTAGAAAATTGTGTAAACTTTGACCTGAGATTCAACAATAGATACACATGAGAAATGGTTGAGAGTTATAAGTGAAGAAGACCTGTTTTTCCACAAGCTTTCAAGCTAGTGAAATATTTTATTAGAAAACCTTTATAAGGAATAATTTACTTCTGTGAGTTCCAAGTTCTTATTGAGGATCGATAGTTGTCGGGTATCGGGTGGCTGAATATTTCCAAAAAAAAAAACTGATTATTTGCTTAATATAAGCAGAGCTCAACCATCCATCCTAATTGGAGACCTAAAAGCCCACAATACAATGGAAGTAGAATGGGCATTAGCTCGTCAAACAGTTTATCCAGAACCAGAAAAGCAATCAACCGTGAACCAGATTGCAACATTGCCAAAGTAGCCATCAGAGATGCCGCTTCTGATGTGCTGGGTTTTACACGGCCAACACAACGAAAATCCTGGTTTGACGATGAGTGCCGGAAAGCACATGCAGCAAAACAAAAGGCATATAAAGCGGCGCTGCAAAGAAGGACCAGAGCTGATCGCAAGCTCCCTCCTCGCCGGGTTTCCACCTTGTTGCGGTGGGGAGGCTTACGTTTGAAGCCTCAGCTGATCGGCTTTAGATTTATATTTATTAAATCCTCAATCGATCTGCTGAGGTTTTAAGCCAACTAAGAGGAACCCACAACGATAAAACTATGGACTTGCCACAACAAACGAACAAAACACCAGCGGGGATATACGCTGAAACGTCGACAGAAGTCACGGCTGCCGGCGCGGGCTTGGCCTCTCCAACAGGAGGAGGGGATAAGTCGCCAGTGACAAATAAAAACGAACAACAACAACAAGACAAGACGACAAAGACAACGACAACGACAATTACAACACAAGAGGAAGAAGACCTTCTCCTCACCCCTTCAGACGACGACGCGTGTTCCGTTGCCAGCTCCGCCTTCTCAGGGTTGTCGACCACTTCAGTTCGGAGTAGAATCTCCAACTGTAAGAAGACGGTCAAACGACTTGGAAGTCGGAATTGGAAGGAACTCAACGACATTGAACGAAGACGTCTTCAAAACGCTCGTGCTTTTCTGGCGAATGATCCTAAGAGGACAGGAAGGGTACTTTCCCAGCCGTCCAAAGAGGTAAATTCTACAGAGGGTACGAGCGTGAATACTCTAATGGGACCGCCCAATCCGCCGACTGGTAAAATCCAATCAAAGGAAAGTCCGATCTCATTGGAGACCCCCTCGACGAATACGCCTACGACGACGCTGCTGAAGCAAACAGCGGGACCACTTCTCCCAACCAGACCTGGTATGGAGCCACTTGCTCCATCGGGACTGGAAGGCGGGAAGGTGCAACCGTTGGAGATGGATATGGTGGGGCCGTGTGGGAGTGGCGCTAGGGGCCCTAGCCCCATAGGCAACTCCGGCACGTCTCTTCCATCTCTATCGAGTGGAAGTAGTGTCATAGACTTAACAACGAACACGACAATGAACACGACAAAGAACACCGTAATCGAGAAGAAGGCCTCACGGAGTGCTGGAAATCTCACCCAACGGGTTCTGAAAAAGAAACGACGGAACGCTGAGAGGATTGTCCGGCGTCTATCTAGCAAAAATCCCGAAACCTTAACGGCCAGGGAGAAGCTAGCGCTGGGCAATGCTACTCAAAAACTAAAGACCTTGACGACCACTGACATAACGAACAACTCGACAAAAACAAAGACAAAGACCTTGAGAGCGGGAAAGGAGACGGTCGGCACTACGCCCCACCCTGAACAAAACTCAACGGCGTCTAAAAGAACGAGGCAGGATGATAAATCTTCGCCTACAAATCCTTCACCCAAAACGAAGAGAAGAAAGACCTTGATCACTGAAGGGACTACTGAGAAGCGACAATTTGCCATTGCGGATTTCGGTACACCCTCCCGAAAACTCTCCGATGATCAATGGCAGTTGATGGAAGTCAGAATCCTGGACGAGGTGAACGACGTTATCGTTAAGAACGGGCAACCGCCTCTCTTCGGTAATCTCAGAACCGTCCACGGATTCAAGATGCTGACATGCGAAGACGATTATACTCTCGTGTGGCTGCAGGACTTCGTCAAAAGAACGATTGCTCCCTGGCCAAATGCAAACCTTCGCCTTATGGGGCTTAAGGAAATAAAAGACCTTAACAGACCCAAAGCGAAGATGATGATGCGAGGACCAACCATCCCTAGGGACCGCATTGAGAGGTACCTGCAATCCCTAAATACTGAGCAGCTCAGTGAGAACTGGAAAGTGCTTGAGATGGGAGAGCAGACGAAAGACGGCACAGAAGTGGTTGTGCAGCTCAGTCACAAGTCTATACCACTTTTGAGGAAAATTGGCTTCAAAGTTCGGATCGGGATAAACCGGTGCAAGCTGCGACTAATAGCCAACAAGAACAAGCAAGTAAGTAAGGGGCGGGAGGTTTTTAATAAACTATGAACATGAAATTAGTACAAATTAATCTCCAACATAGTAAAGCAGCCAGCGCCAACCTTGTCTACCTCATGGAGAGTAGGCAAATAGACATCGCCCTTATTCAAGAACCCTGGATCGCAGGTGGCAAAATTAAGGGCCTGCACTCAAAAGGACTTACACTGTTCAAAACTGCACAAGTGGTATCAAACAGTAATTTTAGAACTTGCATTGTAGCTAGGAAACAGTTTAATCTTTTTCTTCTATCTACATATAGTAATCTAGACCAGACTGTCGTGAAGCTAGAGCGGATCGGGATCCCACCACTCATCCTGGCATCTTGCTATATGCCATATGACGGGACGGAGGGACCACCTGCAGACCTAACAGTCCAGCTAGTAGAGCGAGCAGCAATCGAAGGATGGGACGTGGTTCTAGGATGTGATGCTAACTCACATCATGCTCAATGGGCAAGTACCGACACCAACAGTAGAGGTGAGTCTCTTTTTGAATTTATTATAGAACATAATTTACTGGTAGCAAATAGGGGCAATGAGCCCACTTTTGTTATAAAAAACAGGGAAGAAGTGATTGATATAACTGTTACTAATAATTCAGATACAGTTTCAATCGACCAATGGAATGTTCTCAAAGAAGAATCATTCTCAGACCACAGGCTTATAGGCTTCTTGATAAATGATGCAGTGGAAACTCCGAAACCTTATAGGAATTTCAGAAACACCAACTGGGATCTCTTTAATAGGGAATTAGAGAAAAAACTCAAAAATTTCAATAACACTGCGATTCAAGAACCCAAGCATATTGATCAAACATCAGAAGAACTTAGGGTGATTCTTAGTAGCGCCTTCGAGAAAAGTTGTCCACTGAAACATATAGGGAAAGGAAAAAAGAAACCACCCTGGTGGACGGTAGAACTCGGTAACTTGAGAAAAGTAACAAGAAGACTTTTCAATGCTGCCAAAAACACTAGAAATGATAATGACTGGGAAGTATATAAAACCAGTCAACGAAAATTTAAAGCAGAAACGCAACGAGCGAAACGAAGCTCATGGAGAACTTTTTGCAGTGAAATCGAAGGGACAAACGAATCTGCTAGACTAAGGAAAATTCTTTCCAAAGATTCAATCCCTTTAGGATCTCTAAAAACGCCCACTGGGTGCTGGACAGAATCCTGCAATGAGACTCTTGAGCACTTGATAAATACTCACTTCCCGGGTTGCGGGTCAAATGACAGCAACCTGGAAACAGAACCCTACACGGAACACATTATATTATAACGGAAGAAAAGATAAGATGGGCAATCCATTCCTTTTCTCCGTATAAATCCTCTGGCCTTGATGGCATCTTCCCAATGATGCTACAGAAAAGCGAAATCCAAATAATACCGCTCCTGAAAAACATATTCCTTAACAGTCTAAAATGGGGATATGTTCCTTTATCATGGCGCGAAGTCAAAGTGGTTTTCATTCCAAAAGCTGGCAAGCCCAGTCATACAGAAGCAAAAGATTTCAGGCCAATTAGTCTGACATCGTTTATTCTTAAAACGTTTGAAAGACTGATAGACCTACATATTCGTGGCACTCTGAAACTGGTTGATTTATCCCCAGCTCAGCACGCCTACACAAAGGGGAAGAGTGTAGAAACGGCACTTCACAGCGTCGTTAGCACGATTGAGAAGACATTGAGCGACAAAGAATATACCCTTGCTGCGTTTCTCGATATTGAAGGAGCCTTCAACAACGTGAACAATAAAGCGGTAAAGGCAGCTCTTGTAGACAATAAAATCGATAATTCGATAATACGTTGGGTTATGTGCATGCTAAAGAACAGGCAAATTAACTCGGAACTTGCAGGGATACAGATGAGAGTGTCCACATCCAGGGGCACCCCACAGGGGGGAGTTCTCTCACCACTCCTTTGGGTGCTGGTTATGAACACAATTCTCATTAATTTAAAACACTGTGGTGTAAAGATAGTAGCCTACGCTGACGATCTTGCGTTATTAGCTACAGGTAAATTCTTACCCACTATCAGTGAACAGATTGAATACGCCCTTTCTAAGGTTAATAGATGGACTAGAAAGTGCGGCCTGATGGTTAACCCGTCAAAAACAGAATTAGTCCTCTTCACAAATAAAAGGAAAATACCAAACTTCAGAATACCTTCAATTGAAGGCACCCCGCTGAAGATTTCAGATCATGCAAAGTATCTTGGTGTGATTCTAGATAGGAAATTAAACTGGAGTCTTAACACTAAGGAAAGAGCGAAAAAAGGTATGATTGCATTCTACTCCTGTAACAGAATCTTTGGGAAATCCTGGGGACCTAGTCCAAAAATTATCAGGTGGATGTATTTGGCGATAATCAGACCAATACTAACCTATGGTAATTTGGTATGGTGGAATGCAACGGAAAAAAGCACGAACCTCAAAACTCTGGCAAAAGTACAGAGACTCGCGTGCATTGGGATTACGGGTGCCATGAGATCCACACCAACTGCAGGGTTGGAGGCGATACTCAACCTGAAACCCCTAGACCTTTTCGTACAAGAATCTGCAGCATATAGTGCCTTAAGGCTAAGCCAGACTAATACCTGGAAAAACAGCGCAATAGGACATGCTCAAATTCTTCAGAAATACTTGGGTGATAGTATCATTACAGATTATACAACACCCGAGCTTGACTTTTATAAACCATTCCAAACTGCCTTTCCAAGCAGAGAAGAATGGCTGAACAACCAACCCTACACCAGTGAATCAGAAATAGCAATCTATACTGATGGCTCCAAAATGGACACAGGTGTTGGTGCAGGCTTTTTCTCAGAACCTCTTGAGCTAAACAACTCACTTAGGCTCCCGGATCATAGCAGTGTCTTCTAAGCGGAGGTCCTGGCAGTGACAACAGCTGCTAGACAGGTATCAATGATGGCGATACCACGGGCTGATATCACCTTTTACATTGACAGCCAAGCGGCAATAAAAGCGATTTCTGCCACTGTGATAAAATCGAAGCTTGTCTCTTGCTGTCGCGAAGAGCTTAAGGTTCTTGGCACGCAGCACAATATTAGACTCTGCTGGGTACCGGGACACAGCGGCATACCAGGTAATGAAAATGCCGATGAGTTGGCAAGACAGGGATCAGCGCTCGACGCTAGTCAAGCAGAGATGGTAAACATCCCACTCTGTAACATTAAACAGAAAATTTCAGACATAATTCTAAGGAAATCCAATGAAAGGTGGAATCTACTTGACACCTGTGATACTACTAGGAAAATATGGCCCTGCTTTAACAAGCAGAGAACTGACAAAATTATACAACTTAGTAAGAGGTCCCTTCGCTCTCTTACGAGCATAATCACCGGACACAATTTATTGAAATACCATAAATTTAAAATGAAACTAAGTACAGATGACCTATGCAGAGGATGTGGTGATGAGGAGGTACATGAAGACACCTCACACTTTCTCTGTCATTGCCCGTCACTATGCCACCAGAGAAGGAAATGGCTTGGTAGCTACTTCTTTGATAATCTAGAAGATATTTCTAATATTTCAGGAATACACATATTGAACTTCGTCAATGCCTCAAAATGGCTTGACTGATTAATAGAATACATAGGTTTTATCAGGAAAGAGTGATAACACTCACGGGTAACACAATGGATCTACATTGATCTAAGTGTGACAATAGCAACATCAATTGTCAGCCCAACAACCTAACCTAACCTGATCGCAAGCTCTACGAGCAGAAGAGGAGAGAAGAATACCAGCTTCTCAGAAAAGAAAAAGAAGGAGTATAAGAAGCGCTCGATCGAGGAAATAGAGGCAGGAATGAGGTTTGGAAGTTTTACCCAAAAGTTAAAAAAAACATCACAATTATACAATCACCGAGCTGAAGCCTGCATGGATAATCAAGGGAATATAGAAGTAGAACCGCAGTCCATGCTTAGAATATCGAAAGGCCATTTCTCCAATCTTTATACCGGCGATGAAGAAGAAAATTCCGATGCTATAGAGATAGTAACTTTCGACTTAGACGACGCAGACCAACAATACTCCCCACCCGACCTGGATGAAATGTAGGCAGCTATTTCGGATCTCAAGTCCAACAAGGCCGCTGGAGCTGACGGCCGAACTGTTCAAAGCGGCAGGCGATGACTTGGTTGGGAGCATGCACCAGCCCATTTGAAAATTATAGTCGGAAGAAAGCATGTCCGATGAATGGAACCTTAGCATTGTCTATCTGATTCTCATGAAAGGACACTGCGCCAATTACAGAGGCATAAGTTATCTGAACATAGCATACAAGATCCTTTCTGTCGTATTATGTGAACGACTGAAGCCTTTCACTTTAGACCAGGAAAGTTCACCATCGATCAAATATTCACATTACGGCAGATCTTGGAAAAAAAACCCAGGAGTTATAAATCGACACCTACCACCTTTTCATCGATTTCAAAGCCACGTATGATAGCATCTTTAGGAACGAATTGTGCGGCCTGTACAGCGAAATTGACCAAGTCAAACGAATCAAAGTTCAACGACTGAAATACTCGTAGGTCTAGGCTAGGTCATGTAGAGCGAATGGATCCAAATGCTCCGGCCCGGAAAGTCTTTGAATCCAAACCCGAGGGACAGCGCAGTAGAGGAAGACCGTGACTCAGGTGGAGCACACAAGTGGGAGAGGACTTCAACCAGCTTGACCTGCGAAACTGGAGACATCTAGCTAGGGACCGAACTAGCTGGAGAAGCTTCTTAGTTGAAACCCGGACTGTAGCGCCACCTTAAGTAAGTAAGAAAAGCACCCCTCCGAGAATATTTTTTCGACGAATTGCGCGACATATCTGTCCTGCCACTAAAAAACATCCTAAAATTCATTGAAAATTACTAAGAACCAAACAAAAATGAGAACAAAAAAAATAAATGAAGAATGACGAAAGATGACGAGACTCAGCTTAACATTCACCTTATATGGGTGCCGGGGCATAGAGACATTCCAGGTTATTGTAAAGCCGATGAAATTGCAAAAAATGGAACAATCTTACCTTTGTCGGATAGCAAATCTAACATCGGTATACCCTTAGCTACTTGTAAACTTATGCTAAAACATGATACCATAAAGAAAGCGAACCATAGATGGACCAGCACCCCAACTTGCCAGTCTACGAAACTAATTTGGCCATTATTTGATGCTAAACCTTCAATACAACTAATTTCTATTGATTAATTGCATATTAGCTCCGTTATAGGTGTTCTTACTGGACACTGCCTATTAGAAAGACATGCTTTTCGACTTGGAGTTCCTGCAAATGATTTTAGCAGAAGCTGCATGGATGAAGAAAAAGAGGAGACAGTTTCTCACCTTCTATGTTCGTGTCCTGCCCTAGCACAAAGACATAGACTCCACTTGGGAGACTTCTACTATGACGATCCTAGTGATCTAAGAAATTTCGAAATTCACTGTGTCAAACGCTTCATTGTTAGCTCCAAATGGTAAGGGTGATTTTTGGAACCCTGTGGTATCATAACGGATCAAATATTGGTCTAGAGCTTGTGGGTTAATTTTCTTCTCTACACTCTCCATTGATACATACTGATCGACCAACATCTTCGATCATATTGTTAAAATAATTTTTGTCGGGTTTCACAAAGTACTTATTAAAAAGAGACTTATTACTCTGAATTTTCAATAGATGGAGTTCAGTTTATCGCTCATTCTTTCATCACTAACATCAGCTTTTGTTATTCGGGGGGATAGATAGATTTCGACCATAATTTTCTAAGTAGAATAGAAATATTGGTTGTCTTCACCGTTTATCAGTCTAAGAAAGTTCTTTTCAGATCTTCAATACCGACTGTATATCTACTATCGTATTCCTACTGCCATTTCGACATACTTTTGTCATAGCCTTATATCCTTGGGAGAATCAGTTCGCCTTTTGATAGAACTATCGAACATTTCCCGTACAATAAACTGCTTGTTTCCCGTTGTATCTCTTTTTCTTCCGGAGATTTGTGTGTTTCTCTCTTCTTTTTTTCCAATAAGAACTTAGAGGGTTGCTCTCTGTTAGCAGATCTGCGTCTAGGCTGCAGAAATGACCAAAAGGCCTATTTCTTGGCTTTATGTTCCACCTGGCATTCTTAAAAGAACAATGTCGTTCTAGTCAGAGTATATCTACTTAGTGCAAGTATTCTGATCGTCTGGTGAAACTTTGAACAACAGTAGCGGCATTTCTGATGTCATCTTGGCAATGTTGCTACTGCTGCTCTTCACTTGATATAATATATTCATAGTATCGACTCGGCGCGGCATTGTGGCGATATGGATATCTAATTTCGTACCCCAAACAATAATAGTAAGTTATATTTTGAATCCTCTGAACGTTTAAACATTTGAGATATTGCATCCATGTCATCAATACATATATGCGTTTATAGTTGACGGTTTGTTGATCTTAAGACTGATAAGTGCTTTTGTATATGGGAATCAAATACTAGTTAGGATCACATATTTTATGTGTTTTTCGACTATCAAGCGAAGATACCCTTATTTTGAGTTTTGGTGATGAAGTCGCCAAGAAAAACCATAGGTTCGTACTGTTAACACTTATCAAAAGTCTTGTCGAGATCCTAAAACATTTCCTTGTTTGAGTCATCTTCCTCCTCCTTGATGTGGTTTGTTACCAAAATAGTCTTCTTTCCTATGTCTTCCTCTTATCACAAAATAACATCCAAAGAGCCGCTGATACTGTTCCTTTGTCGAGTGCCCAAAAAATATGGCATGAGACTTTTTTTTATATACATTCCATTCCATTGCACTTCCTGGTGGCTGGTAATATCAGCTTCAATTCTATACAGATTCGCCTTTTTATGGTCCGAAATACATGATACGATATTGGAATCATAAAGTTAATCATATACTACACTTATCCTGGTACCCTGAAGGGCCAAGACATTGGTTTCTTTGGGAAAGTAGGCCGGATATGTTTAAGCAGTTGTTATTTAAAAAACCTTTAGTGGTAACGAAGGTATGTTGATAGCCAAAAATTGTATACAAATTAGATTTCAAGGTCTTGCTTCCACTAATTCACTATTTTAGAGAAACAGAACGTATAAAATGAACCTTTGTTTTAAATCCTGTACCATCCATTAAGTATCAAAATTTATTTATATCGTTTGCGCCAAGAGATGTTATCACTTTTCGGTAAACTTTAAAGCCTAAATTATCTAATATGGGAATGTTTCCTTCTGAGTTATCCCAAGGTACCATACCATAGCATGATCTTCGATGAAAAAGGCTTTGATTGTATCTGCAAAATTAAAACGCTTTTAAAGTTTATCCCTCGAATATTTTTAGTGATAATAATTAAGGTTGCTCGAAGTATGAGAATAGCCATTCCTACAAGTTCCCATCAGCAATCTGTTTACTTCATCGGCAAAATTTATTGATTTCCCATGTCAATCTTCATCTATCTTTCGGTCGTAAAAATCATTTCAAAAACATAAAACGAACATCCTGCGACTAATTGACGAATAATTTTTAATTTTTGTATAAAACGAAAAAAAGGTCAATTTTAATCGGGAATCCAATTTCATAGTTGGTAAAATAATTTTACGATCACTCTTATATACTTTTTCTTTTTAAATCAAATCCTGCTTTTGCAAATTTGCCTAAAAGCTCATCGTAAAATAGATAAATTTATCTTATAGTATCTTTCGGCGCGTATTCATTGATCTTCAACCTAAAATCTAATTTCCTCCAATTGCTATTGTTGTTGCCTAATTCTTGCCTAGACTCGTTGATGATGGGCATGCGTGCGGCAATACAACCAATCACCGATGAAAAAACAACAAACCAACCGAATTTGTGTCACTATCGGCAAAGATCAAAGCAACCAAAAGTATCTGAAACCCAAAAGATCAAAAGGACCGCATATACGCGAACACTTCGCAGATCAGATTCGGCAAGAAATAGTCCATAGTTCGAGGGCTACACCAGAGAGAAGCCGCACACAGCACCATCAGTACCTACCATCAAATTGACGGCTTTAAGAGGATTTTTTTTCTTCTTCGCCTTCTTTTTGAAGTCTTTTATTTTATGTGTATTTTTTATATATTTTTTTTTTTGGAAACCTAATCAGCCAAATTGCAATTCCTACACGCATGTCAATGCGATATTTTTCCATGAGGCTTCTGTATATCTACGACAAAGCCAAATCTAGAAATCTGAATGCCAGATCCCTTTGCATGCTCCAATTCGGTTTATATATATGGTTAATTGATTTGGAAAGAACTACACTCTACACGAGAGGACAATTATGGCGATTTTCTACACACTCAAAGGATGCGCCGACATCGACAGTGCACGACGAAATTGGCGTGTAATTTTTCGGTTCCACCACCTGCTTGTGTTTTTGTGATTAGTTCCCTATACTTTGGGAACCGATAACTATATACAACACTACAACAGTAGGAAGGATCCTTTTGTGAGTTATCTCTTGTGTAGTTATGCCGATCGACCCCGTTCATTGGCTCACAGGTGGAACTTAATAAAATCCCTTAGATCCTTCCGAAAGGGAGTCTCAAATCAATTCCAACAATCACTCCTTGTATAGTACAGAAGATAGCGTTGTTATTATAAGTCGGGTGCGACTGATGAGTTTTGAATCAAGAATAAGTCCGAACCTGGCCGGTCGTTGTGTTTCCACGTTTGAATATTTAATTTTAAAAGCTAAATTTAAATCAAAATGAAAACTTCGCCTGCGTAACGATTTTAACCGCTTTCATAATTTTGTAATAAGATACTTTGGCTATTAACATTATGGTAACCATGTTTAAAAATTTGTCCGATGGTATGTGAAAGATTGTGGAACGCAATCATTTTTAACTTGATCAGAAGTAAGGATGTTTTTACATTTAAGCGAAGTGAAATTTCATTGAAAAATATTGTGTTCTTCATTGTGAAAATAAATTCCACAAAGCTTTCACTTGAGTTAAAATATTAGCTCAAATATTCACCCTTGAATTTTATATAAAATTCAACGCTACACATTGCCATAATGGTTAGTGCGTTGAACTGCCATGCAGATGCAGAGGGTCTTGGGTTCGATTCTCAGAATCGGCAGAAAATTGTAGGTCCCCTCCATTTTTGATAACATGCACACAGGAATGGTTGAGAGTTGTAAGTCACTAGGCTTATGCCCTCTAGGAGTCGTCATGGCCTCTAAATTAACTTACATATATACATATATGGATAATAGAAGAATTTGGAATTCATTAATTTTTTGGTTTCACGAGCGGTTGGTTGTTGGGAAACAACTGACACAGTGTGGAAAAGTCTTTAATTCGACAGGCAATAAGTCTTGCTTTACGACTTATTTATGTACATCATATAATAAAACGGCGAACATGTTTTTTGTGGTACACTTTTCGCGGCCCACAAAAACCGAAGGGGCATAAATTACATATTAAACGAAAGCATTTTTTAAATAGATGTGCAGAATGCCAAAATTATTTAAATATACTACACAGAAATTGTTTAAAACAATAAATAAAAATTGCAAAAAAATGCCCGGAAAACAAAAACAAAAACAATTAGAAATGTCAAATCGACTGACAAATAAAATGCCAAATCCAGAATATGAAAAATGAAAGCATTCAGCGAAAACCCAAAGCCAGAACCCGAAACATTAAGGTGGATTCACATTACACAAATCCGCCAACACGATAAAAGTTGATGAACATGTTGTTGAATATGAAGCCCCCTAAGTGAAGAAATATTGTCAATATAAATATTAGGCATGTGTTTTTTTAGTAGTTGAGCTCTTACAATAATATTTTGAAACATTAAACGTTAACTACAATCGGCACTTTTTGCAAAAAGTGAAAAAGAATACACTCATACACTAGCGACATCTGTTGCTTTCAGTTTGGCGACATCTATCGGTCATTTTCTGAAGCAATTTATTCAATGTATTAGTATTTTTAAAAAGTGAAACCTTTACTTTTTGGTTTTTTGAGATCTCCCATCAAATTTTAAATTTAGTTGGAAAAGGAGAGCAGATTTTTTTTAACATTTTCACTTTTCAAGTTCATTGCAGTTATGGCCTTACAATAATCATGCAAAAGTGTAAGCTCTGCGTATTTGTATAAGTCAATTATTTTCAAAACTTATTTACATTTGTCTGCATTTGAATTTTAAATATTTGCGAAAAAAAAGAATACAAAATACCCGAAATGTATTTGTCAGGGAAAGAGAGAAGATGGAAAATGCAGACGTGAGACGTGCGTCGGTCGCGTCGTCAAAAATGCGGATGAACATGACTTGCGATACAAATTTAAATCTCCATGGCTGAATGCGTTCCATGGGCTCAAACCTACCTCATTTTCGGAACACTTCCATTTATGTCATTTTTTGTTGACAATAAACAGCTGGCCGATCGATGCGCAAACAAAAAAAGTTTTACAAAAGTAAATTGAATTTATGTTTTTGAAGTTAGCTATATTTCTTTAGGCGCGTTATGAAAAATGATGAGAGTTAAATTTAAAAAAAAAATCACATGTATGTAACACAAAATTCACAGGTTGACGTCACTCCGGTGGCGTGGGTTCGGTTCCAATATTATGGCCAGGACAATGACATGAAAGAATCGAAACAAAAATTGTTAATGTGTCAAAAATGTGTATAGGTTTGAAAGTTTGTTTACCATTAACTGTTTTTCTTTGGACTCCAGGATTGAGTGCTTAGTAGGTACTTCTCATTGCATTCAACAATTTAAAAAAATCATGAATTCTCTGTCTTTTATTGAATGATAATGAATTAAATAAATAAATAAATTGGCACTCGAACTTCGAGAGCTGGGTCGGTTAGTATACATAAACTGTTGAATGTAAAGTTAAAATTTCACGTTAACAATATTTTATGAACATCTCATTTTCACTCAAATTGTTAGCCCCTCAATAAGGTTATGTTAGGTTACGTTAAAACGAACATAAATAGATTTAAAATTTAAATTACTGGGTGAAGTGAACAATCACAAATCCTTAATTCAACCCTCATATCCCAGACTGTTCAAGCTTTATAGGAGTTTTGGGCGTCGTCGCGTCGTGTCGACGGGCGGTGATGATGCAAATGAATAATGGATCGTTCTTCACCAATTTGATAATATCGTTGTCGTGAATCATCCTGTTTCGGAATTTCTTAAAAAGCAATACCTTATCGATTCTAAAAACGCTGATGATTCGGTGTAAATTAGATGGTGGTCGAATTTTAACCGCAGTCTGAGATAAGGCTGATGGTGATTCAATGTCCCTGCAGGAAGTCCGAAAGCAAAACAAAGTCATCTCTTAATCGGTTTTCGTTTGATTTTGACCATAAATATTGACCCCTGCAGTTCGTAAGAAAAAACCACAAAACAACTAAAGTTATTAGCAGAGTAAATATTGACTTTGAAATGTATAGCGCCGCCGCCGCCGCCGTGCCGATATGCCGCACGGCCGGCCATATTGGTCCAACTTACTAATTCAAATGGAAATTGACTATAATTAATTTTAATCTGCTGGAGATTTGTTAAGTGTTTGACATTATTTATAAATCAATTTTTGGTTTTATACATGTGTGGGGGTGGAATTGATTAAATGGTTATAACCAAATAGAGGATGACATAAATTAGATATTTACATACTTAAATTTAACTTGATTATTATTCATAATGAATTCTTTAGAAACGAAATTTGTGTGTTGCTTTAGTAATTTGTTGGGAAACTTAATTTTTGTACATTTTAATTTACGATTTAATGCGGTTTTTAAACAATCTATATAAAAATTTGAGGATATTTTTTTTCAAATTCTCTTGAAAATGCGTCAGAAGATTTTTGCTTAATATCATTTGTTTGTGTTTACTTAAATTGCAAATAAATCTTTGTATAAAAAGATGAAACTGTATATCAGGTTTTTCGATTATTAAAGATCTAGTATATGTAAAAACTGCTTTAGTTTCTGTACATTCCCATATATAACAAATCCTAATGGCCCACGTTCTGAAAAAAATAAATAGAAACAGAGCATTTTTTCACTTCTAATCATTTCCTAACTTAACGCAGTCTAAAATCATTATTGGACCTCGAACAATGAAACAAAGTTCTAGAGAATATTTGATAATTTTTTAACACCTGACAACTTTTATTGACACACTTTTCTAGTATTCTAGCAATTTTTAAATATCTATCGGTTTCGATTTGGCAGTTATGATTCTTGGGCTAAATTTTTGGTATGCTTTTTGACTAAATTTTATTTTCTGTGTACCAGTCTTATTTGTTGCTTTTTTTTAGCGCCTATAATGCCCATATTTAAAAATAAAAAGGGCTTTTAAGATGTAATGCTAATTGTCTTTTCATAAAAGTAGTATTACTGTTCTTTGTAAAAATTGAATTTTGTAAACATTCTACCATAATAGCCAAGATGGCGAATCCCAAATTGATTAAAATTCGCTTCCATTAAAATGTCAAAACTAAATTTCTACCAAAATAACTTTTTGGACTTTTGAAATACATTTTACCAAAGTTTTAAATAAATCTAAGATTTCAGTCAAGATTTGATCAAGTACTAATTTTTTATTAAACCAAGCTTAAGTCGTTAGAACGAAATTAAGCTTTAAGGGTTTTTGATAATAAAGCCAAATCTTCTTTTACGACCAGTATTAGCAAATATTGATAAAATTTTCTCGATTGTATTAAGAAAATGTCATGTATATGAATCTGCTAATTTTTAACGTCCTAGAAATACGAAGATGACACATATTACTTATTTAGAGGACATGCATTGAGACATGCATCTTAGAGTTTCAGAACATGTAGTTACATGTTATTAGAGAAAAATGTTCAAAAGAATAGATTATTTTTAAAAAAATTTCTTAAATAAACAAAAATACAATAAAATGCTTGCTCCTATATGCTTAAGAGACTTAGAATTTCAAAAATGGGTATTTAATAGAAAAAAAAAATTTCTTTACCATAAAAATAATTTTTTAAGGTTAAAATATCTCGCTTAAGTTAAAGCTTAGAATAGAATGCTATATAATTTCGTAAGTAAATCTGAATTAAATATAATAAAATATAATTTTGGAGTATTCATAAAATGAAAATTGCCAAGTTTCAAAAACATCGAGCATGTGGTTTTCGAAATAGTGAGATTAAAAAAAAATATATGAAATTTTTAAAAAGTCAAAAAAAAAAGAAAATTAAGTAAAATCGCACAATACTATTCAAACTTTTTAGGAGCTATAGTTCACAAAATTTATCAAGATCAGTTGTGCGATATGTACCCATAATCTTAATTGTTTGGATTTTTTTTAACCATATGCTAGGTTTTAGTGAAAGAAATTTTTAAATTTGTGTATCTCAACAACTGACAAATGTTTTTTTTTTCTAAAATTTAGAAAAAAAATTGTGTGTAAGGTACCGCTGTTTTTAGATCTAAAAAAATAAGAAAAAACGGTTGGGGAAAAATTAAAAATGCTATCTTCCAAGTTTAAAGAAAATCGGTTCAACCATTTAGTTTTTAGTATAACTGACACACAGGGATAATTACAAGACCCATTTTTTTTCGTCTTCCTGATCATCATAATGAGAAGTCTGGTCAAAATCTCGAATTTGATTTTGTTGCCATATAGTACCTATCAATTCCTATATCAATCGGCGAACATTCGTACGTCAAGGGTATGCAATATCGGCCAAGAACACCAAGGTGATCATTGAAAATGAAGAGGAAAACCCAAGGTCGATTCCTCAAGGTGCACAAGAGCTCAGCCTCTTGCAGAATACTACTTGGGGAATTTTGTGTCGCGACTTGGACCGAAGCCCATGCAAGATCTAAGTGACTCAGGAACTCAAAGTTCAAAACCATAGACAATACCGTTTGTTCGCAGCCTTTGCTTCGGAGCATTTGGAAGAGGACCCCGATTTTGGCCAAAAAATCATCTTTAGAGACGAGGGGCATTTTTGGATCAATGACTGTACTAACAAACAAAATTGCCATATATGGGACGTCAGAAACCCATAAAAGGTTCACCAGGTCACAATTAAAATAAATATAGTAAATTTGGTGGTGCAACAGTTCGAAGAGAACCAGGACCTTGCGACTTACAACTCGCAACCATTGCTATGTATGTGCATGTGTGGAATAGAGGAATAGAGGAGACCTGGAATAGAGTGGAATATAGGAGACCTACAATTTTCTGTCGATTACGAATGGCTAATGAGCAGCACTATTCATAAAAAATGGAAATTCTTGGAGGATTTGTCAATTCCTCCTGAAAACTGTTTTGCACTGGCTGAGAATCGAACCCAAGATCTTCTACATGACTGTCCAAAGCACTAACCATTATGTTAAGGGGTACCCGATATCATGCATCCCCAAAAAATTACCATTTGGTATGGATTTTGGGCTGACACACGGGGGGCGGCGTCATAGGTCCGTCCGTAATTTTTCGCAAACGACGTTTGGTGAAGTGGTCATTGTCAATGGCGAGCGCTACAGAAAGATGATAAATAATATCTTATGGCTCAAATTGAGCCATGTAGACCTAGACGACATGTAGTTCTAGCAAGAAATGCAGTGTCCTTAAGGTGAACATAACACATGCCATCGCTCAAATTCAGATCTTTCGGAAGAGTAATTGAAAATTGGACCACTCGGATCCATGCCACCATAAGAAGCCGAGGAGGGCATTTGAACAATGTTCTATTTCATACATGATGGGATGGCATACATGGGCCTTTCAAATACAAACATTTTTTTTTAAATCACACACAACTTGTTTAATTCGATTTCAACATCTACCCACCTTTGTTGAAAAACCAATAAAAAGATTGAATTCTCGTCTTAAAAATCACCGAAGACCCTTAAGTTCCGAGTTTGAAGAAAAATTGTTCGACGATTTTTTTTTTTTGCTGTTGGTCAAGGTACCGACATACAGTTCTAGAAACAGACAGACAGCATTACGAAAACCAATTTTGTCATATTCACTACATACAGTGCCTTGCATAAGTATAATCGCACCTGTAAAAATGATGAGTTTTGTATAAAATTAATATAGGAATGACACCTTACTATTTTTTTATTGAATGGCATCACTAATCAAGTAAATTGAGAAGAAAAAAAAGTTCCGTTATTTTCTCTATTGCAAAAGTATAACCGCACAATGGAAACCTCTATGAAGCTTCATTCAGTTATGTGCTTTGAAATGACAAACAACAATGCCGCTTGGTACACATTTAAGCGATACGGAAAAAGGTGAAATTCAAGCTTTTCAGTTAAGTGGCCTAAGCTTAAAGGCTATTGGTAGAAAAGTTTCAAGATCCGATCCTGTCGTCCGAAATTTTTTCCAAGATCCATAACCTTATAGGACAAAAATAAGACCCGGGCGTCCGCAGAAGCTGGTACGCCGCAATATGAGGCGTTTAATCAATGCTGTATCCAATTCGATTCATTCTTTGCCGGAAGTTCGTGACGAATCGGGGTTAGGAGTTTCTGTTTCAACGGTTTTTCATGCCTTGAAAGCAAAATGGTGCCAGCTCCAAATCTGATAACAGCCCACAAACAAAAAAGATTAAAATTGACCCGTAAAAACATGAACCGGAATTGGAAAACCTTAAGTAACATTCCATTAATTTACATTTAACTCTTGTTATTCCAAATGGCATAATTCAATGAATGTTCTTTTTTAGATTATTTTCAGTGACGAAAAAAAGTTTAATCTTGATGGGCCAGATGGTTTTAACGGATATTGGCATGTCTGAGAAAGGAAAAAAAGTTTTTTTTTGCAATAGGAACTTCGGCAGTGGCATTTGTATGGTTTGGGCTTTGGGGGGCCTTCTGCGACCATGGTAAGGTTGCACTTGCCTTCACCTCTACAAGAATGAACATTTCAGCTTACACCCAGGTGCTTCAGGATAATTTGGTACCGTACTTAAGACGATTTCGTCGAGTTCGGCATGTCTTTCAGCAAGATAATGCCCCAATTCACGTTAGTCGTCAAAGTTTGGAGTGTTTCGAATCCAATAACATAAATTTGATGTAGTGGCCGGCACGTTCTCCAGATTGTAACCCTATAGAAAACCTTTGGGAAATTTTGACCCGCAAAATGTATGCCCATTATAGGCAATTTGTCAGTCTTGCTAAGTTGCGAGAGGCAATTGGGGAAGAATGGAACTCTATAGACGATTTCATATTACAAAAACCTTGTCAACAGTACGCCAAAAAGAATTTTTATCTTGGTCGAAAATAGGGGCACAAGATCCCTTACTAGTTTTTCCTAAGAAAATTACTTAAAAGAAAGAAATAAAATGCACGACTGGGTCGCACGAACTTGCTCCTATGTAATAGACTAGGAATTTTAAAAACGGATGTTATTAAAGAAAACTGTTCATAAGGATAAAATGAATTTTTTAAATTCTTTTAGAAGTAAGAGATAAGAACAGAATGCTATGCAAATATGAATTTATGCAGGAAAAAAAAAATTATAAGTCGTTGTAGTGGTTCCTTAAAAAATAAGCTTTTATGTACAAAATTTTTAAAACATTTTTAAGAAAAAATTTTGGTACGCCAACCTTAAGTTTTTATTATTGTACGAATAAAAGTCTAATTTCCAAAAGAAAATACTAAGCCGTTCTTGAGATATCGAATTTTTCAAAAAAAAAAAAAAAATACTTTTTTTTCTAAAAATTGAAAAAATATTTTTTCTTAAGTTTTTAAATGCAATATTTTTCAAACTTCTTAGGAGCTTCTTTATAAAAAATTTCGTTAAAATCCGTTATGCCGATAATGAGTAATTCAAAATTCAAAAAAATCGTTCTATGGTAGGTACAGTCAGTAATATCTAGATTTCAAACTTTTTTTTTATTAAATTATAGATCGTAAAGATTGATCAAGAGATAAAAAATTTTAGCAAAATTCTCGGAACCGTTTTCGAGAAAAATACGGTTTTCGAAAACCATTTTTTAAAATTTGTATGGAAGGTACCGTTAGTTAGATAAACCAAAATTTTTTTTCTCAAATCTTGTAGATTATGTTACGAAACTTTTATTTGTCAAGTTTGAAAAAAATCGAGCATGGGGTTTTCGAAATATTGAGTTTCCAAAAAAAAATTTGGAGTTTTTTTTTTTAAATCCAAAAAATTAAAAATTGAAAATTTGAATATGCAATAATATTCAAACTTTGGAGGAGCTTTAGCATAAAAAAAATTATTTAAATCGGCTGTTCCGTTTTCGAGCAAATCAAAAACAAAAAAAATGAACCCAGGGGGGTTTTTTTGTAAATTTTTTTTCAACCATTAGCTAGTTTTAACCAAATGAAATTTTTATGATTTTTTATAAAAAATTCTGTGGGCCAGTTTTTGAGAAAAAAAAATATTTATAAAATTTCGAAAAAAAATCGTATGGCAGGTACCGTTTTTTTTGGTCTTAAAAAAAAACAGAAAAAAACGTCCGGGGGGGAAAAATTAAAACCCATATCTACCAAGTTTGAAGAAAATCGGCCGAGCCGCTTAGGCTGTAGTCGAACCGACAGACAGACAGACAGACAGACAGACAGACAGACAGAATTGCGAGACCCACTTTTTTGGTCTTCGCTATCGTCGTAATGTCAACTTTGATCAAAATCTCGAGTTCGATTTTTTTTTACGAATGCATAACTTGGCTTATAGTACCTATAAGTCGCAAGTAAAAATAAAAATAAAAATGCGGTTATACTTTTGCAATACAAGAGAATCTGTTTTTAATTTTTAAACACCAGAAGAGAAAATAACGGAACATTTTTGCAAATGCAAAACTTGCCATACTCGGGGTGCGTCTTATGTTTCAGTTCGATTTTTTTTTAATTACTTTCAAATGAAATACAATTTTATAATTTATATTTTATTACTTGATTATATATGGTTTTTAACATTATGTATGCAATATAATGTCGGTCAAGTAGGGGTCTCGGGCTTGGCATAAAGGCGAGCTTTTTTAAGCACATTTAATATACAAAATTTGCTGAATGATATTGTAATTTCAAAAATTTTGTTTTGTTCACCTTGAGTATTGAGGTTGGTTTGTAGATAAACACCTTTTTCTTCAAGGACCCTCATTAGAAGAAGTCATAGAATCGGGGGGCTTGACACTTGATTAATACCAAAAAAGTCAAGTAATTTTCTAGGCATATTTAAAAATTGAACAATTATTAAAATAATATGTTTTAATACTCGTAATTTTAAAACGTTCTTGCCGCTCCATAAATTGGTATTGACTTCTCTCACGACTGTCAAATGCCAACTGACAAATTTCATCAATTGAAAATTCGATATATTTTTCTGAAAATATAATATGTATCTCCAAAACCGGTAGGCAATTTTTTTTAAATTATGCCCTCAAACGTATATTTTAAAAACTTAGATAAACACATTTTGCAAGTATTTCGAGTGATCGCTAATGAGGGAGTTCACTGTGCAAAGAGAAGCTGAAGTTAAATTTACAAATTATAATTAACACACTTAGATTTATCTTTGCTCAAACTATAGACTGAAATTACATCCTGGGAGAACTTTTGTTCTGTGGAATAAAATAAAAATTGAAGTGAACATTAATACGGAGATCTCATCTTTAAAAACAAATAATTTTAGAATACATACATATATGTATTTAGTTTGGATAAGTGTGTCTCTTTCAAAATAAATTTTTTCTTCCTTAATTTCCTTGGAAACAAAATAATTTTTGTATAAGGGTTTAAGAACTAGGCTTAAAAAAAAACACAGGTTCCATAGATATTTTTCGTAAAAAGTACCTACTATCAACCTAAGCCTACCTAGGTTTTGTTTGAAATAGATTACAAATATTACAGTCGAGTTTTCTTTATCATTTTAACCTTATATTTTTTTAAAACCTTTTGGCTAAAAAAAAATTAACTACATTCCTTATCACATCATCATTTCATCGGACATTACTTTCACCATTATTCACGCTTAACATTTTAAAGGGAAGAAAAATCTTAAAATTTAAATCAATTTTATTCCGATAACCCTGTCTGGTTCTTCAATCATCCACGCTTCTACAACACAAACGAACGTACAATATAGTGTTAAATCCGTTCGCTGCAGCACCATCAGCAGGTTGCACCGCACCATCAAAAGCCAACAGCACAAAAAAAAGGTAGCCCTAAAATGTGTTTGCCCATTATACTTAGGATACGCTCTATTAGGTGCCCAATACATTTACATAGGTGCTGTATGCGAGACCGAAGATTACACACAAAAAGCGAAGATAGAAAGGGCGGCTACGATAAAAGGAGTTATCGGCCGCCGAGGCGCAACAAAGGCTACCGCCTTTCGATCTGGTGGCCACAAGAGAGCTCCCAGTAGCCGGGCCAGAAACATCAGCGTATCACGGTAGCACTTCAAAAGTAAATTGCTTTTAACATGATTCTCAATCGGTTGTCCATTTTCAAAGAGATAAACTTTATGCGTGCATAACACACTCGTATTGGTGTATTTTTAAAGTGTTTGTGTGTGTGTTAAGAATATACAATACATATATCATACAGCCTTGATGGTCAAGGCAATCCTGAGGGAATTAGTTCCACTTTGGATTGAAATTAAGCGGCAATCCATTGATTGAGATTGGAACATTAACTATGATAATGCACAAATACAACAGAAATGTCTCGTAAGTGTTTTTATTTCTCTTCCCGAAAAGGATATTTTAGATCGTTGCGCAGTTTACTTTACTGTACTGTAAATAAGAAAGAAATCTAAATCGAAAATAATTGTTATCGATATTTTTTCTATTCAATTTTCATTGGAAAGCCTAAGGTGGTGATTGACCATTTAAAACAGTTCGGAAACAAACTACACTTGTCTCGTGTGGTGTGTTGTGGAGTGAAGTGATGTGTAGTGTCCACGACTGTGCAGAGTATTAAAGCCTGCTGTGTTACAAACTGTCATACATTGATTCTAATTGAACGGGGTTGATTTTTGTGCCCATATACAGACAAAAATGTCGGCCACACAGCGTGGTATGGCGCAATGGGATTATGAGAGATTTTGACACAACACCACATCTAACAAAACTTTATTCTTAGCACATAAAATACTTGGGAGCGATACCACTTCACAGCACACCACATGAGATAAGTGTGCTTTCGGCCTTAAGAAATTTTGTACTAAATTTCTATTTTAAACAAAAATATTAATGTTCTCATATATGTTTTAATAAACCCAAAAAAATTTCAAAAAGCAAAACACATTCATTTAAAAATAAAATAAAATTGGTGACGAGACAACTCGTGGAAAGCCAGGCCCTGGTGACTTACAATTCTCAGCAACTTCTGTGTCCGTTCTCTTGGTTGGCAGGACTTGAAGATTTGTCAATTTCTCGCAGAAAGCAGTAGGTCTTTTGACAAAAAAGCTATTTTTAGCTGACATAGACTAGGATTCGAACTCTAGATCTCCGGTGTCACAGCTCAACACATTAATTACCTAAAATAAATTAGTAAAGTTCTCAATAAATTCCTGTGACTGTGACACTTAAACTTATGAATCTATAAATAATTCATACAATTTTACCCATTGACTAAATAAAGGTTTATAGTAAACGAAATGATGCCCTTTAATTAATGTATTTAATTTGTAAAAAGAAATACTTCGTTTCGTTACAGGATCCATTTGAGATAGTGTGACTTTAGAAGTCAAGATTTAAGAATCGAATATTGGATGAAATTTCTGTCTTATTTCAATTTATCAAAAAAATATATCTGCAAATTCCAGTTCAGAAATGATGAAATATGTAAACTTGTCAACTTTTTAGTTTGATTTTATTACGAGTGTTAAAAGTAATTGTAACGTATGTGACAGTATTGAGTCTTTCATGCTTAAAAGTGAATTAATGTTTAGGGTTACAATTACATTATTCTTATTTGAGTTAAGTGAATCAAAGTTCCATATTAAACGATCAGATTTCCTTGAGAGCATTTCACTTTTTGATGAAATTGATATCTATAAACAACAAAACTTCTGAATAAAAATAATTCTGATGTGTGTGAATATTGTACTCAAAACTGTTGACTTGCAAATATTCAAAATAAATAACGAATTAACAATAAATAATTGATGATCGTTTCAGATATTTGGCTATCACATATTCTATTGAAAATGATCAGAGTTTGGCGCCGCTGGCGCAGTTATTTGAAATTCAAATTAAAAAAAAAAAACAATAACTTAAATATAACTTGGGAAAGAAAAGAAAACAACAAATCTCCATCAGCGGTAAGATTAAGCTTCGTTCCGACAAAGGCGATTAATTATACAAATCTTTCTCTAAAAGCATTGTAACATTAAATATTCGTCAAATAAATATAAAAATTTAATTCCAGTAGTCGCAAAGGGTATACATTTTTTTTTTCATTTTTTGCCGACAGCGAGTTGCGTTTAAGTATTTTTTTTTTGTATTTTGTGGATTTTAATTTATATTTCAAGTTAATCCAGTTTTTGATTATCAAAAACACATATATATGTATTTATTGCGGACGATATTAAAAGAAATCAATACAGCAGCCAGAATGACTTAGGCAAATTCGGATCGGAACAATCAAATTTTTATGGTTTTTTTTTTAATACATCACTTAAGCCTGTGAGGCATGTAGGTTTTTAATGACTTTTTTGAGATGAAAACAAACGTTACCGCGAAAAACAGAAGCACATCTTATGGGATTAGTTTCGTCGCCTTGCCATATAAACTAGACATTTTATGAGGGAAACGGATTCGAATTTGGTTTGATTTTATTTCTGCAATAAAATTGCGAAACTCCAAAAAGCGACTGTCCCAAGTTAATGGTTTCTTAGAATTTTAATATTTTTTAACGCAATGATTTGAGATCAAATACAATGATATACATAGGTATATCGATAAGATTTTTTCTCATAACTTTTTTAATTAAATTACCTACAATGCTGTTTGAGTTTAACTTGTTTATTATATAAATTGTCTAAAATTACACTTTTTAATTGTAATCAATTTAGTTGACCAACATTAATTGAGTACATTTACCTCCATCCCTGCTCAAGTTACTTGATTTTAATTCAATTTTCGTTAAAAAACCTAAGCTAAAAAAACCATTTGAATTGATTTGTGATCAAATTTCAAAAATTAATTTTCCGATTTATTAATAGCGATTTAACTTCGCATTTTAATTTGGCAACAATGACAGTCAACTAGAAATTTGGCAAAACAAACATAAAATGTCAAATAAATACAATTTCATAGTCATATTTCAAGGACTGACGCCAGATATATGCAAGTCATTTAAGAAATGTGTACAAGTTCAATGCTATAGGATTCATAAATCAAAAAGAAGTTCTGGTATCAGCTCTTTTGTTTTAGTGTGTGCATATAAAAGAAACATTGTAGCAATGGTATTTATGGAACTGTTATTACTTTACATTATTATTTATTAACTTAAGTTCTGTTAAAAGACCATATGCCCCTTATGTACTATTGATAGTAAAGAATGAAGTATAATTTCCATCCCAGAGTATATTCGTCTAAGAGTCTAAGAGCAGGAAGTACATTTTGGGAATGGAGGTATAACCAAAATTCATATAGATGAATTTATTTGGCATCTATTTATAAAGCATACAGCAATGGCCAAAATAATAGCAACACTCGGTATTTTTCTTTAAATTTGTATGTAGAACTTATGTTAGGTAATTATATAAACAGAAAAACATTAATAATAATTGGAAACCATTTGCCAAAGTTTAATCAACATCTGATATTTAAATATTAAACACAAATTTCTTTATAAAGTTTTTTTTTTTTAATGAAGCTTCTCAACACCCCACACATAAAATAGCAACACTTTTCAATTTTTTAATTATTTTAATTTTTCAAAAAAAAAAAATAATTTTTTCTAAATATGTATTAAGTTAATAATAATTAATGTTTATTGGAAATCTTGTGTTTTTCAAAATTTTCGTTAATTCTGTTGGGCATAAAATCCACCAACTTTTGGCACTTTTGATGTGGGATCGCTTACCAGAATTCTTGGGCTATTTTCCTAAGATCTACTTTGTTGATCGTTTTTATTTACTAATTTTGACTTTTAAATCACGCTAAAGATCTTCTATCAGGTTGAAGTCCGTCGATTGGACTGGCCACTCCATAACATCGACTTAATGCCGCTCAAACCAAAGCTTTGTTAATTTTGCCGTATGTTTCGGGTCCTTGCCTTGTTGGAAATACCATTTCAGAGGCATATTTTCCTCAGTCATATTATAGCAGCATTAAGCTGATATATGACTCTTTTGTCATAATACCGTCGATCAAGAAAGTTAGGCCCACTCCCCATCAAGAGGAACAACCCCACAACATGATGCTGCCACCATGTTTGACTCTAGGCTTTGTGTATAGTGGATTTATAGCTTGGCCCATTGGACGTCAAACAAACCGTTTCCCGTCAATTCCGAACAAGTTTATTTTCAGCTTGCCGCTCCACAAAATATGTCTCCAATGTTTCATTTAAAGCAAATGTACATCGATACTCGTATCTTGTGATTCCTTTTTTATTGGAGGCTGAGCTAAGCTCGTCGGTGTCCATAATTTGTCCCAAAGAAATCAAAAAACTTGGGCAGAAATTTCCAAACTCCAGATCAATTTAATCATTATCAATTTACAAATTTGCTTACAGTGTTTTGCAAGTTCTTCAGTTGCTTCTTATCATTTACTTAACAAGGTATTTCGTATAATTAACACTGAATCTTGTTAGAATAAAATAACATGGTACTTCATATACGGGCTTAAGGTTCAATCATGCCTCCAGTAAGAGACCGGAGGAGAAATCAGGTCTTCATTCGCGTTAAGAAGCTTGTCTGTGGTACACTTTGAAGAAGGGTAGCTACAGAAAGAATTGTAGGGACACAGCGCTGCTCTTAGCAAAAGACT
The DNA here is from genome assembly GCA_963931855.1 of Philhelius festivus. Classification (NCBI taxonomy): domain Eukaryota; kingdom Metazoa; phylum Arthropoda; class Insecta; order Diptera; family Syrphidae; genus Philhelius; species Philhelius festivus. The sequence goes on along the minus strand of OZ007556.1, from coordinate 190,187,200 downwards.
AGAAGAAAAATTGCTTTAGGCTAAGCCTTTTCCACGCTACACTTAGGAGAGGTGAAGTACAGAAATAAACAGGTACAAACACCTTCTTGCTCGTAGCAACAAACTTGAAGAACAATCAGTGCCTTTTCCACGCTACACCTAGAAGAAGTACAGTGTAGAAATAAACGAGGGGGGGAGAGTAGATTAAGCGGCTAGTAGGGGTTAAGAACCCAAATCCCCAAATCGGTTTTTCGAAACTACTATCTAGTACACTTCGTACCCAGCAGTGAATGTAATCAGCGTGGTTTTTTTCCTTTATATACACTAGATTAGTACAAAACATCAGACAAAGGTAGAAGACGAATTTGTATTGATATTCCACATCTCCATATTAATAATTCAGTCAAAAGACAGTGTGAACTGAGAGAAGTAAACAAACTACCAGCAACGTCATTTATGCTCATCCTATCTAACATCTGGTTGCCAGTATTCCTTATATGGATGGAGGTAATTAAATGGTCTCGGGGTTCGGTGTGACGTTTGAAGTAACAGCCCAGGGTTCGGTGACACAGTATAAAAATACACCAATTTGCGATCAGTTTGAAAGAAAGTCTTAAATAAAGAACTAAGCTTGTGAAAGCTAGAAAGTCATCACTATAGTTAAATAAGCAATAAAACACTACTATAAACGCACGGGAACCCTACACATTTTACCAGGTAATCTATATAAAAATTGTTTGTATGAAAACTATAAGCCTCTAAGGGCAAATCTCGGGCAAAGCATGCCAAATTTTGAATTTCAACTATATAAACTAAACTATATTGTTGCTTCGTTCAGATGTTACCAAAGAATTTTACTGAGTAGGCGAATAAGTAACCCTCGATATTTAACTTTCTGCTCTTCATATTAATGTAGGTCATCAGCCCTCTTAATAACAAGACAACTATCCACTCATTAACACACGTGTTAACTGTAAGCTGGCACACGGATACATAAATAGTGATTTTCATAGTTTTTGTATTTATAAACATATTTTTGCCCCGTGATATCTTCACAGTCTCCATCACGGGAAGTACGGCCGGCATCGCTTCGTCACATATCGCAGTTTGTACAAGTTCTAACTCGCTATTGTTTGTCGTTTATAAATATACAGAAATATCTTATTTACTTTGAATGCAAACGGCAAACTGAAAGAACCATTTAGAATCAATAACCACGCTCCACTTCTTATATTAAAACTTATCCTCATTTTTGTATGAAACATTTAAAAATTCAATAAAATACGTACAAAAAAATGTATTAATCTGTATCAAAGGCAGTGTGGCGTCATCGTCGCGTTCGTGGTCAGACCAGCCTATAACCTCAGTATCCGCAGACTATAGGAATTTTTGTTTTTTTTTCGAGTGGAGCTGGAGCTCAGCTCACCTTTTCTGCGTACCGCCAATGCAACAAAGTTTTATGTTAATGATAATCAATTATTGGTCGTGTTTTCTGATAAAGCAACGTAGTCCAGACAACGCCGCGCCAACTACAACTTTGCAATGGATTTACGCACTTGGTTTCGTCTGCGTGCCGCGCTGCCACCGCCAGCGCCATCCACGGACACTGCTGCGGTGTTTCTTGACGATTTGCTAATTCTTAGCTGCTTCTGCTACTATTCCTTGGGACATCACAAACTCTGTATATTTACAGCTACTGCTGCTGCTGTTTCGGCCAAAAGTTAAAACTTTGATCTTGGGCATTCGCTTAGTTGTTGTTGCGTTTTCTTTACGTTCTGAGCTTGAATTATAAACCAATTCAATTAATTCACGATGGTTTTGCATGTGAACCTCCATCATTGCCTCGCCGCCGCCTCCACCAGCGCCTGACGTTGCTGCTGCCACCACAACAGACAAAGGTTTGCCGCCGCAATTCAAGTCATTGGCCAAGGTTTTGGTAAGTCAGTTCCGCAAGAGGGTGGACTGTATCGCTGCTCAACTCAGATGTTATCTCTTGAGTATTACTGATGACGAGACCGCTTGTAGATCTTTTTAAAGTAACTAAGAGTTGAAGTCTCTGACCATAAGCTCCGGTAAAATACAAGTTTTTTTTTCTGTTTTTGTTGGTCACACTTTTAAGGAATAAGACTCCATCGGCTGCATACAATGAATTGGGTTATATGGTACACAAATTGGAAGTGACTTGTCTTGTTTTTTTTTTGGTTTCTAGGAACAAAAAAAGAGGGTGTACTGTAACTTTTGACAAATTTGGATTTAATTTCTAAGTGGTTTCGTTCTTTGGCCTTAGCGTAATATGGTTTTGTAAAGCAATACAACCCTTTCGTCAAGACTTTTATCTCTTAAAGGCTCTATTGCCCTCTACACTCCGAAAACAAAGTTATTATATCTTTTTTTCTGATCTCATTAAGAAGTTGTAAAATCACCTGCTTTTTTTCATTTGCTGAACTTTACTCCTGCAACAGCTTACGCACAATTCCAATTTAAATAAATCATTGACGAAAGTATCCAAGGAATGGAAATAGTTTCAAGCCTACACAACAAGTCGATCGACGATGCTACGCACTCTGAAAGCTGGAACCTCCAGATACTACAATCTACTGGGATTTATCTCGGATGCCATGCCATATTAATTATGTTGCAGCAAGCAGAGGCAGTAAGTCGAAGTTTCACAAGGTGCAGCAGCATGATGGTGGTCACTGTCAGAACCTAGACTTCAAGAGACACCTAGCTGTGAACTCGCATTCGAGGAACTTAATTTTATGTTGCGATCAAACGGACCGACGCACGACGAAGCAGCGCAGCGGCCAGCTTAATACGCCGAATAACAAATAACCAGGCGAGGGCCCGAAACACGACAGCACAAAAACAAAAGCAACGCAACAGTGAAATAAATAAAGCAATCGTACATCAGGCTTTTGGAATTGGAATTGGAAACGGAATCGGACGATGTCATGCTGGGAGCAAATAAAGGTGAAATATCACCAAAAGAGTGTCGTTCTGTCAAAACATCCGACGCGCCGCCACCGGCCAACCGAGACCAAGACCCCACTTACTGTTTCGGGAGAATTCCTTGAATAGTTTTCGAAAAAGTCAGATGAATGCGTTCCTCCTGCCCAAGAGAGATATACGGATACACTGCATCAGGTTTCTGAGTCTATTGAGTCAGGCGAGAATTCCTGACTTTGGGCCTTTAAGAGATCTTGTCAGATAGCATATTATGGAGAATATGGAGGAGGGGGCCTGATAATGGGTCGCACGCAGATAAAGGTATGTATATTCATTCGATTTCGACAGTTCAAGTGAAGTTCGGTTCGGTGATCTTCAAACGGACGGATGCATCCTGCATCATTATTCAGGCGGTCATCTCGTTTTGGTGCTACATACTCGCACATAGGGGTTGCTAGGATTTATTGTATCCGAATGGTGTCCTGCCGAGATTTGTTTACCTTTATTAAGAGGCAATTAAGCGGAAATAATATTTTGTGTGATTTTCGATTGTCGGTTTTTTTCTTTCTTTCTTGCCTAAAGGCACAGACTTACCTTCATAATTTATGGATGCCAACGACAACTGAAGACCACCTTGTTTGTTAAATGATTCTGGTTCTATTCTTTAAATTAAGCGATTAAGATTTCGTTTTTTTGTGTTGGTCGTAGAGGTGTCGTATGTTGGGTAAATATTTGTCGGAACGTTTCAATTATTGTATTCAATTCTTAGAAGGTCATAAAGGAGATTTATTTATGAGCTCGTGTTAAGATGTTCAATGCAATGAAGAATTAAACGACCACCCATTAGACGAAAAAAAAATTATAAAGGAGTTTTTGTGAGAAACAAATCAATACCTAGTAAAAACAGATAAACAAATGGAAACTCTCAATAATCTTCTTCGTACGAATGGAATACTTGATTAAAGATAGTAAATTTACTTATTTTACGAGTATTTTCTATTTATACTCACTTTTCCGGCTCCGAACCTATAAAAGGTCTTTGCTTGAGACCCGGCAGCTTTCTCTGCGATCCCAAACAAGTGTTTCATCTTGAACCTGGGGTCTAGCATTGTTGTCCATTCGCTCAATGTGGTCGAGCTAATATGGGCGATGTGCTTTGAACTACATCCAGATCTTGGTACAGCTGATAGAGTTCACGGTTATAACTTCTACTTTATTCGCCCTGCTCGCACACGGGACCAAATATCCGTCGAAGAATTTTTGTTTTGAAAGATCCCAGTATCAGCTCTTCATTTCTGCTTATATGTATTTTAATACACGGATAGGATCTTATGTGTGGCATTTCGCAAGAATATGCCTTCATAGTTCTTGCGAGAAATAAAGGATTTCGCTGGCAGCTTATCAGAATGGACTGACTTGTTGATGTTTTGATCTTATTATAACTAAGCCTATCTCTTCTATACTGGGTGCTGGATTTCTTCTTCATTAACTGTAAAGAGCAATTTTTTTAATGGAACTGCTTAAGGGGAGGAATGCAACTAGCTAGTTCACTAGAACTATAAAAAAACAGCGATAAAATAATGAGACATGAAAATCGCGTTGGTGTTGGAGAGACGCAAATGCTTCTGTTATACTTCTATCGCCCATTTCTTTTGAATTCTGTCTAAAAGACTTAAGTGGGTTATTGGAGCACCCGCCCAAATATGGAAATTCTTGGATGTATATAGGTCTGATATATAACAGCCGAATCAGAAGGGGTAAAATTGCCTTGCAACGTCGAAGGCGTATTTGCGACGTCCAATATGTGGTCATTCCACACAGGATAGTCTATGATGAAAATACAGAGCTTTAACGCTTTAACGACAGAAGACAGTATTGACTTTATGAAGCATTAAATTCTACTCGGTTTTTGGTTCTCCATTTGGCAATGCTAGAGATCAGATCAGATCATACGCTTTCGTTTCAAATTCACATCTGAAGAATAAGCACGTGAATTTTGAAAAAGAATATGAGAAGCTAAGAGTATTGCCGTTAGCAAAATAATTTAATAAATAATAATTTAAGAAGTTCCAGACCAAAGATCATTGATCAATACGAAAAAGATAATCGGAGATAAAACAGAGCCCTGCGGCACGCCAGCATTTATTTTATGAATATCAGACTTGAAACCGTCCAATATAACTTCTATTGACAGTTTCGATAAGAGAACTTTATGTCAAAATCTGTCAAATACTTTTGAAATATCAATTTTACTGATCTTACTATCTCCAAAACGATGTAAAGATGTGTTCGGTGAGATATAAACCATCAGATCGCCAGTGGACCTCTTGTTATGAAAACCATACTGCCAGTCATTGAGAAGCTTTCGTTCTTCAAGATATTTCTTAAGCTGAAAATTTATCAGCATAACTTAAAAAGAAAGAACATAAGTGCAATTGGAAGATAGTTAGAAGTGACATGCTGAGAAATGCTATTTTTTAACCACTTGAAAAGTCACCAGTACTGTAGCTCAGATTGAAAAGCTTACGCATTAATTTTTCCAACGTTGAACAACACCGAAAGATCTTCTCGCTCCTGTAGACTTTGACAGCTCTTGTTATGCCAAGATATCCAACATCGAGCTCTGAACTTTTCCACAATAAGCTAATGCTCCTTTAAATGCACGTCTAAGATGTTGGATACGCGCTTTTCATTTACAAGGTATTTCTTTATAACACAGTATTTTTAAGAATACGAGCCCAAATGCAAAATAGTTGGACTACCTATGATAAAAAACAAAAATCTTCTGATTCTTAAATTCCATCGGAAATAAAATCAATATTTTAGTATTTTTCTTAAGATATATTTATTTTGAATAGGAATAGGTAACAAAAACAAAATGACTTCAATTAAATAACGGTATAGAGCAATAATACAAAATAAAATAACGATTGATACTTTTTTTTAAACGCAAAATAGTTGGCCTATGGGTCTTAATTTTTATTTTACCATGGTGTTACGTCGCCTTTGGCCTTGATAACTGCTTCTATGCGTCGTGGCATTGTGTCAACTAATTTTTGACATTCTTCGGTGCCAAAAGATTCCCAAATATTTATGATTTTAGCTTTAAGGTCTTGAAGAGGTCCGGCATGGTTCTTTTCGCGGTTTTTGTTTCATTTTATGCCAGACAGTTTCGATTGGTGAAAGGTCAGGGCTGCTGGAAGGTCATTCCAGTAAAGGAATAGCTTCAGCAGATAGCCACGCCATTTAAAACCTTGCTGTATGGCAAGAAGCTCCATCCTGTTGGAAAATATAGTCTCGATCACTGGCTTGAAGTCGTGGTATTGATGGGAGAAGCTCATTTTCCAGAATATCCCTGTACCTGGCAGCATTGACACTTCCATTTACAAAATGCAAATTGCCCAAACCCCGCCAGGACATGCATCCCCATATCATTAGAGATGCTGGAAACTTGACGGTTTTTTTAAGGCAATCTTTGTGAAAAACCTCTTGAATTTCTAATGACTCGTTTTCGTTCGTCGCCCACGCAAACTTCAAACCTGGACTCGTCACTCCAAATAACGGACCGCCATTGACTTAAAGTCCAGTTTTTACGTTGTTTGGCCGACTCTAGCCGCTTTTTCTTTTGTTTAGGTGTTAAAAGTGGTTTTTCTTTGGCCTATGTTTTTAACGAATTAAAATTGCTCTAATTTAAATAAATCTAAAACAAACCTTACAAAATTTGTATCCAATTTTTCTCATAGTCCGTTTGCAAGTGTCGACCGAAACACTTTTTTTTATTCTTTCCCTCCATTGAACAGTTATTGCAGCGGCCGTTTGACGTCGATTTTCTTTTATTATTTTTTTTTTAAACTCGGCAATCTCGAGGTTTTCAAATTCGTGGGCGTCCCGTTTTTTTACCGATCTCCACATTTCCACTATTTTTGAACTTTGAGATAATGTTTCGAATTGTTTTGCGATTTTATAGCTCGATAATCCCGTTTCGAAGGCTTTATTTATGGTTTCCCTAAGGTCTCTTGATAATGCAACGCCACGCACCATGGTTGACATTAAACTGTTGCTGGCTTGCATAAAACAAGAGATCAATAAACAACAAAACAAGTGCATGTCATTTTTTTAATAACGGTTAACTGAAAATCTATTTAAATCTTCATAGGCCAACTATTTTGCATCCCAGAGGGAGTAGTCCAACTATTATGCTCTATCTTTGTTTGAGGGAATGCAAACTGGAGCCATATGTGCTTTCTCGAATTTAGTTCTGTTTGGTCTAATTTACTTATTAAATGTAATTTATTACATCGACAAAAAAAATTAAAAAACAACTGCTTGGGGACCAGAAAATATAGGCACATAAAAAATGTTAATTTGTTAATTGATGAGTAGGCCAACTATTTTGCGTTTGGGTTGTATATAAAATATACAATTTTTAAGGTTGTTTCAGAGAGAGTTTTTTCAATAATTAATGATTTCGTAGCAAGCAAGAGGTTTAAATCCTCTGGTAGCGCTTTTCATACTTATCACTAGTTTCTATAGTAATTTCCAATTCACCCTTTGGAACATCTAAATAATTTGACAGCTTCCATGTACGATAAAGTATAATATTCTGCTGTCATCGCTACATGAACTTTGATTCTTTAATGATTTTCAAAACAAAACAAGAGTTTCGAAAAGATCTCGAAAAATGAAATTTTTTGATGAATCATTCTTTCTATGACCGGCCAAAAGTGACACAAAAATCAAAGAAACTTAGTGGATAGAATACGTTGTGTCCATTGGACTCTCGCATCGGCAACGAAAGCTTTACTTGGAGATGATTATTATGACTGTTTTCTCAAATCCGTCAAGCTTCCAGTTGAATTATGGGTATTGGTTTTTTAAGAGTCTTTTGTTGTGTTCTTAAGCTGGCCAATTTTGTAACAGTATTATGAGTACAAAGTCGATTAGTCAGAAGCCGTTTTATGCTGTTGTTTTGTGGACGCAGTTTTTACCAAATAATCTACCGAAAATGTCTTCTTTTCTAACTTTAAGATTGAATTCCCCGAGCACAAAACTGATAGCATTTTCTACACAAGCTCCTTCCAGGGGCTAATAAGAGGGGGCTTTAAGATTTATCGCAAGAAACATGTGCATGCGCAAAGGGGTGGGCCAAATACAAGTTTCTTTTCAAAAATGCAATAAAATGAATAAAATTAAATTTTTCCATGTATTATGGCTTAATTAGCCATTCATTATGGAAAACATCGTCGTTCAAGTCGATGGTTGTGCGCCTTCAATTGCTGAGTATTAGACCATGTTAGCAAATAATCAGAAAACTTTGTGCAGAATTCTCCTCAGGCTAGTGCATGAAATGTTGAGCTGTTGACATCGATGTCGAGTTGATGTTCGTGAATTGAGTCTCACTCTCTCGGCTAGAGCAGCCACATTCTCGTCTGTGCACACCGTGCGACAACAGGGATCATGAGTGTTGTCCACTAGCGTACCAGTCTCACGAACTTTTTGCACAAACTTACTTAAGTAGAGTAGGCGCGGTGGGTGCTTCATTCGGCCAAAACTTCTTTTAAAAAAACGCACTGTTTGGTCTGCACAGGACTCACTTTGGAAATAAGTTTTCAATATTTCCCAACGTCTTTCAAGCGTAAAGTCACTCATTTCGTTCCGCGGAAGTATGATACAAGGAACTTGCTGTCATATCTTCATAACATCTCAGCACGAACTTAGGAAAATAATGACTCGAGAATATTTACATATACCGAGTGCAAGAAACTGTTTTCAATACAAGTTATTAACAATTGTGAATAGTACACTATCTGTGTACTGATTACATATTTATATATTGAGCTTCCAGCATGCTTTTATTACCTACATTTAAACGAAATAAGTCCAGAGAATTACTTATTTCCTACGTATGCGTAACAGATTTCAACATGGATTCAGTAAATAAGTTATGTGTGCCAAAATATGCATATGCTTTGAATACATAAATTTATGTACTCATTACATAAATTTTTCCATTAGTGTACTCAAAGAAGAATAGCTTCGATAGGTCAAAGAATCTTCCCGCAAATGAGAGCACCTGTAGATAGAAGTACTAGATTATTTTCATCTATGAGTACTTTGACGTTCAAAAGGAATACCGCTTTTATAACATTCGTCATGACTTATGATACCTCAAAAGACTTTTTCTCTCATTCGCTTAAACAAAACATTTTTTCGATTGTGAGCTTATAAGAGTATATTTATGTAGTCCTATCAGCATTCATTGATTTTCATCTAACAAAAAATCTACCGACATTGTATTTGTCTAACCCGCCAACAAAACAACCTTTTTGTCACTTAAAATCCATAAAAATGCACAAAACTACTCCAATAAAATATCCATCTAGAACTCATGGTGGAATCAGCCGCCAAACAGTATTGCTCTTAAGCGATGAAAAAACAGAACCCGAACCTATTTCGTCGAAATCCTAGACCAAAACACAATTCATATTCTCAAGAGACTTCTTCTGTTTCTTCTTTGGCTCGGTATCGGTTTGGTGTGGCCTTACTATCTCATCTCATTGCCTTGGCGATTGCCGCTTAGCCTTTCTAAGCTGCGCTGCTGAGCCGTCACTGGCTTACCGGCTTTGAGGCAAATAGGAAGCATCTCTGCTCTTTCTCCGAGACCAAACACCAACAACAACAACAAAAAATATTCCCTTGAGCTGGTCACAAAGATTTACAACAAATGCTATTCTATTCTTCAGCCGTATTTTGTTCTTTTTAATTCCCATTGCCATTGGTCTTCCCGCTCGCTCTTTTACACATTTCATTATTTTTCTGTTTTTATGAATTTTACGATTTTACCTGTTTTGTAATCCCATCTTGGCGTGTAGCGGCAGCGAGCGAGCGAGCGAGCCAACCTACATGCCTAAATAATATAAAATCAAGATGAACAAAACAAAAAAAAATACTCCAAGATGCCGACAAAGTAATAAACCAATTAGGACTTCAAAGATTACCGCCCGCTTTACGATGCTATTTAGAGAAGGCCTTTGGATAACAGAGCCCTGAAGTTATAGTGCCATTGCTTACAATATTCTATATTTTTTTTTTCAAAAACCAACCGTCATATATGTCCTTCTTCCTATTCATCATTTGAATTGAGGAAAAAAAATCCTATGTACTTACCTACATTTGAATAAATAGGACAAAATGTTAGAAGGTACACGCGGCTTTTAAGTTACCCGCATTAACACACACACAAAAAGTCGTAGAGGCAGACTTTGCAACATGAAATGAGATTGTGGTTTCTTAAGCCCGAGATTATCCCAAATCAGAGGGTATACCTTCAGATGAAGATATGTATAGTTTCCAGGAAGCTACTGGAGGTGTTGGTATTTCCGATCATTGTGACTCTGGTTTTATTTTTCTTGAGCCCAAAATGAGAAATATTCTCAAAATAAATCATTAATTATGCTGAAATGGCTGAGGTAGATAGAAGAGGCATCATAAATTGATCTCCCTGAAGGTGCCAGAAAAAAATAAAACCATTAATTATGAAAGTTCTGATTTTCTTCACACAAAGGTGAGCCGGCAAATTACTTTGAATCTAAAATCCGATAAGATCTCGGTGTATTTTGCAAACTTCATATAAACGTCGCGTCACGTCTCAGTTGGTTTGATTTCATAAATTTACATACACAACTTAATTTGAACTCATTTCCATACAAAAAGGAACAAGATCTAAGTTATACAAAAATAGACGATGCAAGAACAAGGATGATAGGTGTATAGTTCTGATTTAAGATAACTGCCTCTAACGTAGGTTCTGAAACAATCACGTTTGGTAGAGAGATTTATGTAAAAGTTAAATAAAAACAAAGTCGTATTTATGAACAGCCGTTAAAATTAAAAAAAAAAATTTTTTAAGCGGCATTTTAATCAATTAAAATTCTCTCTCCCATTCTGGGGTGTGATCAGTGCCCACACTGAGATTTCATATTCATCGATATTTTCAACTTTCCAATAACTTTTACATCAGACCACAATTAAGGGATGTAATCAACCTTCTTAGTGAGATACAATCGACCGCCAAATTATAAGTAAATATTGTTCATTTCAGAGCTGTCTTATTTAGATTTCGTTGCCTGAAACAAAAGACAATGTCTCAATAAAATTGAAATGAATTGAATTGCCGCAAACTTGACCAAGATCTTATTTAATTGAATAAAGCATTTTAGAACTATTAAGATACTTTCGAACTAGATAACCCTTCGCAGACATTTTTTGAAAATGACTTATGCCGGTCGTCCACTATGTGCGCGATAAGTTCAACCAACTTCGTTTAACTTATTATTCAACTCTTTCGTTGGATAAACGAATTTACAACCTCTTACACTAGTACATCAACTTAAGTAATTCACGTTGAGCAACTAAAGTTGAACAAAATGCGTTTGGAATCCCGTACACATAATTGACCAACTTTCCCATATGTTGATTAACCTCGCACACCTAGTTGATCAACTCTTAAAACTTATTCCAGTGTTGAATAGGTCCGTACACCTAGTTCACCAACTTACTCAAATGTTGAATAACCTCGTACGCTAGTTGATAAACTTGTTCGATTTTGACAGAAAAAAAAAGTTTTTTGAGTTGATCAACTGCGTTTTCGATATGGTTGCTCAACCAGTTGATGAACGAGTTGATACCTTCGTACACTTAACCAAGGATCACTCGTTGGGGAATGCGTTGAACGTACCGCGATAAACAAAAAACTCAAACGTCAAACCTGAAATAATTCTGACTTCAGTTCGGTACATTAGGCAGTTGCATTTTCGAGGAAATTTGAGACCAAGCCAATTCCCTGGCATCTCGATTTTTATAAGAGGGTCTCTTAATGTCCCATATATTGGGCTTTTCCTCAATTGCTGAAATCAATTGCAAAATTAATTTCGTGGTTCACTCTGTTTTTTTATCACCTTCCATGACGAAAAACCAAAATAAACTACAGTTTGCAAGTTGCAACAACTGCAAGTTCATGGCAACGCAATAGTTCAACCAATTAGACACATTTCACTGCAACCAACGCAACACAATATTACGTCAAGAAATCCCAAAGAAAATTAAAAAGTAGATCAACGCGTTGAACAAATAATGTGCTCAACGTGTTGATCGAACATTTTCAAGGAGCACACGAGCTCGTACTCGTACACTATCCGTACACTTGTTGCACAATTCGTTGAGCAACGGCCAACAACTAGATCCAACCCGTTGGTTGAACAGAATTGAAGGCACCGTACATTAGAGTTGAATGCGTTGAATTCGAAATTTGTGCGTTGATCGCCTAGTGGACGACCGGCATTACTGTTCAAAACCAATCTACATTATGTAGATTAAAAGATGAAAGTAAAACAAGAAAAAAAATTACCATTTTTTACCAAAATCTAAGTGATCCGAAACTAGAACTTAAATCAGAATTTGACTCAAAAAAAAAAAAAAAAAAAAGAATATCAAAAAAATTCACTGGACACAAGAACGAATACAGAATAAGATGTCGTCTTTCCGAAAGTCATATATGAATAACCCAAATGACAGCACCAAAAAGTATTCCAACTGCCTTTGCTTCTCTTGATATATTTTTGTAAGTTTTCTAGATTTCCTTGGAAGTCCTTCTTAAAATATATTCTCTCTGGCTACATTATTGGGTTGTCAGTTACAATAATTTGGTTCTTGTATCATTTCTCCAAACTTACTTATCTTCAAAGAAAATCAACTCTTTTAATTTTTGGAGTATTTCTATTGTGTGGACTTGCATTGGCATTCAGCAGAAATATAAGGTAAGTTCTGTTATTATTAAGCCCCATTCAACTGATTTTTTATTTTGTCTTTAGATGCGTTTCAACACTCATTTTACCAATTCTGTTTAGTTCGAAGGGACGATCAGTTATAATTGCTTCTGCAGTTGTTTTAGCAGCAACAGGACCAACAGTAAATATTCTAAGTAACGTTGATATTCTTATAGAAAGCATTTCATGTGGCCAAGAGCAGTTGAAAGGAGCTCTGGAAAACATGTTGGATTTGGTTAAAAGACCATTGGTTACGGTGAAGAATGCAATTAAGATTTCTATGCTGGAAATAAAAAAGGTTCTCAAGAGAGTTGAAGAAGTTCTCTTAAAGATTCGAAGTCTTATAATCGATATTTGTAAGTAGTATTTTATTCGTAATCAAACAAAAATATGTTTTATATGAAAGTGATAACTTTGACAGCTGTCACATAGAAATATCACAAAAATGTTATTGATACTTTTGATGACCACATTATACAGACCAGATTTGTTAATCACTAATCATCTTAATAGTTAAAGATCAGGATCTTTTTCGTTAAATAATTTGGTACCAGTATTCGTCAATTGATGGTGTTTTCCATTGGAAATTTCAGATTTCATTCAAAAATTGATTTTTTCGCGGTGAATGGAATTTTATTTTCAATCAACTTTTTTTCCATGTTGTATTAGTCTAGCTTCGTGTCTATATCATTATAACAAATCTTCATCATTAATTTACTTTCAGTAGAGAACTATGAGTGGGATGAATTTACCGTATCATTTTAAACTGCTTCCATTTTTTACTAGAAATAATGTTCCTTTATGTTTTAGACATATTTTTTTTACAATTGAAATAAAACATAACAACTTAAACAAATTTTTCAAACTCACTGCTGTAAATTGTTGAGATATTATTACAGGGAGGTGTAAATCTACCGAAAAACTTAATTTTGCAAAGATTTTATGTCAAAAAATAAGTCGATTTTTCACGCAATTGAATGGAAAAATTCCCAAAATTAGCAATTAGACAGATCAACATAAACATACATTAATTTATTTTACCAATGGAAAACAACATTAAACAGTTCAAAGTGAGTACACATTTTCGAGATCTTACCTCTCCAAATTAGGTAGGTGATTAAAAGTGTTCCACACTTTTTACGTTTTATAATTTCATTTCACAAATAAATGCATAAAAAATAAATAATTGCAATTGAACATTTGAAGAAAATTGACATCCTTATAATAGAGTATCTTTGCTGTCTCCGATTTGGTTTGTAGTTAGCTTGCTTGTGACTTGACGTTTATTATATATGAATGTATGTAGTTTGCTCTTTTCAACTTGTACAATATCTTGGTTCAATAGTTGGACTGAATGTAGTTTGAAATATATTTCTGCCAGATTAACAGTTGCATTGACATGACATGAAAATGTGAAACTAAAACAAACAATCAATAAATATTTATAAGATGCTAACAAAATTTATCGAAAAGTGTTACCGTTATAATTTAAAAATCAGAAACAAATTAACAAAAACGGGAAATCACACTGCGGAAATACATAAACAATGCAATGTTTCAGTTAATGTAAACAGTCTTTTTTATTAACATTTTTATCTTAGTAAAAATATCAAACATCATCACAGTTTTCTTCCACTTAAAGAAGGCAGATATTAGGCGTTTTTTCTCTTTTTTAAGCTCTAGGTTGGCACTAAGCTGTCAGAAACAGAACTATTACTTTTTTGACTCGGAGTGCTTTAAGCGCTGCACTTGCATTTTATATCAGAACACAATCGCGGCTCTCTCAATGTAAAAAAATTACCGATATTCAAGCATTCTTGAAAATATCAATTCCACAAACAATTTTGACAGTTTATTAAGCAAATGATGCAATGACAGTTCATTGTTGCATTGTGTTTCTTAAATAGATCGGAGCGCTCAGGTCATGCTCTGTTAGAAGCGAGATCTTGTAACTCAGACCCACTCTGCGACCCGCTAAAACTAAAACAAAAAACGCCTTTTGTGTCGTGTAAATAAAAGTAAATATAATAGACTAAGAGCCCACAACAATAATCAAAAATAATTAGTATACGTTTAATTAGATATTCCTTAAGTACTTATTTAAAAATGTGAGCATCTTGCATGCTCTAGTGGGAGCAATAGTGCATAATAGTGCATCAAATATGAAGTTCTTTCCAAAGTCTAAATAACTGTGATAGCAACTTTGTCATAACTTCAAAATGTAGAGCTAAGCGCCCCAATTGCAACAATTATCAACAAGACTTCATCCTTTTTCTACCTATTTCTTAAAATCGGTAATTTGTGACAAAAATTAATTGAACGAATTCAAAAGTAAAAACCTCATTCTCAAATGTTAACTTAAAGCAAAATGAAAACATTTTCCTGAGGATTTGTGTTAAAATTCTGATTCTGGTGTTTTGCTCAGTTCTTTTTTATTTTATTTATTTCTTGTAAGTGATATCTGATATTTCTTTATCAGTTTAAAGTCTTGTGATGATATTTTAAAAATGCTGAAATTTGTTCGACATTTCAAATTTGTCTTGTTTTGGAAAAACTCGTACTAAGTGCAGCTATAAAAAAGTGAATGCATCAACGCTTGTTCTCACTCCTATATCAACATAATATCAAAATCATTTCATATTTTTCATAATTGATCCAAGCGCCATCTAAACTCTCAACTTTTCAACAATTTAAAATCAATAATGCACTTTATTCATTAAATAAATTGTATTCACTTTTAGTTTTGTTGTTGTTTGTACAAATCTGGATATGCACTTTTTCAAAAAACATGGCTCATATTAAAAAAGTATAATTAGGTATGTTTCAATAATGTACATGAGATGATTTTCAAAAATGAGCAAAATCATGATTGGAACACTAATAAAACATAACATACATGTATACATATATAGACTAAAAAGTTATCTACTGTTATATGTATAAAATGAACGTTCAAAATTGGTATTTCAATTCAATACGACCCTGATTTCGTTTTTTAGTAGAAGCAATAAAAAAGTCTTTTGATTGGCTGGGTAATGTTGTGAGCATGTGCAACAAGGAACTAGGCACTCCATTTGATCGTTGCATAAAAATAGCAGATGATGCCATGACTGATTGCAAAGAGCAGATGGGTGTTTTGCAAGATCTGTGCAATGTAACAGAAATATTTCGAGCGCTTTGTTACAGTGTCAAGTTCATCGATGTTATCTGCGAGCTAATGGACTTTGTTAGTGACTCAATTATTGCAACGGTAACAGAAAGTTAGTCAAAATAAACACGACAGATACAATCATTGTATAGTGTATTTCCCGCTTTATACTTTCCATTCGATTTATACAATTTTTTTTTTCTCAGAACTTCAAAAATTTACCGATGATATCAAGAAAATGTTTTATGTTTCAATTAAATTCGACCATGAGTTTAATTTCAAAACGGTGGCCACTAAAAATCTAACAACTATCGGAAATGACATTTTGTCCGAAATACAAAATCAAATGGCTGAGTTCTTTGTGCTCTTCAGTTGGGTAGAGTTTGTTGGAAGTTTCATGGTGTTCCTCGTGGTATTAAAGTAAGTAAGAATTAATTATGTTTGACACTTGACTAACTGCATAAATGTACACACATATAAGACAATTACGAGTGGAATTATATTCAAAACAATAAATCAATATAACTAAACTAATTGGGAGCATTTATTTTCAGAGCACTGTTATACAAAAGCAAATACCTGACAAGTGACCATTTTGACAATCATTTTATTACAAAAGAATTCCTTTCAATCAACACCCAACGAGAGAAATTGGGAATGGATGTAGTTCTGCCTTTGACAAGAAAAGAACGCCGGAAATACGTTATGGTAACGACCATTCCAACTGCCGAATTAAAATTCAAATAAAAATCTTTTTAAATAATTCCTCTAGATAACATCCCTGACATTGGTTCGAGCAGAAATATTCAAAATGTCTCGTACGATTTTATTTCTTACGATATCATCTGTTCAATTGATATGCATCTGCACAGCCGACTATTCGTTGTTTTGGTTGTTGTCTATGATTAATTTCTATGGCAAACAAGAAGCTGGTTTGGATAGTAGGAATTATTGGGAAATTATTTAATTTTGAAAATATCCCATTTTCATATGAATTTTATTTCCAGTTCCGCCATTTCTGACAGTAAATGTTTCCGGTGGCGGTTTTACTGCAGATATATTCAAAGGTATAGTGCATGCTTTTGAGCCGTTAAGTGAGAGCTACGAAATAGATCCAAGACCGTGTTTGCCAACACCTAGTTTGCCAAATTATAGAAGATATTGGGAAATAGGTCAGTACCATTTTATTTGTCTGTTACATGTAGATATCGTTTGTATAAAATCCGGAACAGGTGGTCTTATGTTAATTGCTTGGGTGTTTTTAATTTTGGAACCTTATGGTTTGCGATTCCGTCAAGTCATAATGGGTGCATTCTATCCTGATCGATCTAAGCAGCGTGTATTGTGGCTTTACAATGAAATCTTACTAAGGAGAAGTATAAATTACGGAATTTTGAATTTGAATGTGTAACAGTCTACAGAAAATCAATTTAACAGCCAGCTTTATAAAATTTGCTCGACGTCAAGCAAGAAGGAAGTTACTCAAGGAAAGCAATATCAAGGATTATTCATTTTTAGATTGGATAAGAGCAAGAACTAATCAGTAAAAAATATTATAAGAGAAAACAAAATGCACTTAATACATTTTTTGAACAGATATTGGATTTTTCGAAAAATATTGGGTTCTGGAAAATTGGAAGCCTGCAATATATGTGGTACTCCATTAAAAGGGTTCGATTCAATGTCAAAACCTAACTTTTTTTATTAATCTTACTCATTTGCATTTTAGAGAAGAATCATCTGTGAATTGTCAACAAATCGGCTGCAATGGAATGTATTGCGCTGAGTGCTTTGGTGAGTTGAATAATATTTGCTGTTTATGCCAGAAACCGATTGACTATGGAGATTTGAGTGATGTTTCTGAGGAAAAGTGAGAAATTAAAGTCACAGTTTTTTTAATTTTCTTATTGTACCCAATCTAAGAGATTCTTCTGATGAATTGGAGGAAATACAAGTGACTTAAGGTCAATAATTATATGTCTATCTGATTAACCTAAAAGAATACATCGTGATCGTCAGACTTGAATCGAAGCTCCTTATTTTTAAAGTATATTTTGAGGCGTAAGCAAATTTACGTTACGATACATCGAAATATTATTGTTTATCTTATTGAGTTCAGTTAATCAGTTATACTTATTGATATAGTTTTATTAGGTAAATTAAATAATTTGGGTTGTTAAAATAAAATTTATTTATTTAAGTTCACATAGAATCAGCTTTTATTTTATTTATAGATTCATACTACATTAAGAAAGAATCATAGAATACAATTCTTTATGTCAAGATTTACATTCATTAAAGTTTAATGATGGACATAGCTTTTTTCCATCTACTTGACAGATATTTTTTTAGACTTCGGGTACAGTAGTACGACGAAGCGATGCGACAAGCGATTCGAGATGCGAGAATAAGATACAATATAGTGCGCACAGTAAAAGCGATTTTTTGCGTCCAGAATTATCAAAAAGTTGCACCACACAACACAAGCACTGAAATAACAAAATTTTACTCGTTTGAGTTTTTTCTTTGAACGTCAAAACAAACGATATAGACCTTCTCGCATAAACTCGAAAAAGTGGTTTGTGCATCTCACGCTTACGATAGGTATCCGAGAAACTCGAAACACTCGCATCAAATATCGCTTCACTGTGCGCATTTATGTATATACATAAGAATAAATGTAAATGTTTTTTTCGCAAGCAAACGTTTCTCGCATCGCATCGCTTTATCGCCGCGCTTAGATGCTGAGACTTAAGACCAAGGGACATTATGTCAAACAAGAGATTTTGGCAACACGACACTAAAAGTGACATAAGACCAATTTGGTTTTTATGTCACATTTCCTTATTTTTTTTTTAACTCTAGCTGTGCCATGCCTACTTAATTTAAAGATTTCGTGAAGCAAGTTTAAGGATTGTTACTTATACATTAAGCATTTTGACATCAGATGTATGGCAGATAAAACAATATGGCTGCCATTCACTGTCAAAATCTACCCGTTCCTATTGGAAAACTCTTTAGAGCATAGAGCGCACCCTTGTGAAACACCTTCTGACATTTGAAGAACTAGCTTATGCCAAGATATTGGAAAATATTTTTGACAGATACACTGAAAATAAATGCTTGTCTGTTGCGACTAAATAATCACGCGATTGAGATCGCATGTGCGTTCATAGCCAAAAGCTTCTTTTTTTGCTTTTAAGCTCAGGTTAGAGTCATTTAAACTCATCAAAGAATGTTTCAGTGAATGATTAACTGCATGTAACTTTTAACTGTCAGAAATCTATTAAAAATACACGTGTGTTGTAATTGGGATTGGCAAGTTTATTGTTTAATTGACAGTGAGATCATCGTATTTTGATGAGCTTTAATGAAACGCATTTGTACTTTTTTCCATTAAACTTTTAAAAAAGGTTAATAAAATAATGCTTAATGATGGCACTCGGTTTATGCATTTCTTGAGCAAGTTGATTCATAGAAAATTTCGTTTTTACACAACTTTTTGACGCATTTATATGTATATACGTGCTATTTAGAATCATTTATAAGACATCCCTGTATTAATTGTTGTCAAAGATATCTCTTCTCTTAATCCAGAGTTGAATTATTATATTTGTTAGACCCATATTCATAAGACTCGCTATTTAAACAACCAACTAAAATTACCTAAAATTGAAAATCTTAATATTATCCCCAGACAAACACTATTTGTTTCTAAAAAAGATAAAAAAAATGTTTGCATATCAATCTTTTGAATATTGCTTTAAAAAGTTCCAAGATAAATTCCACTCAAAAGTAGGTTCGAATGTTTTCATAGAAAAAAGGTGAATATTGACTTTAGAAGAGGATTTAAAGTTATTCATAGGTGTTGCAGCGCCGAAATAAAAGTTCAAAAGATTATAAATATCGTAATCCAAATTACAATTTTATTTTCTAAAAGAAATATATATGTATATTAGTGGAACAATCTGAACAATTAACAATATATGTACTTACATTCCTTTTTTTATAAAATTGAAAATTATTAACTTCCGCGACTACAACTTTTTGAAAACAGAACAATAATGATGAAAAAATAATATGATTTTAAATATAGATGAAAATGAGTTACTAAGGATAAAAATAAAAATAACAAAAGGTAAATTGATTAGAAAACGCAAAGTAAAAAAAGGCAAAGTAGAAATTATTTGAAAGTATTAAGTGAGTTGTAGTCATAACATAATTACACATAGAAATAAGAAAATTTAAGTATGAAATTAATAAAAAATATAAAATATAAATAAAAAAAATAGTTATGATTTGGCTCGATGACATCCCGGGGCCCGTCTGAAACTAGGAAGACATATCGAGAACAGCGAGCCGTCCGACCGATCTTTTTGTCTTGATGCAACCATTTGCCATCTGTACATCAGCAATTCTAACGATTCTATCTGGTCCCGGGTAGATTTTAGTAACTCGACCCAACTTCCATGCTGAACGAACTTCATTAGGTTCTATAACAAGAACTAAACTGCCTACTTCAACAGGTTTAGTATCTTGATACCACTTGCTTCTTCTGGTTATTTCTGGAAGATACTCAACGTACCAACGTCTAGTTAATTGAGACATTAAATGTTGCGCCCTTCGACTATAAAGTCTGCTACACGAGTCGTTCTCACAAAAAACACCTGGAGCCGTTACGTCTCGAAAGTCCTCACCAAAGAGCATCGAATTAGGAGTGAGTGGCTTAGGATCTTCAGGGTCCACAGGAACATGTGTTAGAGGACGCATGTTAATTTGACCTTGAGCTTCCATTAGAGCATTCCTTAAAACGTCTTCTCTTGGAATAGTGCTTTTTAAAACGAACTCGATACTTCGCTTTATAGATTGAATTAACCGCTCCCAAGCACCACCCATCCACGGCGAGTAAGCTGGTATAAATCTCCAAAGAATACCTTCGTATTTGGATGCATATTCTCCAAGGGCAGCCTCCATTTCTCTGACGTCCTTTTCTAGCTGGTTTTTTGATCCGATAAAGTTGAGACCATTATCGCTGTACATGAATCGAGTAACAACACGGTTGATGACGAATCGTCGAACAGCCATTGTACATTGATCCAGGCTTAGATCATTTAAAACTTCAATTTGCACTGCTCTAAACGTTAGACAGGTAAAAATCATTCCGTATCGTTTTACGGTTCCTCTTCCAAATTTCACAAGCATCGGTCCAAAGCAATCAACCCCAACGTGTGTGAACGGTTTTTGATTGAAAGCCAAACGAGCTTCGGGAAGCTGACCCATAATAGGCATAACTGCTTTAGCTTTTAAGCGCTTGCACATATTGCATTTTGATTTAACTTTCTCTACTGCAGTTCGAATACTCATAATCCATGCTTTTTCTCTGATATCTGAGATTACTGATGCCGTTCCCACATGACTATTATTCTCATGATGATGAGCAATGAGCAAGTCGACTAACGGGTGAGATTTTGGTAAAATCGCTGGGTTCCTTGATGCATACGATATCAATGCCTTTTGACATCTTGAGCTCATGCGGATTGTATGATCTTGGTCCATGAAAGGTGAAAAATTAAAAATCTTACTAGAGGGCTTCAGCTTCTTGTTTTCCAAAAGTGCCGCTACATCTTCGGCAAAAGCTTCAGTTTGTATTTTTCTGAATATCCAATTTTCAGCCCTAGAGTATTCATCTGGGGTCACAAAAAAAAACTTTTCAACTGGTTTCTTCTTCAAAATGTCAATGAAACGAAGTAAATAGGCAATTATACGAACCGAAGAAGACCACCTTGCCCGAAATCTTGCCTTTATCTCATCATAAACGCTAAAGGATGGTAGAATCTGCATCTTGTGTACATGAATTTTGGCTTCTGAAATATCGGAAGTCACTGAAATAGATGCATGTCGTCCATGCGTAACGGGCCATACAGTAATTGGTAAACGTAGGAATTCTGGTCCCTTAAACCATCTGGTCTCTGTATCACCAACTGATGATTCCTTCCATCTTGTAGCATCGTCAGCCACATTGTCTTTGGTTCCTACATGGAACCACTGGCGAGGAGAAGTCGAATCCAAAATTTCTCCCACTCTTACAGCGACAAAAGATTCAAACTTGAACTTGGTGGAGTTAATCCACGACAGTACTGTGTTTGAATCGGAAAGATAGAAACAGTTGTGAAAACGAATTGAATGTGAATTCTTGACTGTATTCGCAAGCCTTACTCCAAGAACTGCTGCTTGTAGTTCTAACCTCGGCACTGATAACTTCTTTACTGGAGCGACCTTGGTTTTTGCCATAACAAGAACTACTTCAACGTTGTTATCTTTTTCGAAGCGCAAGTAAGCTACTGCCGAAAAAGCTTTTTCCGAAGCATCAACAAAAACAATTAAACTCACCTCGGAATCATCTGGGTTCCATGATAGATATCGGCGGGGAATCTTTAGCTTTTCGATATTTTTTAGTTCCATGATGAAATTTAACCACTGGATTTTCAAGTCTTCAGATACTGGTTCGTCCCAATCAAAACCTTCACGCCATACTTCCTGGAGGATGACACGACCTCGAATGATGTAAAAAGATATCAGACCAAGAGGATCGAAAATTCTCATAACCATCTTAAGAATTTCCCTCTTAGTTATTTTCGAGTCAGGCAAAAGCATCTCATTTAGGGTGTTGTAATTTGATAGGTTGTATGTAAATTGGTCCAATGAGGGAATCCAGAACATACCCAAGATCTTGCTAACGATGTTGTCACAATTGTTCAAATCCAAACTAACAAGCTTAGGGTTGACGTTAGCCTGAGGAGTCATCTGAAGAAACATTCGGCTATTTGACTGCACACCCACCAGATCAAAATTCATTGATTTGCAGATACGAATTGCGTCCTTAGTTACAGATACAGCGTTTTCTACAGTATCGTGGCTGTTGAAGTAGTCATCTACATAAGTGCGCTGCGTCAAACCATCTACTGCTTCTGGACACTCCTGCTGAAACTTTTCCGAATGATAATTTTTGATGAACTGGGCACAGGTTGGAGAACAAGTTGGTCCGAACATCATGACTTGCATAATGTAAATAGTTGGTTCTCGAGAGCTGTCTCCATCCCTCCACAAAATCCTTTGGCACTGTTGATCTTCATCTCTTATACGGATTCTGTGGAACATTTCTTTTACATCTGCATTGACAGCGATCGCACGTTCCCGAAACTTGAAGAGACCTGCATGGAGTGGAACTAAATTTTCGGGGCCTTTTAATAGAAAACTGTTCAATGAAACACCCTTCACCTTGGCAGCAACATCAGCAACATCTCTTGGCTTTGGTGTCAACTTGTTCGAGTTTTCAACTATGAAAGTAGGAGCGTACCATACCCTAGGCCAAGACTTCTGCAGCTCTTCAGCAGATGCTATTCTTGCATAACCTTTTGATAGAAGCTCTTTCATATGATTGTTTTTCCACTCGAGTAAATGGGGTTTCTTTTTCAAAGATTTCTCCAGCACTTTCAACCGGTGAAGGGCCATTGGGTAGCTATCCGGGAGTTTGACATCGTCTCTTTTCCAAAGTAAACCTATTTCATATTGGTCACCAACCAGCTTTAGAGTACGCTGCATGACATCAACTGCTCGAACAACCTCTTGGCACACCAAATCACCTTTGGGAGGCTTCACTCCAAAATCTTCAGTTGAAAAATGGTGCTTTACTAGTTCATGTAGATCATCCTCAGTACGTATAGCATCATGGAAGAGAAAGTGCATTGTTGGCTTAGCTGCTTGATTAAGGCAAGAAACATTGTAAGTGGGTGCAGATTTGCCATAAACAACCCATCCAAGAAGTGTCTTGATCGCACATGGCTCTTCATCTTTACCATGTCGTTGTCCATGACCCCACAAAAACTTGGCTTGATCCAGACCAACAAGAATCTTCGGTTTGACATTTACCTGATCTGAAAGTGGAAGTCCTCTCAAGTGTGGATAGGTTCGTTTCAATTCAGCAGCATCGATGGATTGTCCAGGTAGTTCCAAATTCTTAACCGTATAGACATTGTTAAGATGATGACGTTTGCGATTATGGACCCCAGAAATCGTCAAGGAAGTACGAATAGAGTCTTCGTGTCTTGAAACTCCTTTAGTCCACTGAAGAACTAAATCTTCCGGCCTTCCAGTAAGTCCCAAATCATCAAAGATATCCCTTTCAACCATCGATAAGGATGAACCATCGTCAAGAAACGCATACGTATCCACAAACCTGTCGTCGACACCATAGATACGAATAGGCACAATCTTGAACAAAATTGATGAATTTGTCCTTACATGAGAAGAGTGAATATGATGTGTAGGCACAAAGGGATTTGCAGAATCGTTCAACTGGGATCTTAAAGCTGCAACCTGCTGGTGTAAGAGTGGGTGATGACGTCCTGAACATCCTTGAATCCCACATGTTGTCTTCTCTCTGCACGACCTCCAATTATGCTTCGATGAGTCCAGACAAGAAAAGCAGATTCGTTTGTCCTTAACAAATTCTAACCTTTGCTCTGTTGATAAGTTCTTGAATTCCGGACACTGATTGAGTAGATGTTTTCGATTGCATCGAATGCAACTAATAGATGATACCGTTGGTGTATTAGGATTGTGCGTCAAAACTCGACCTGAAGCCTTCGGATTTTTAGCAGATTTTTTCAATTCATTCAGTTCAGAAATCCTAAGTAGATCAGGAGGAAGGTCAACAACTTTCTCCGTCAAAAACTTTGCAAAATCATTTAAATTTGCTCGAGGATGGATTGATTTATGTTTGATCCAATCTTGATAAAGTCCAGCTCCCAATTTACAAACAAGACATGTTAATACATACCCATTATCCAGATCTTCATCTCTTTTCATGGATTTAAGATCAGCCACGAATCCATTGAGCTTAACTGCCCATAGACGCAGTTTAGGGTCGCATTTCGAACTAAGGCTAGGAAGATTCAGCAAATCAGCAGTAAGGTCGTGCACCAAAACATCTTGACGACCAAAAATCGCTCGCAAAGAATCCATGATTGCATCCGCATCCGAAGAGTACTTTAATCGGTCACTCACAAGTTGATATGCTTCGCCATTTAAAGCTTTGCGCAGCCTTGAAACATTTTCCTTTCCGCTATAACGACCTTCAACTGTTGTGGACTTAAAAACTTCCTCGAAGTACGGCCATTCTCGTTTGTCGGCACCAGAAAATGATGGCAACTCTTGAACGTTATTCCGGTTCAATATAATTAATAAGCTGGCCATATCTGCATCACGAGACGAGGAATCATTGGTTGAACTAAATGGAAAATCAGTATTGCGCACTGTTGTTGTCTGACTAGGTTGTGCCAAATTGTCTAGCAATGATTTATGGTTTTCTTGAATTTTCTTGATTCTCTTCAGTCTTTCGCTTACAACATCAACATCTGAAGGTCTTGCAACATCTACCACTGGCTGGATAGGAACTGACGATACCTCGACTAGCTTCAGCTTCATAATGTCCATCTCCTTACGTAGGGACAAAAGCTCGTCATCCTTCCTTACTACTGCTGCTTGAGCCGTAGCAGCTGCTTCGATAAGAAGGTCAACTTTAATTCCTTCTTCATTCGAATTTGCACGTTGCAAAATATTTTCTTCTGAATCTTCGCCAGATACGCAACAAAACCAAGGAGTATCATCATCATAGTTCTTTGGATCGAAATCAGCACAAGAATAATGCCACCATCTCTTGCATCGATCACAATTCACCATATGTTCATCATCCGCATCTTTGCATTTCTTCGAACTGCAGCTATGCTCCATCGTTGAAATTAAAAGGCAGACACAATTGATATAAAATTATTTCGTTCTAGAACAATCCTCCAAATACAGCAATTCACCTAACAATGCGGTGAAACTTACTGCTTCCAAAACAAGAAGACCGTCCAATGAATAAAATAAAATAATGTTGCAGCGCCGAAATAAAAGTTCAAAAGATTATAAATATCGTAATCCAAATTACAATTTTATTTTCTAAAAGAAATATATATGTATATTAGTGGAACAATCTGAACAATTAACAATATATGTACTTACATTCCTTTTTTTATAAAATTGAAAATTATTAACTTCCGCGACTACAACTTTTTGAAAACAGAACAATAATGATGAAAAAATAATATGATTTTAAATATAGATGAAAATGAGTTACTAAGGATAAAAATAAAAATAACAAAAGGTAAATTGATTAGAAAACGCAAAGTAAAAAAAGGCAAAGTAGAAATTATTTGAAAGTATTAAGTGAGTTGTAGTCATAACATAATTACACATAGAAATAAGAAAATTTGAAATTAATAAAAAATATAAAATATAAATAAAAAAAATAGTTATGATTTGGCTCGATGACAATAGGTATTTTCAATTTCTTCAAAATTAAAAGAACACCCACGTCAAAAACGATCCTGTTGTCATTCGGTACATATGTATATTTATTTTATGGTAATTTATACGATTTGTTTGAGTCCATCAATAATATCAGAAATAAATAAAAATGCATATGATTATATGGGCTATGATTTCTTCCGCGTAACAAAATTTATTTAAATGAAAATTTCCAATAAAAAAAAATTAATCGAATTTATTTATCTTTCCAATTGACAATAAAAACACTCTGCCCATACAAAAGGATTCCACTCGGCCAAGTTGAACACAATGAACGTGTCCAATACAATGGACTATGAAGTTATTATCTCTTCAGTCGATGTGCTCCTTTCATTATGAATCGCGATGATGATACTATTTAGTCCAAGTATTGGATTGATAAAAACATGAGCTCAAAACTTATTCAAAAATTACTGCATTGGTTGGCAGAGAACAGATAATTAGCGGGTTTTGGAGTGTTTCTTCTTTCAATTTACACTTGAGCCCGAATTCGGGCATATTACTGTCAAATACAGAAACATTAAAAATAATGTACATAGTTATATACATCCTATTAAATCCTTTGGTTTACTTGAAGTTCACACTGTGTTTATCATCTTAAAGGTTGTCTGAACCCCCTTATTGCTAGAACATTATTAAAAAAATATAGAGCAATACCAAGTTTTGGCTTCGCTTTCAAACTTGTCTTTTTATTTAGGTTGACGATGAAGAATGCTCATATTGCTTCATCAAGGTCGGCAAAGAACTCATCCATTCCTTTCGTCAAAAAAGACAAGACGATGGACTATCATGTGACTTCACTAAAGAAAAGTGCATAATTTTTGAACACTGGATACACAATCCTGGAAATGTCCATCCAGTAATTAGGTGAAACCTAATATGTAATTAGAGAAAATTTTTAGTTTTTACAAGTCAAATTTCTCTTCTTTAGGGACCATGGAAAGCAACGTGTGTATAAGCAGTCCATTTTTTTCGTCAGTACAATGTTTTAAGATGTAAAAGGTAAGTATTTACCAGTGCATATATTTGTATAAAAAAAATGTATTTAGGGATATTTTCAAAGGGATCAATCTAAGATTAGAATTGCTATTGATGGATCAATTTATTTTATTGAGATTTACTGTCCCAAAATGTTCAGAAACGTATTAGAAAAAATCAGTAACCGATGGTTACACTTTACAGAGTTTTATATTTTTTGGGGCCTATTTCAGCGCTACTAAAGGGCTTTTCAATTAGGGCGGGTAGATGTTGAAATGGAAAAGACAAGTTATGTATGAGGTATTAACAAAATTCTTTTTTTATTTGAAAGGCACATGTATGCCATTATATAAAAAGCATCGTTCGTCTTCTTAAGGAGCACGCATCCGAGTGGTTCAATTTTCAATGACTCTTCCGCATAGATCCGGATGAATTCGAGCGATGGGCTGTGTTATGTTCACCTTAAGGGAACATCGGTAAATTTTGGTTGACTCGCGTAGACTTGAGGACTCGGAAAACCCCACAAGAAAAAGTCTAGCGGGGTCAAATCGCTTGACCTCGGTGGCCAATTCACATCATTTCTGATTTCTGCTAGATATAACCCTACCCTCAAGTTATTCATGCAAAATGTCAATCGTGGCATCCGCTACGTGGCACGTAGGGCCGTCCTGCTGGAACCACATTTTGTCTAGTTCCATATGGTTCAATTCGGGTCATTATAAATTGGTTATCATCATTCTTTAGGGCTCGGCATTGACGTCATCGCTTCACCAACGTCGTTTTCGAATGATGCCACCTGCCTAAAATCCACATAAAACGGTAACTTTTTGAAGATGCAATGTGTGTGTCGTCACTAAAGATGATTTTTCTGCCCAGTCAGCGAACAAACGCCGTTTTTCTCTGCTCTTAGCTCAGTTGGAGTCTGCGAAACGCCGAGTTCTTGTGCACGGCGAGGAATCGACTACCTCGGGCTCTGCTTTACACTTTCACGCAATGTTCTCGGACGATCATGCTTTTCTTTGACGTACGAATGTTTGCTGATTGATTTCCGATAAATTTGGCCACCGAACGTTGAAGAGGCGACTGTGACGGGCCTTTACGTGTATCGTAAAATTGACGCAACGCGCGCAACGTTTGCACTAGGTTAGGATAGGTTGGGTGATGATGCGGCAAGCCGTATCGCCTCACTCAAATCTCAATGGATCCATTGTGTGGCTTATGTAGGAATGGGATCATCGTTTGCAGTTACCAATACTCATTTTGATAATAAAGCTTTATCATTTAGACCCGCTGTTCAATCGTATAACTTTACATGGAGGTTCTCTTTTTTCAGTGTCAAAAATGACACTTTTTCATGATTTTTTTTGTTCATGAAAGAAATGATATAATCAACTCAATTTTTTTTACTTGTTTATTATCATATTAAGCACAAAAAATAATTTTTTCATCAAAAATAACGGGCTATTAAAAAACAATGCCCCTCGGAACGAGACCACCTCCAAAAAAGTTGTTCGTTGTTGGCCAAACTAGCTCCTGAAAAAATGATCGAAAATTAAAAAATCAAAGTTTTTTATAAAATAGAAGAGTGTAGTTGGAGGCTGGACCAAAATAATTGCCCAAAGTCAAGAATTAAAAAAATGGCGGACGCTTGAATTTTAGTGTTCGTTTTTTCCACTTTTGTTAGCTCTTCTGAGCGCTGTACAAACAAAAGTTTTTAATATATCAGCCGAACCGTCAAGTAGTTTTAAAGTAGCCGTGGCCAACAGTTGGTAAAACGTGGTTTCGAGAAAAACGCCTTTAAAGTTTTTTTCGAGTCATGGCTCATGTGTCGACACCTGGTGGTTCATGTCTCATGTGTCTAAGTGTCGACATGTGTCGACACCTGGTGGCCCATATGGGACCTCTGCTTATCATGGTATGGATACATAGGCGCCAAATTAAAAAATATTTATGTAAAACATGCTACCCTCAAAATATCGCTAAATGTCAATTTTCTATACAAAAAGGTAGGTCTCGTTTTTGTTCTATAAATTTAAAAAAAAGAAAGTATTCGGACAAACGGTTTTAGCTACATATTTTACTAGAAAAAATGAAAAAAAAAAACAAAATGCATTTTTGGTTGCCGAAAAAGGAGAACTTCCCCTTAATAATAACAAGCAATAAATTTGACAGATGTCACCAAAACAACACGACCGCCCAAATCTACCCAATTGAAAAACTATGTACATCAGGTACAATGTAGCATTCCGACTGTTTTCTTACATCCATTCCGTTTTATAGGTACGTTTGATTTTCAGTTTTGGTACATCACTGTAAATCAACTAAAATTATAGGAAAATTGTATGATTGTTCTCCACAGTAAATTCTTGCTATATTCATACAATATAAGTTTTTTATGTAGAAATGATATTGTTTTTATAAAGAGTTTAATAATACATTAATACTAAAGAACATTACATTATTTAATCATTTTAAAACAATGTCCACATACGAACAATATACAATATACAAGTGTAAGTCATTTTGTTTAAACATACATTTTAAGAGTTATAAAATTTTAAGTTGGTAAATGAACAACAAATGAATTTTTTACAAAGTAAATATGAGTCGAATTCAAAATAATCGATAAAAATATTAATATCGAAATCCATTCTATTTTATTAAATTATGTTACTTCACTTCAAAGCCTTTGAGTATAATAAGGGAACTAACTTAATATCAGTGTACAGCAGAAATGTCAAATCATAAACTACATCAACTACATTTTCCAGCAACATCATAAGACACTTCCAGTTGGATGTGTCAAACAGAAAAATGTAACAGATGTAGTTTTTAGATGTAGTGGATGCATGAAGCGAAACCTAAGGCTAATGTCACATAGGTCCTTTTTAAAAGTGTGTTAAGTTTTTCATAAACAAATATACCGAACCGAAAATATTAAAGAAAATGATACTAGAAAAATAAATAATTTTTAATTTTTAGTTTTTGATCGATGAATTTAAAAAAATTCAAAGTAAAATTATGAAGAACATTCATTTTCTTAAAAACGTGTAATATTTTTACTCCCCGATTAAAGTGGATTTATGAAGTGATTATCTGCCGACCTGAATTTTAGGAGCAAGTTCATGCGACCGAATCAGGCATTTCTTTTAATTTTGTATTTAAATTTTTTTTATTCCGCTTGAGTTCCCTTGCTCAGAATGAATAGCGATGCAACTATGCATTGCAATCGATAAAAATCGAAACAAATCAACGACAACAAAAAATCCCATTTATAAACAACAATGGCCAAATATTGTCAAAATTTATAATAAAATCCTTAAAGGACACAATAGAAAGACATTCCCATCATTTATGGTGCCATATGAATATTATGAAAATCACTCCTTACTTTTACTATATCTACATATACCCTACCCTTAACATGGCCTATCTATGATAGCGTTTCCTATTTTGTGTGTAACTGCATTTTAAATTGACAGATGAATGACCACACACAATGTCAACTTTGATTCTCTGTAGTTGGACACAAATTTATGGGCGTGTAATCTGTTGTTTACGCTTGTTCGTCCTTTTTTTTAACTCTGGACATTTTCTGTGTGGATGTCATCGTAGAATTAGAATTTTCAGTTTAAAATTAAGTGAACATTTATTTTTGTCACTCGATCTTCGCCAGGTAGATGCAGCATCTTAAAGATAAGAGAGTGCTCTGCCCTTTTTAAATGGGACTGTCTTTTGATGTGGTGATAAATATTGTCCCACAAAGCATGCGGCTGCATGCCACAGATGAAGGAATTTCCTTTCTCCGTTGTAGTTGGAATGGAAAATAGAAAATGGGGCTTTTCGTTCAGGGGAGTATTTTGGTATTTCATCGTACAAAAAGAAAGAAATAAAAAAAAGATTTTGTTAAGGTGTTTGACTTTAATCGAGCATTTAAAATGGTTTGAATTGATTTAATAGAAAGACACAATTAAAGAAGGAATTCCTTCTTCGGCATAGTTCTTATCGTTTCAGATAAGATCGTGGGGTTCTAACTGCTCCTGGAGGTTTCAAATTACCAAAGAATGTTTTTTAGAACAGCTGCTTTATTGAATGGGTTATCACAGAGAAAGACCACCGAAATTTTAATCTGCGTTCTTTCAAATATTTACTGCAAGTTATGCGAAGTAGAACCTTTGATAAAAAGTAACCGATAGGCTATTCATATGCAAGTTAACTTACCTACTTGTGGTCGTTGGGTATATGAAACATCTATAAACTTGACTTGGGCAAGGTTTTATTTAAATTTAAGAGCACTGATGGCCTGGCGATTTAATGACACCTTAGTGACATGGGTTTTATGGTACTCAAATGACAGCAATGAATTCATTTTGGGTCTAATTTCGTGTATCTGATGTTACATTGAACTTTGAGGTTAAGTAATAAAATGATTACGGAGTGAAGTTTTCAGAGAAAGATTGTGTAAATGATCTCATTAGAATACATTTTAAATATCTGAATAAAGCAGAATTGCTCTTTTTTGAATGAAAATAGAAACATAATTCTTGGCCCATTGATCTGTGAATGTAATAAACGTACATATGTACTTGCTTAAAGGTTATACAGTATTTACTTTGTAAGAATTTCTAATCGACATATATTTCTTGCTTACCAATAAGCACAATAATAAATGAACAGTCAAGTACTTGAAATCGCCGAGATGCAACGAAGATCATTTTTCGATAACAAGTGCTTACAATAACTTTAAGGTCTGGGCACAAATTAGCACCACTATGCTTTATTCCCGTACGGGTGGTGATCTCACTGGGAGTCATAGGTTGTTGATTGTTATCCGGTGAAAAAGAACGACAAGGCATGTTAACGCAGGCATCAGAGTCTATATTGAGATTTTCAAATCAAGACTTGGCGAAAAGTGGCAGACTTCTTAATTTTCTTCCAAGGGGATAGATTAATAGATCTTCGTGGCTGAAGTTTTGTGTCCATCCATGATACTAACCTCACTCGTTGGACTTTTAATTTGACAGTTTTAGCGTACATCCAGTACAGTTTGTTATTATATATTTGTATAGTATCCTCCACTCAAAATAGATATAAATGTAGACGGGACATAAATCACATTGAGAACGCCTTATAGGGTTCGGCCACGCACTGAGCGACGAGTCGCTGAGCGACGCAAAAATATTAAAACACATTAAATTGTATGGAGGTGGCCACATAATCCCTGAGCGACTTGTGAATATTTTAAGCGACAGAGCGACGTCGCTTAATCGCTGAGTCGCTCGTCGCTCAGTGCTAAAAGTTTAAACTATTCCCAATCGAACTTTTTATAAATTGGTCTGGATCAGGAAAGTTTGAGTCAAAATATTGTCTAGTGTCTCTTGAAGATTTCCACAAAAAAATAAAATATCAATTTAATCAATATGAAGTTCACGAACGAGCAAAGTCTTGAACGAGCACTTACTCCAATGTTCAATCGTAGTAATTATCTCGCCAGACAGGTTGTGCGTGCTATGGTTGGTAGAAATTGCAGCCTTAAGAAATATTGCACAGTGACGCAAATAGCACCGAAGTGCGCCGTTTTGAATCGTTTGACCTGTGAATTTAATGGGATATGTTGATAATTCCTGAACTCCTATCGTCCTATCTACCTGAACATCACTCACGGCCTTAAATTCGAAGAGTCATCAAGTTCCGCATCAGAGCCACTTCGTTGTGCTAAGAAAAGAGATCAAGTCTTTGATCTTCAGTTCAGATAGTTCGTTAAGGTCTTTGAGGAAAATCTT
Organism: Philhelius festivus; assembly: GCA_963931855.1. NCBI lineage: Eukaryota > Metazoa > Arthropoda > Insecta > Diptera > Syrphidae > Philhelius > Philhelius festivus. The sequence continues at coordinate 190,154,132 of OZ007556.1, read as the reverse complement.
TCAGAACAGTTGCGCTCTCATCCTGGTCAGAGTAGTACATTTACAGAGCAACTAAATAACTGCTTCATTTTCCTAGGGACTTCCACAACAACGACAATGAGAATTGTCCAACTTCGCTTTAACAGCCATCTGCTCCCTATAAAAATGGTCGTATTCCAGTTTTATTTGGATCTAGTTTAAACACTATTCTTATTGATAGTAATTAAGCTTGAAAGCCACTGGCAAAATAAGGTAGCCGAAAAGACCAAAAGACATTTAAAGACTCAGAGGAAATTGCACACTGCAAGATACTAAATATTTAATATGAAAGTCGGGTCGTAAAAGGTGAAAAAAAAAACGCTTAAAGCATCTGTTGGGCACGATCGTAGTGCCCCGGAGAGTGTGCTATTGTCGCCTATACATATGTCAGCTGTAAATGCTTCTGTTAAAATGAGGCGTTCGCAGGAATTGCGAATTCTATATTCAAAATCGTGCCAAATATCGTGTAGAAGAATAAGCTAACTCAAGAACTGAAGCCTCTGGCTAAATTGAAGCGCCCAAACTTCTTCTATTAGACTCTGCTAAAGCTTAAAGAAAACCACAATCATCATCCTTATTGAAAAACCCGATACATACTCGTATCTACAAATAGATACATATATTTGCATAATATTGAAGAAGTAAACTTCCATATTTGTACATTTTATTCCAGAATACTTCCACGCCGCCGACAAAGCAATGTCCACGGTAGGAAGCTTTAAGGCTGATTTCAACGTACACAACGATCCGATATAATTTGAAAAGTCTGTTAATTGCATTAGAAACCGAAATTAAAAATTGCATTGAACAATAGTAGGTAGATAGTGAAAATAAAATGTTCATATTCATAGATAAATATTGGCGTTTCAACTTAACTTCCACAGCTTGTATACTATGCTATTTTCATTTGTATTTAATTTTTCTAAGTACATTTCATCATCACCTTTCTTCATTTGATTACATGCGAATTGACAAAAAAAAAAGTTTCATATAAATAGCACTGTACACAAATTAATACCTAGTTGGCACAAAGGACAATTAATTTAAACTTAACTTAATGACTTGGCCACAATAATTCATTTCAAAACTATGCGTTGAAAAGTCATAACAAAACAGAAATGTCCGTATAGATGTAATTATGGTCTTGTTGTGGATTGCGTGCTGACTTTACATTTGACGAGACGACATTGGGTGTTGTCTGTGGAAAACCACTGATTTGATCAAATTACACATTGTTAGAAAGCATATACATATATAAATAAACGTGACCTGCACGAACTCCAACAGGATTCCAGGATACAATACATTCTGTGTTAATTGGGTTAAGAGAAATTCCTTTTACCTTCTCGGAATCAAAGTCGCACGAGAAATGTCAGTGTGAAATGAAATATAAGTCTTGGAAATTGATAAATTGATGGTTAATCAATTATTTGATTTTCGTTTCAACAACAAAACATGGTAGAAGTATTGCATAATATTGAGGAGTTTGGTTATACAAATATACTTAAGGCATTATTTTGAACAGGCTGTTTATATTCAAAGTTGCATTTTGTACGTTTTTTGACCGTAGAGAAATTCTAATTTTTTCTTTAGAACATCTAGAACGGGAAGTTTTTTACTTGAATCGTTTGACTAGTTCAGTGTCGCTGTACATCCCCTAAATTTCATGGTTATATTTTATCCTCCACTCTCCACCTTCATAAGTAGAAATGAAGACCACTGGCAGTATACCCCCTTGGCCCAGCTTGCGCGGATGTGCACTATTTTGATCACGTTTCAAGCTGTGGATGGAATTTATATTGGGAATTGGGAATATTCTGACGGTTTCATCCAGTTTGGATTGAGCTAAAAATCGTCCGGAATTTAGATCACTCACTCAACCTGGCCAATTCACACATCCGAAACCATCAACACTGTGCCAAGCCAGGCAGCTTGTTGACTGGTGCTGAAGCAGTAATTATTCCTCCGACTGATAAATCACTGACCCATTGCACCAAAAACCTCTGTCAAGTGTCAAAGCCCTCAGTCCGCTAGTAAACGTAGGGTATGGCACAGAAATAACCCAAGTTCGTCACAGAGATCAAATTTTTGATCTTCATTTCTGAAAGTTCATCAATGTCGTCAAAAAAATGTCTTTCCTAATAGTTTTGATTTGAATATTTCCAAAACAGGGCATTTGCAGAGGAAATTAATGGCTGTTTCCTTTTCCCGCTGGTCTCTACAGCTGTAAGAATGAGTATTAAGAGGAATGCATAGCTTCGGTGCGTTCTCTCCTATTGGCCAGTGTCCGCTATAGGTAGCAACGATCTTGGCTATGACTTGTGTGGGTTTGCATATCAGATCAAGTGTTCGGATTTTATTGTAGGTGGGTCAAATTTTTCTATATATAATGCAGTTAGTTGAACTGATCCACCTGGGTTTGATACTTAAATAAAAATTGAGAGATTATTGCCTTTCATAACTCAGAGTGGAATGTTGACTCTTTCCGTACGCAGGGTTGTTCCGCGCCTAGCCAGCTCGTCCACCCGTCCATTTCCATAAATGGCACTATTACTCGGAACCTAGATTAGAGTGGCACTGAAGTTAATATTAAGCCTAGAAAGTTAATTTCGGCATTTTCTAAACTAAATTGGATGATAATGTACTAGAATGAATGACCTTAAAAGTCGCCTGACTATCTGTGATAATAGCCGTATTCCGGTTCTAGTTTGGATCTTGTGTAAGTAACTTACATGCTTCTCTAACAGCTAGTTATTCAGCTTGAACAACACTAATAAAAAGGGGTAGCCTAAGAGACCTAGATATATCCAGACTCTCAGAAAGGATTCAAATTCAAATTTATTTATTATAAAAGTAATAACTTAACACTATAAGATACAATATCTTATATCCTGAATCAAAAACACACTCAATCTTTAAGCCATCAATAAATATAGTTGTGTCGAAGTCTGTCATCACGACATGACGTCACCCACCCAATTTTCTTGTGGATGAGAAAATAACCTTAAAATCTTTAATGATGCTCAGCTTAGGAAGGCAGTTGTAGGAGTCGAAAACATATCTATTGAAATCAGCTCCGTTATATTGTTGTGACCATAAAGTTTGGAAATCCAAAGAGTTCGATTCCCTTAGTCTTAATGCCTGCAAGATACTTGATACTTAATATGTAAATCTGTAAATCAAGTGGAAAAAGGTGCCTGAAAAACGCTTAAGTGATTAGTTTGACAAGATCTCAGACCCTTTGTGATACCAAGGCTTGAAGTTCCTTGCACCTTCTTGACTTTTTCGATGTTATAGGCTTCAGTAAGCGTGTGCCACTACTCAATCGTAGATATTTTGCACTGGAAAAGAGCAAGAGTGCTTAGCCGTTGAGTAGTAGTAGAGCAAAGGGGCTTACCTAATTTTTGGTAGTAAATAACAGCGATTCCGTTTTCCTTTGGTTAATATACAACTCGAAGCTCAACTACTAACTTTTCTCAAAGCCGTCTCTTTCATTCCACTTAACAGAGGGGCGAACTTTATTCAAACATATAGTACCAAATTATTGGCATACGCAACCGCATTCAGATCGGGAATTTTGTTCATGACTAAAAGCTTAGAAGTGCGGACAAAACTTCGCCCTGGAGTGTTCCTCTACTAACATTCTTATTCAAGTTTATATTACCTAATTTACATAGAATCCATCTTTGCAGATGGGAACAAAAATCACCCAGAGAATATCGCTCTCGAAGCATCTTAAAGTGGTTCTTATCCACCTTCCAAATTAAAAAAAAAAAAACAGCGATTGGTTAAAGCTTTACTTCGTTTACTTTCAGAGCTGGTACCATTATCAAGATGGCTCTATTTTACTTTAACTGTTCACATCTATTCTTCATCAACAAAGTTATTGTGAAACCATTTAAGTATAATAGTTTTTCGATGACCTTAATTCACTTCGCGTGGCGTGCAATTCAATCAACCAACCGTTTATGATCACGTAACAAACCACTTTCAGTTCAATATAAACAAGCCTTGAACGACCAACCCCAGATGAAAAAAAAAATAATAATAAAACAAATCTTTATCGACCACATATTGCCCAATTTAGATTCTTCTTCTTTCTTCTCGAGACTCCTTCTTTTTAATGTTGTCTAGATAATCAAAACATATTGTTAACTAATTGCAAAATACACCCAAGCCCCCTCTGTTAATCCCCTTCTTATATGTTTAATAACAAACAACACACATACTATCCCACACCCTCAAAATGTAACTTCCAAAAATTGATTATCCTCTAAAAGTTCGTCCTTCATAAGTTTTCGAGACATGACATTGGAGACCGCGCCGCATCGCGCTTCTCCAAAGAACGTAAATATATATGTAATGCTGATAAAATAAACTACTCACAGAACAGAAAATTGATTGCTCTCTTAAGGATACACTTTTGAAAATAGTAATCTTGACTTTGGTCAGCACTCTATCCCCAAACCTCTCCCTGGGTTTTCATTCATTTTTCGCCACAACCACACTCCAATAAAAATAACAGCGAAAGTTCAAACTTCTACTCCAAGGAACATCAACTATACGCTCTCAAGTTAAATATTTTCGCAGCGAAGTTGGTGAAACTGAAACCATACTTTAGGCGCATGACGACGCACCCCATCAGGACGGATATTCTTCCCCCTTAGATTCTGCTCTCAATTTTGCCAGGATTGCAACCCATTTTGGGCAGAGATTTTCAGAGCCAGCAAAGCAAATCAGTTCTCCAAAGGTCCTGTTCGAGTCCGTACACATTTACGTGAAGTTCCATCGGCCTTATCCGGTAAAAGTTAAAGATTCCTAAAAATTGTTCACATTGATACAAATAATAAATAGTTCCCTCTCAAAAAAAAACCGGAAGTTGATAAAGAATTTAAATCAAATGTCGGGTTTTCGGTCCTTTGCATCCTGTGAAGTGTTTTCCTTGCGATAATTGTGTGAGTTTTTTTTTTCTAATAAATTGAATACAATCTCAAGTAGCACGGTAAAACAAAGTCTTAATCTAAATTAATAAAAAAAAATAAACCAAGCAAATAAAAAAAATCATAAAGGCGGAAATTACTGCTGCAGTTGAAATGTCACAAGGATCAAGAGAACCACAGCATCATGGAGGAGGTGGTAACGGTAGCATAACGTTGATGGGGAAACCTAACCAGCAATATTCACACTTCCATCAGCAGCCGCCTACGAATATTTCAGCGAGCACCATTATTTCAAATACCGGGGTTGGAATACTACAAAGGATTACATCTACGCAGGTACTGTATACAGTGTGTCCTTTTTTATGTTTTTTTTTTTTTTTTTGTTTAAAGTTTGTTTTGCGTGTAATTTGATGACGTCAATTCTTCTCTACTCTCTCTCTCTCTCTCTCTCTCATTGAATGGACCTCTAAAATAAAGATTAAAAATACACCGTTGGCGAAAACACCTCATTTTATTCAAAGCGAAATCTCTGCAAAGCCGGCTTTTCACAGATTGTGGTTTTTTAGACGCAGCGAGATGGAGCAATTTCGATGAATGTATAGGACATTCTGGAGAAGTTTCATAATTTATTTCATTCATTAATGTTGCTCATTAATTTTAATGTTATTACCGAAACCGAATTGCACATACCTATATAAATATCATACTCATACTTCTACTCCTCCGCTTTGGCAAATGGAAGGAAATGGAGGAAGGGATGTCCATTGAAGTGCGAAAACATGAATACCCTTTTAGAAGCTTGATCTTTGCTGTCGTAAATTTTAATTAAGATTTATATTGGCATGGCAGAGGGAAGATATATGGGGCCAGTTGTGTTATCAGATTTAGATAAACTTGAAATATTAAAGTTGTGTAATGAATTGGAAAGTGTTATTTTACCGTCGCGTCGTATTGAGAATTGGTCTCTCATACATATTAAATCTTTCAAACGATTTTAGTTCTTTCTTTAGTATATACAATTAACTTCTCGATGAAGAAGGTCTAAGCACTGGTACCCAATCCTTAAAATCCTTCCCCAGCTTCTCACACAGTCCAAGCTCTTGACAAAAATTTGTAAGCAAAAAATCAAGCAGAATATAAAATTTCATCCCAAATAATCTGACACTGCATCTCACTAAATCTGACATTTGGTTCCGAAATTATTGCACATTCTATCAGTTTATGAATTTATGCTAAAACTGTCGCAAAATTTTAAATAAACTACTGTTACGGTATTAGTATGATACTACTCAACAATTTGCTAATTTTTAAGTAGTTTAAGCTAAGTGTACACGATTGGTAGATCTTACAATATTGTCAGATCTGTCAGTGAAAAACATGCTTACAATGTCTTACAACCGTGTAGTCTTACAATTAATTGTCAGAAAATTTGCCTGACAATTAATTGTTAGATCATTGTCTGACAATTAATTGTAAGAAATCTAACAATCATGTGTACGCTAGCTGGCAATCGTGTAATCTTCCAATTAATTGTCAGAAAATGTATCTGACAATTAATTGTAAGACGGTAAATTGTAAGGTATTTGATAATCGTGTACACACACAATTTATTGTCAGGCCTGCCAATTTTTATCGTTATCTGACGTTTCTGACAATGAAGAAATTGTAAGATGTTCGTTTTTTAGCATCATACAATTTTTTCATTGTCAGAAAATTTGCAGCCAAGGTTTAATTGTCAGTTTCCATAACCAACAAAAACTGACAATTAATTGTGTGTGTACACGGTTGGTAGAAAATCTACCAATCTCTTACAATTAATTGGTAGGTATTAAGCCGGTTATCTGAAAATGAATTGTCAGCCAACTTCTGACAATTAATTGTAAGAGATTGGTAGATTTTCTACCAACCGTGTACACACACAACTTAATTGTCATCTCATTGGTAGATAATTGTCAGACATTGTCAGGTCTTACAATATTGTAAGATCTACCAATCGTGTACACTTAGCTTTAGTTACACTTACTTAGTTTTAAAAATTTTGTGTCTAGTATCGTGCTAAGGCTGTTTTTTTTTTTAATAAATTGCTTCTCAACACACCTAAAACAATGACAGTTCGTGCGAAAAACAAAGTAAACAGGAATTTTTTGACGTTTTGTAAATGTCAAAGAAGTTAGCAAGGTACTAAAAAAAATAAAATGGCTATTTGGTGATTTCAACTTTTATAAAGTATGAAGCTAGCCTAAATTAGGTTTTGCAAAATCGAGTTTTAACCAAATATCATACAATGCAACGCATCTGCCGACAAAGTTGCAGACGTAACTGGGAAAGATTGTTACCAACTTTAAACTATTACGTGCACCACTTCTGACGTTTCAGAATCCAACTATTCAAACCACTCGATGCAGGTTTAGATAAGGCTGAAGTAAACTTCAAGCACTCTTCAATTTTGAATATAACGCTTTGTTTGATAAATTCACAAGAGATCTGTATTGCAGCATTGGTCGCTTTTATGGTTCACTTGGATAGGTTATCTAGTTTTTGAACGATCAAAACCAAATTGGATATGTTTGGTGTCAAAAAACAGCTGATACTCATTAAATTAAATAGAAATATTTTTCTGTAATCAGCTGTTGTTGAAGTTTCTTATAGAATTGGTTTGTATACGAACATTTTCAAGGACAGTTTGAGATCTCTTTTTTGTCAACAACTGTTTTGTCATCAATGATTTATTTACACGGGGTTACAACAACACAAAACTATTCAGATATTTTTGGATAGAATGGATAACATTTTGAGCACGACCATTGTGTTCACGAAAAAAATATCACGTACAACACTCATTGGCCTGCGCCAATGAATACTTCAGTTCAGAGTAGAAAACCGGTTTCGTACTTAACTTCAAGTGGACACGGGATGACTTATTCTGGGGAAAAATTAATATATGATCCTCTTTTCAATTTTTTTTTATGCAGATCTCAAAATTTAGAAAGTAATGTTTCTATTAGTTCTTCAATTTGTTCTTCCACTTCAACAATGGTAGAAGATTTTATTTCGTTTCATTCCCAACACTTCCCTCTCCTAAAAATTGATATTTCTGCTGACAGAATGCATTATTGACAGCTATTCCAGCTGCAGCTCCATTTCCAGCCCGGTTATTGAACGGAGCTGTTTCTCTTTCCGATAACACTAGCTTTTCAATAACACATCGAGTGCCTGCAACTGCAAGTCCCATGATCGCGGCGGTCACTTGATGAACGCTTGCTAGTCGCCAAATTTTTCCTTCACAACTTCGAACGTTGCGTCGCTTGTATGGCACCATAGCACGGTATTGTTGGAACTTGGATATATTGATCTGATCATTAACATCGGAGTCAAGGTTCGATGATGCCACCATGCCATAAACCGCACCAAACACTCAATTTTTGTGGATGCATTAAGACTTGCTCAAACACTCATGGATTTTTTACGTTTCAATAACGGAAATTTAGCTTGTTGACATAGTCGGTCAGCCAAAAATAGACCTCGTTCGAGAAGAAAATATTTTGGTAAAAATCCGGAACTCCGAACAACATTTTCAGGGCCCCAAACATTTAGACAGCTGGATCTTTTTGGTAACTTTGACAGCTGCTGAAACATGATAATTGAAAAAACTATCAGTGATTTCTGGGCACCATTTATATATCTAATTAAAAACCTCCTAGTTTTTAGTTATCAAAAGTTATCGGTGAATTTTGAAAGAAATGGCGCGAAAATTTAAAGTGACGTCTCCTGCCAGATGACTTTATAATAGTAGAGTCACACTCACGAACTTAGTAAAAAGAAATAAAAAAACGTTTTTGTGAAATTTGTGTGTAAATTATAATACAATTAGAACATGTATTGATTTTGTAGAAGTGTAAGCTTAATTTGTAAGCCTTAAAATTGAAAAAATTGAATTAGGGACTTTGAGACTTTGTGGTTAGTCTTGAATTTTTGCTAAGAATTAACCAACTTTGTGATATACAAATTATTCTTTGGGAAAAACCTATGCACTCAAATTAATAATGGTGGTTTAGTGTCAGTTTATCTCTAAATCCGAGATTAAGTCCACATTTTCATTAATAAAACAACATTTCTGCTTAGTGACGATTACTAACTGCTAAATTACAGAAGAAGGGGGGTTGTTCATTATGTTCTATTGCTTACAAAAAAAAAATATGAGTTAGAAACAGACACAAGCCTTTGCCATTTAATTAAAGGGCTACTACTACTAAAAAGAAGATAACTTTTGCGTATTCTAGTAGATTTTTGATAAACTTCACTTAACTATTCTGCGAACTATTTTTTTAATGTAAGAGTATAACTCGGAATTTACCTACAATTTCTTGGTTAGAAAACAAGAATGAAATTGAAAACAAAAATAAAGCTGCTTAACAATTAACTGAAACATTTGCCAATAAATCCACCCTCTAAGCTGATTATGTGTCGAGATCGAGACACAATTCGAAGTGTCAAATAAATTGCAAAACATCCACCCGGAATTCCTTTTTAATCTTCTGGAAAGCATTAAAAGAGTAACTTGTTCTTATAATGTTCCCCTTACCCTTCAATTGATACGTATCACTGATTGTCAATAAGTACCACCCTCTCATTCTTCCTTTAGTTCATTGAACTTATATACTGCAAAAATGGAAATTTTACCACCCAACAGCAAGCACAAGATATCCATGCGTCCTTCGCCACCCTGCCATGATTATATTCTGTGATACATCAGACTTTTGCACAAAAACTATACTTTTTGTTCTTATTTGCATTGGAACGACTACACAAGGTACTCTTCGCGCACAGGCAAACAAAAAATAACAGAGAGCAGCTCAGCAACAACAACAAAACTGCTTTTGTAAATAAATAAAATGCTCAACACAAGGTAAAGAACAATCACCCCCTTTATGCTGTAAGGCAATAAGCAAGGACGATTATTCTAGAACAAAACGAGAAACAATAAAAAATCTAGTGACTGGGGAAAATAAGAAAAAAGAAAATCACTATTGCCAACTGATTTCACAAGATGATACATACTCGTATCTTCAGAAGTGGGATACACATATTGGTTTTAAGTTTGATTTGGGATGTCGGTGAGGTGCTGATGACCGGTTCCCACGATTGAGAAGGCTTAAAACTGTCATCGTTAGTAGGTAGTTTTAAACCATTTTGGTTGGTATAAATATGGATTTTATTCCATATCTTTTCAAAACCTTATCAACTCTATCTGTCACACGCTTGACGTATGGCAGGAAAGCTTTTTTGATCCAGATTGCTCTCGGCCCTTTCCTGTAACACAATTGGCTTCCATGTTCTTTGCTCTCAGAACGTTGTCAACCAGAGATCTCAAGTCTCTTTGTGACTTTTAAATATAGCCGTGTTTTATTATTGTTAACAATTAATCCGGATCCGAATACATATAGATCCGTAGAATCTCTATGTTTAACCTTTGACGGTACGACCAAAGTTGGGCTCTAGGGTGAACTGATGAGCATTGTTAGCGGAGGGGGTATCACGGTTAAACTGATAATGGGGAGGAATGCAACAAGCTACTTCTAGTAAGCATTGAAAGAATCGATAAAATAAGGAAATACATGAAACATTTCGACGGTGTTCAAGAGATGGGAATGAATCCATCATAGCTCTGTTTCCTATCAGTTTTAGCGCTCTGTTCTGAATTCTATCCAATAAGTGGAGAGAAACTTGTGCTGCGCCTGCCCAAAGGTGTGAGTTATACTCGAGTTTTGACGTATAAACGCATAATAAATGGTAGCCAGATTAGATGGGGTGTCAAATTTCATTGCATTTTTGGCGGTCTCGAGAAAGTGATCATTCCGGCCCGAGTATTGAGAGCTTTTCGGTTTCTTCGATGCAAGTACTGTTAAAGGAAAATGGCATAAGGGGGATATTTTCCTTCAGAGACAATAGACAGCATTGAGATACCATCAAGACCAGCGGATTTGTTTATATCTCGAAGGGCTCTTGAAACTGTTCGACTTAAGAAAATCCTACAAAAAAAAGTCAAAACGAGTCAAAGTTGCATTTGTGTCAGATAACCATACTATCGTTCGTGCTGTTTGTCCATTGTGGCATCAGCTATGTGGCCAGCCATATCATCCAATTGTAACATAAAGAAATTGATTTTGATTGATCGGTAACGGTCTCTGTTGATAGTGACGACAATGCTATCGTAGTTTTTGAAGAAGCACAAGCCGATAATGGAGAAATCGGGATCCACTTCAAACTGTTCTATATCATCTGCACTTTTGGAAAAATAAGACAGTTAGTTTTATCTAGTCAACATCTATACGCATTGCTCTTAAAAAACCTTATATTATGTTTGGGTTTAGTTTCTAGTTCACATCATCAATAAATGATAGTTACTGTGATATATCACACGTTACACAAGCTTTACAAAAGGTGGTATTTTTATGGTGGCAAAGAACGAGCTTCAATGGATAAAAATGCCGGTATTCCATAAAGTAACCTTAAAATCGATCGATAAGGTGTGCTTTGAAAATATTTGACTTCAGTAGGATTTTCAAGATTAAGAGGTCTATACTGCCTCTTTTTAGGAATTGAAAAATCCTCTAAGATAATCTCTCGTTATGAAAAGTGCTGCTCATTAGCCGTTAGGAATCAGCAGGAAATTGTAGGTCCCCTCCATTCCACAGGCACACAGGAATAGTTGAGAGTTGTAAGTCACTAGGTTCTGGTTGCACCATTCTTATGATGAAAGAAGCTGAACTTTGCATTTACAGAAATGTTAATTTTAATACTGAATTGAATTTTCCAAAAACTAATATTAAAATTGAACAAATTTTAGTTTCCTAATATTCGAAGAAAACTTAGTCTCAAACAAATCCATATAGGTATCAGCAAAAATTGTCTGTATTGAATTCTTTTCAAATCTTATTATTTACCATCGTTGGCAATAACGTTCCTTTTAAAGCTTCATAAGCTATTCAGCTGTAGCATTCAGCTGAGAATACTATACCTTATACATTTTCGCAAAAGAAAAAAGAGAAAAACATAAAGAAAAACACTAACGAAGGATAAAATAGTTCGCCCCTAGATCAACTTTTAATTTTAACAAAAAACACCATAGTTGTACCCTTAAGTCCCTTGCAGTTGTGCGCTCGTACTCGTATATAGCTAGTCCTATACTAACAGCTATGAATGACCTTACCAACAAGCTACGCGTGCCTTTATCCCCGAATGCCAAGTTCATGTCGCATTGAATAATTCCCCCTTGTCTGCAGGCGCTTTTGTATAGGGGCAGAATATGGTTAGATAAATTGGGTGGGGGCACCGCAATACTAACCTTCTGCCTGAGGGGTTTGCATGGCTGATTTGACTCGTCGAACAAAGGGTCTTGTGCCATTCATATTCGTTCTTGGTTCACAGTTGTGTGCTGGCTGATGGTTGTTGGTGGTGTCTGACTGTCAGTGTGTCGACATTTAGTCGATTCTTTGGTTTTAAGGGGTGAAAAATCGTTGAATGGAAAATGAAAAATTCCGCATAAGAAAATCTGTGTGTTTGTTTGTGCCCTTTTTTTATTCTTGTTTTGGGGGAAAACAGAACTACTACACAGTGTGAGGGTGGAAAATAATGTGTTACACATGATTTGGTCTTTTGTTTATTGAGATATTTTTGTTTTGTTCCTTTGACTGGGCCTTCTTGTCCGAATGTTACATACATTGAATTAGAATGATAATGATAAACGATGTGCGTATACTGCTGTTTTGGGTTGAACACGTTAACACATGAGTGCTTCTATATTAATGCCTGTCAAAGATGGGCTCAATTAGGATCGAAACACTTTCAATAAATGTCTTTCAGCGGCGACGCGTGCCTAAAAAATGTAGTCGTTCAGTTTCAAAATTCTTATTTGCAATGCCAAGAAGTCAAACAAGTCTTTTTTTATATAAAGGTACATTACCTATAATGTTTTTATTTGTATGTCCATAATAAATAGGTATGTGTTGATTAACCTTGTAGCTTGTAATTTTGTTGTCACCAGCAACGAGATATATTGGTATCCTTCAAACACCCCACACATACTTACGCATATTTGTTGCTTCTTACAAGCTACAAGGTTAAGATACTAAATTGTAAGCTTTCCTAAGTTTTTAAATCATGAATATCTTAGCTCCCGTTTGTCGTAATGGACTAAGAAGAAAAAGAAGAAGAAAAATAGCAGGACTATAATACAAAAATCCAAAACTGAAAAATAGTGCCGTGAAATACAGTTTTTTTCTCAATAACTATGAAAAAAAGGTATTAAAAACAAGAACAAAACGTTGAAACCAACGGTAACTTTTTATGTTTTTGCTCAAACATATTAAATTAAATGCAAGTTAATAGAAAATATTGTTATTAGCAATACAGTTTTTTTTTATTTTCACTTTGCGACATACTGGGGCTGAGATATTAATTAAAACATAAAATCATAAAATGCGTGGGTGCACTGACTTACCTACGTTCAATAATTTATTACTCGGCTTTCGTTCCTCGTAGAGTGCTGATTTTTTTTAAATTGTAGGGAATTACAAGAACTTAAATAATAAAAAAATAAAAATTTCATCAATAAATGATCTTTTTTCTTAATAATCACGAAAAAGTGATTTTTAAACAACAAAAAATTATTTCAACTTACTATAACTTTTTTTTAATTTGTTTAAACAAATGTTTTTTTATGATATACATGTTTAATTTTTGTTTGTACGAAATAGTGGAGCTGAGATATTCGCAAATGACCAAAAAATGACACAAAACACATTTTTACCAATAACTTTGGTAAAAAAGGTTGTCATGTGGTGCAAATTTGGTTTTAAGCCTTTCTCATAAGCACCTATCGATCCATGAAAAAAAAAATAGACCATGCCTCTGCGCGCAAGGTCAAATGACGCTTTGACTGGACTAAAACCGTCCCTATGAACGACGCGCGTCTCATTTCTCATATTCGAAAAAATAAAAAAATTAAATATTGGAATATGTACCTAAATAAATAAATAAACTACTTACTTACCTACGCCCTAGCTACCCGTTTTCCTCATTTCCATCATTCTATATATTAAAAAAAAAAGCTCTACTCGTTCAGAACAGATTTGCACGAAATGCTCCCTACAACGAGCGAATTGTTTTTTTTTTCTTCTTGTTGCTTTCTATGGGTTCATTTCGTTGCCAAATCGTATGAACGACTTGGGTAGATACTGATCGGTTGAGTGAAAACAAAACAGTAGCAGGTAGCTAGTTCGTTTTGTTTTATTTGGGTAGTTCACAGAAGGAATGCACGAGTTGGAAAATGGAAAATATGTACGTATACATTAGATATAACTATAAGGAATGAACGAACAGTATGAGTATGAGGTGTGGGTTAATTAGATAGAAATTAAAATAATGTCGCCTGTAAGCTAGTCGTTCATGCACGACTTGAACAATATGACGCCTCGCCACTGATGTCTTTAAAGGCTTTTTGAGGACTGTTGGCATCAAAGAAGTATTCAATCAATCCAACTATAATTACTGATTATTGAGCGCTTAATAGAGTTTGGACTAATTTACTATAAGCGAAAATAAGTCTGCTCAGCAAATATATTTTGTATTATGTGTATTTTAATATTTGTTAATACCATTCTCATAATCGTTCCACTTCACTGCCCAATTGACCATAATAATTTGACAAATAGATGATTAGTATTATTTTTTTTAATTTGTATTTAAATAAACGAGTTGCCCCTTTATTTAAATCTTATGTTTATAAATGTTTCAATTTAATCTCCAAATTCATGACTTTTTGTCATATTCCTTTGTGAGAAAATCTGGAGTATAATTTTAGACTCCTTAGAAGACACATCTTCTCTGATGACATTCCAACTCCAAGCAAAAACATATTGAAATTTACTTACGTTACCAAATGACTTGAAAATTCCTAAGCTCTATCAACAAGCCAACCACGAGACTGGAAATCACCTTCAACCACAGTAAAAAGATATAAAGGCGCAAGGGGCACTTCCCCTATACACCAGCGATTGCCACTCCTGCGGTGAACATGAGCGTCAGTGAGTTGGTTTGACCATCTTTCCGTATGATTGGTAAAATCCGATTGAGGAAAGCGACAGTTCCTTCGACTTATTCAGTAGTCCTGACCAAACAAACGGACATATACACCAACCACTGACCTATCAAACTCATCTACCAGACGTTGCAATTGAAAGGAGCCACATGCTCCTACGGGCCTAGTGGAGGGATGATTTCTCAAGTAGGGGTAAAGGAAACGATCACACCCTTAGAACGTTATTATGTGACGACAGACATTCCTTCAAAGATTTAGAAGTACCTTTCGACATTTCAGGCTAAGACTTGCTGAAACTCATCAAAACCCTTAACGTGCTTGAATGACATATACAAATAAATAAATCTAAAAATAAATAAATAGAGGTTAAATCTCAAAACAAACCGCATAGAAATTTAAATACAAAAAAATAATAATTTAAATAGAAAATTGTATATCTTGGTAAAGTTCAATTTTATGTCAACACATCACACAAAATCAAAACTAATAACCCATCATACCCCTCCAATCACTCAACACAAATTCAATCACAACAAATTATCGAATTAAACAATTCAAAAGAACATGATCTACTTCAATATTTTACAAGTTATGAAACTACAGAAATAACCACAATAATTATTGTGCTATAACCCCAATCGTACAACAACAAAACACATCCATTTTGGTAGACCAAATTATGGGAATAAAATATTCCCACGCTCAAATTGAAAACCCAATATAATCGTCGAACTCAAAGCAACTTGTCGGCAAATAAAAAGAAAACAACTTAAACCACTTCCTACATTACAGAATGGGGTGATTTGATTGACTTTTCTATAAGTCGAAAAATAGAACACACTGGTCAGAGATCATCATTTTCATTACGACTGCATTACAAATAGGTTTGTTGCTGGAAGAGATTATAATACCATGTGATGGCTTGTTATACATTCTTGTTGTCTCATAAAAAGCGTCTTCGAATTCCTCTATACACACAAGTACTAGTTTTCAGTCGAATTGTGTAGGAGGAAGGATTTTCTATATGAAATAAAATAATCTCTGGAAAGGAACAGAAGGAATATTTTCAGCGTTTCATATCACTCCAGGGAAATAGGTTCTATACATATACGTAGTTTCAATAATGGTAGAGTCAAACTTATAGGCCCAACTTTGCATTAAAATGTTGCTTAAGAACTTAAGGCAAATTGGGATTACCCCCCCCCCCCCCCCCCCTCATTTTTCCAAGAAAATTGCTTTATTGTGATTCGAGTAAATTAAATAACATAAGGGTTTTCGATTGACGAGTAGATGTTCAAGCTGATTGAACAAGGCGATTGTGACATATCAACAAAGTTTTTGTTTTATTTGAACGAAAATGTGGAATATTACGAGTAAATCATTCAAATGGCTTTGTTGAGTGGTGCACATTCCATAGATCCAATTTCATATGACTATGTCGGATACATGTCAAGCTGAACTTGAACGATGATAGGAGTTATGTAAACTTTCAGACCACCTTCCGTTTGAAGCAAATTAAATAAACCCCACAGGAAAGAGTCTAAAGAGGTCAAATCGCACTATCTCAGTTACCAGTTCATACCTCTGCGTGGTATAACCATTATCTTCAAATCGCTAATGTACTGTCAATTGTGGCAGATGTGTGGCACATAGAGATGTCTTGTTGAAACCACACAAACATGTCGCTCATTCCATTTTGTCCAACAAAATTGGATATTATCGTTGGGTAGTTCTCTCCAATGATAGTGATGGCAATGCCATGTCAATGCAGACACACAATTCACATCAAACAGTGAATTTCTGCGGATATTTTGCCACTTGGTAGTCCTCGTGTGAATTGGCATTTTTCCAAATCCGCCAATTCTACTTGTTGATGTATGTATATTTATCCAAAAACGAGCTACATCTGTGAAAATGTTTTTTTTTCCTTGAAATCGGGGTCAGTTTCCAACTGTTCCGGAACCTGGTCAGTGAACACACGGATTTGTCTATGCTCGATGTAACTGGCCATGGAGATTTATATTTATTTGTTGAAAATAAAAAACATCAGAATTATGTTCAACAGATATCGATAACAACATGGTCGATATGAACTGTCAAAATCTACCACTCTCTATTGAAAATCCTTTAATAAGATTTTGACGAACCTTTTTAGTTTTGAACATAACTTTATTCACATGTTTAGGAGGACTAGTCTCCTGAGCAGCGTTGTTCTTGGGAAACAAAATGTTGGGGCCAATTTTGAGGCCATTTCAACTTTTTTGAGGCCACTTTGTTTTTCCATATTCGGTAAAATAATTAAATAAAACAGAAGATATTATTTTATTTGTATTTTTGCATTTTATTCCATTTTTTTAAATAACTTAAAATCTATGTTAGACATTTTTTTATCAATTCTGGAGGCGGAACAAAATTACCACAAGTATTATTTTTCAGAAACCCCATAAAGCTCATAAGCGAATTTATAACTTCATAGCTAAGTCTATTGCGGTTTTCGGTTTTAATATTATTAAGAGCTGAAAAAAAAACGTTCTGCACAGGCAGAGGCACTGTTATGGGGTAGACTCAAAATATTAAGAACTTAATTATGAGACAGAGAAAAAGAGAAAGACAGCCATTGCTATTGTCAGTCGATGTGACGTGTTGAATTTTTCAATGAATGCGTTCAGCAAAATTAATGTATACATAGATGAGAGTAAATATCGAGTACTTGGATATTATCGATTTCTAAAATAAAATTTTGTTTTTTAATGCTGTGCAAAATGGGTTGCTTTATTTTGCAAATTTTTCAATTTTGGGGCCATTTTGTGATGGCCTGGGGCACCGGGCCAAAATAGAAATTTTGGGGCCAAATGGCCCAATTGGGCACTTTAGCACAACGCTGCTCCTGACCTTAATTTTAACGCCTACTTTGATCTGCAAGGGTCAGTTATAAACTCTGCAAAATTTTGACGGAACACACTCATGAATTATATGTCAGAGAAAGCAGCTGTTCTATGAAAAGAAGACTTGCTACTCATAGATTTTCTTTTCAAGATTTCATGTGAATTCGATCATATAATTTTTTCTCTTTGACTGCGATAAATATGTAGTTTGATATCAAATATCTATTATACTCTTTTTCGCTTTTCAAATGCACAAATTAAGCTCATACATAATGAGTGCGGTAATATAATATGTACCTTTAGCTCGAGAAGTACTATGCCGTGAACAATATAGAATATTGTTCTGAATTTTGACAGATAATTATAGAAACGAAAAATTGTGTTTTAAAAGAAACTGCATTCCAATGAGTTTCTACGTTCCTTTTCAAATCTTGAAATTAAAAAGGGCTTTCATTATACATACATTTTTAAAACTATTTTATTAAACAGAAAAGTCAGTATTGTTGACTTCTGGAGATAAACTTAGTTTAGGATTTAGAATTCATAGTTTTTTGACTATAAGACCAGTTTTACCATCAAGAAAAATTTAAAGTCATGATTTCCGTAATTTTCAAAAATCTTTTTGTTAATGATGGGAAGATTTATCAAGGGTTTGTTTTTTTTTTAATTTTCATCGTGGTTTCTCCATTTTTAACGTTTTTTCCTGATGCCTTTTCATGATACCTATAAACCGGCCGCTAAGTTAAAATATTTTGAAATTCAATGTTTGCCTGATGTCTGATGGACATCTATTAATCAGGAGAATTATGTTCAGAATTCTGTCAGTGGAACAGGAAGAAATTGGAACCCAAATCATCGGAATGATTTGTTCTATTTAGTTTGAAATGACAATCAGATAACACAAAAATAGAACTTCCATCAGAAAAATAATTAAATATATCTTAAGCAATAAATAATACCTACTTCAATTAAAAATTTAATTTGTGTTTGACATCAAATGACAACATCGAAAATTACCACCAGTAAGAAAATTTGTCCACATGTGTTTTCCTTAGGGGCCAGTTATAGCTATCATTGAAATGCATCATTGAAAATTTTCATTCCAATTTTTAAGATGAATAAACAAACTGTAGTGGTTTAAATTGGTACCAAAATGAAGGTAATGAGTATTAAAATTTTTTAAACTTTCTTTTAAATTAACTTTTATTATTTCACTGATAGAAATCAATTTCAATGAACAGCTGATTTTCGTTACTTTAATATGGAACACAATCGTTCAACTGAATGTGTTCGATTCTCTTTTTCATTCTCAAATTAATGTCAGTTTTCCTTTCAATGATCAACTCTAACCTCAAATGCATATAGAATTGGTTGTAATCAGCCACTGATAGGAACTTTTACTGAAACCAATTTTTCAACGATTGCTATAACTGCCTTGCCAAAAAAAATGAAATCAGCATTCCACTGATTTGTTTTCCAATGATGCATATCACTGATAGCTATAACTGGCCCCTTATTGCTATAACCTGATTCCTACCCCTCTGTGGTAAGATTTTGTTGCAGAACTTGCGCAACGTTGGCATTGGTAAACCTAAATGTTTTAACTTTGATGGACTGAATTTATATTTTCAAAATCTATCAGTAGCATTCATGTAATACCGCAAAGAACATGTAATACTTATTTCCATGGGAACTGCCGTATCTTCTGTTTAACTGCAGTAAACAACTCCACTGATGTTTCATACAATCTAAGGCAGTTGGGCTTGATGAGATACATCTTTCATTCCTAAAAATAATTTTACCTGTACTCCTTCATTATATAACTCATGCTTTTAATTCAGTAAAAACAACAGGTCTCTGCACCTCACAGTGGAAATCCGCCAAACTTATACCCGTTCCCAAAACCTTCATAGATAATGAGTTCAGACCCATTTCCAATCTTCCCTTCTTATCAAAGGTATTTGAAAAGGTTTTGCAAAATAAAATTTACCACCATCTCGCTCGACGTACTATTCTGTCCTCTAAGCAATTTGGATTTCGACATAAATACACCTGTACTACTGTTGTAATAGGTGTATCGGAAGAAATACGCCGCCGTGCTCTTGACGATGTTTAGGTGTCTTTTTTGGGCTTAATCTTTGGACTTTTCTAAGGCATTTGAAACAGTTGACCTTTCTATCTTATGTAAGAAGCTATCTTTATTATAAAATTTCTTGCCATGTGCCGTAAAACGTATTTCATCTTATCTTAGAGATAGGAGGCAGGCAATGACCATGAAGGATCGATAAATCATCAACTTTCTCTCTGGACCCAGTGGTGTTCCACAGGGCTCCAAATACGAACCCCTTCTCTTCTCATTGTATGTATATGTATAAATGAATTACCGACTCTTACTGGTATGTATCCTAATGATATGTACAACTCGTGCTTAGTTGCTCCCTGGGCTAGTCTTGAACTAGTTTCTCCGTAAATTAGTTTTGAAACAAGTCAATCATATGATTGGATTTGAGTTTTGACAATTTTTTCAATTTATTTTGATTAAATCAAATAAAATATAAATGAAATTAATTTGTTGAAAAATATCAAACATCTCTACACTGGCCATTAGAAAGATTTATATAATACATTCCTAGATCTAGTTAATTCAAGAGAGCCTTAAATTGTTTTTTGGAAAACCCATATAAAACTAACAGTCAAGAATTGATCAAGCACACGATATCCTCTCGTTAGGTTGTTTCCTGATTTCTTCTTTAGGAGCATCTTGTTGAATTGCGCAAAAGTCCTTGTTTGTGTAAAAAAAGTGGGGTAATTAATTCCTGATTAACATGAAAAAGTTAAAATCAGAGCCAGTTCGTTCTCACAACTTCTAAAGTTTCAATTTTATATCTCGTGTGTCATAATTGGAAATTCAAACAAATTTTCAAAGCTTCTTCAACAGAAACGACTTAATTCTTTCAATCTTATATTAGGCCAAAGCCCTCCCACACATTCTTTTCTTTGTTCCTCCTTGTGGCACGAGGGTATATTATAATTCCAATTAAGCGGTGATGATGTGAAGTCTGCTGCTGGTTGTTTGCTTAATGTCTGCTACAACAAATATATTTATATAAAGATAGAGACTGACGTTGAACGTTGCTGCCACTGATTTGTTTGTAGAGTCTTGACAAAAAAAAAGAAGAAGAAAAACACCAGGCAGGTTAAAGAGGGAATCTTGTTCATCCTTTTGTGACAGCATCCTCTTGTAGTGGGTGGTGTGGTGCTATTATATAGTGTGGCATGGCCTAGACACGAGCGTCCAGAAATAATGTTTGAAGAAAATTTAGATGAAAAGGTGTTTGTCAAAGGTCGTGCAGAGACATGCGAGTCTGGTGTTGGCACTTAGTCACGTGTTTGCAGTTCTCGAATAATATACTATGGCTTTTCATAGAATTTGTAGAGTTAATTTCATTCGCAGTTTGAAAGGATGGCCGAGATTCATGTATGATGGTGCAGGGGAGTGCTTTAACTAATAGAGTTCCTTTCAGTTTAAAGTGAGGAGGAACATTTTTTAGAACTTATGCATGCACTAAAACTTGACTCTAAAGGATTGAAAGGAATGAATGCACTTGTCAATTAGGTTTAAAATTATAAGTCGTGGACCTATGTGTGTTCTAAGACATCATGGGGGTGCTTGAATTCTATTAAAAATATCTTCCAAAAATAAGGTCATAGTCCCTAGTTTATTTCATCAAAAGATTCTCTTGGCCCACCACTGACGTTGCGTCAATATCAAATGACAAGTTATCTTGGGTGTGTGAACATGACACCGACAAAAGAATACATTTCGGTCAACAAACCAAATAAAAAAAAAGAACTCTATCAATGAACACGAAAACTGACACTATGCTCCCACAGTCCCTGCCCCTTTGGCTTCTTTTTTAAGGTACAACTGGGTAAACACGCCTCAAACCACAATACCGAAGAAAAAAAACAACATGGGAAAGTTTCCCATCACAGACGAAAAGATGTACACAAAAAGAATCACAAATGAATTGCATTTGACGTTACATAAGCAATTTTGAAGTCTGGTAAAGGAAATGAAGTAATCTGACATTAAAGGACGCACGAAGCACGATCCATCCAAAGAAGATGATGAAGTATGAATGCGGTAGAATAGTGATTTACAAGGGAAGAACAATATTGACACACAAATTCGAAAATGGAATCGGGAACCAGACCAAAACCGAAACCAAAGATCATCAAATATTGACACACACACACTAAGAGGACACAGAAAAGAAGAGGGAAATTCATCAGAAAGGAACACCGCGAGCTTGAAACACCTACTCATATAACATTCTGATGGTTTTGAACGTTAATGGACAGGCACATCTATCAAATTAATTCAATTTGATGGATGTTGCAAAACAGAACATACCTAACACCTTTTCCGACACATTTTCCAGAGTCGGTCTTTACCAATTATTTGAGTTTGAATAAGAGAATTAATGGTTTTTTTCCACTGTTTATCCAGAAGCCCCTCAGATTGAAGTTAAAACACTTTGCATTAGGCGAATAAATGTTCAAAATGTCACTCATTTGATCCATGAAATGTCAAAACTATTTTTAAAAACTGAAACTGTTGCGCGTCTACCGATTCCAGCAAACAAAAATAAATTCAAAAGTTTTGATCAGGGTGTTCTGTCCAAACAAACGAAACTTAAAAATAACATCGAGTTATATATAGCCAAAATATAACTTTCAAAATACAGACATTTTACATGGTGTCATCAGGTTTGGGGACTACTCCGCCCTCACAACATGAATAAAAACAAAAATGGGAAGTTACTTGGAGCGTACCATGTCATGATGTTTCGACTTGGTGCTCCAAAATGCCAATCTAAATTGACTAATTTACCAGATCGTAGGAATGGTTTGTCAGGGTTAATTATCGCCGCCATGTCAAAATGTTGGCATTTTCATGATTGTTCATATTCTATCGTTTGGTCGTTCAATCCCCTTTTAGACATTTCTCTTTTTTTGCTTCGCTGTTAACTTAAAAATATTTTTATTTTTTTTTCAAATTCGTCTGCGTGTCAGGTTTTAATAGTTTTATGGTACATAAATGATGTAAATTAGCATGGATTTGGATAGTTTTTTTGGATTAACTTGCATCACACAGATGGAGTTGTTTGAGTTCTAAATTTAGTGTTTACTTTAATTTGTCGATGAAACAAAAATTTAATGGCTGTTATTTCATACAAATGATGTTAAATGGTATTAAAGAAGTGAAATAGGAGGGGTAGAAAGGAAAAATTGCATTTAAGGGTTCTTATGATTTTATATGTTTATTAAAAATTTTGGTTTATAAAAGAAAAAGGAAAAAAAAATATTGAGAATTTTTTTTAATTCTTGCAATTCTGACCAAGAATAATTTTTAGACTATAGTTTTTGTAGCACTTTTATTTCGTTCAAAAGAAGTTATGAGCAGTTTGTTACAAAAATTAAAACCCTCAGATTTTTTTCATTTTCATTTTTGTTTCTGTTATTTGTTTTTGTTAACTTTTCATGCTTAAATTTTTTTTATACAATTTTGTTACTAATCTATTTCCATAGACAATTTAATTTTCTAGAGAAAGTTGTTAAAGTTAAATAGTCAAATTCAGCTTGGTTTTCAAAATATATCAAAATTGAAAATTTATCTGAAAAATTTAAGGGTTAATAATACAAATAAAATTCTATGCAATTTATGGATTTTTGATCATTTATAAAAAAATATTAATCTATGAAACCCAACAACCGTCCTGTATCAACGAAAATGCTTAAAGTACTGCAAAAACCCTTCGATGAGAACCTAAAGCAGGACTCTGTCTCTGGGTAGGAAGTATTTTATCGAAATGGTTTGAAACAGACCCGCGAGCATAGCTGGGCATTAACTCGTTAATCCGTTAATCGTTAATTAACGAAGTTAAAATTTTGATTAACGGATTAACTTTTAAGTTAACTTTTAAAAATGTTAACGGACACGTTAAATCCGTTAATCCACGTTAAGTCCGTTAAACGTTAATCCAATGCCTACTATTTACCGCGCGGCGCGAAAAACAGGTTGAGACAAGAACTTATGAGACAAGTGCCGTGCGGCGGGTGCCGCGGGTGAAACACAAACAGCTAGGTAGGTACGTATTATATTTTGACGGCGCGTGCGTGTGAGAAAACTGCGAAGAGATTCGTTTCGTTTGATCATTTCATTATGCCAGTCGTCCACTATGTGCGCGATAAGTTCAACCAACTTCGTTCAACTTTTTATTCAACTCTTTCTTTGGATAAACGAATTTACAACCTCTTACACTAGTGCAGTAACTAACGTAATTCACGTTGAGCAACTAAAGTTGAACAAAATGCGTTTGGAACCCCGTACACATAATTGACCAACTTTCCCATATGTTGATTAACCCCGCACACATAGTTGATCAACTCTTAAAACTTATTCCAGTGTTGAATAGCTCCGTACAACTAGTTGACTAACTTACTCAAATGTTGAATAACCTCGTACACTAGTTGATAAACTTGTTCGATTTTGACAGAAAAAAAATTTTTTCGAGTTGATCAACTGCGTTTTCGATATTGTTGCTCAACCAGTTGATGAACGAGTTGATACCTTCGTATACACTTAACCAAGGATCACTCGTTGGGGAACGCGTTGAACACACCACGATAAACAAAAAACTCAAACGTCAAACCTGAAATAATTTTGACATCAGTTCGGTGCATACATTTATTGTCGACGCACGCCTTCGCTTTAAAATATTCTTAAATTTGTTCCGTATGAGTATGATTTCCTCTAAGAAAAAAAAGTGGCTGCCGCTTTAATAATATTAGAAAATGAACGACAAAGGAAGGAAAACAGCCAAGACGATTCTGGGTAGATGATTTTTTCTTGAGTCGCGAAGATAATTGTTTTTTCAATGAAATATATGAGAAATTAAAATCGATTGATCCCATCGCGCCCGTGAATTCGAATTCAAAGTTTAGGCAATTGCATTTTCGAGGAAATTTGAGACCAAGCCAATTCCCTGGCATCTCGATTTTTATAAGAGGGGCTCTTAATGTCCCATATATTGGGCTTTTCCTCAATTGCTGAAATCATTTGCAAAATTAATTCCGTGGTTCACTCCGATCACCTTCCATGACGAAAAACCAAAATAAACTACAGTTTGGAAGTTGCAACAACTGCAAGTTCATGGCAACGCAATAGTTCAACCACGTAGACACAATTCACTGCAGCCAACGCAACGCAACACAATATTACGTCAAGAAATGCCAAAGAAAATTAAAAAGTTGATCAACGCGTTGAACAAATAATGTGCAACACATTATCTTGAAAATGTTGCTCAACGTGTTGATCGAACATTTTCAAGGAGCAACACGAGCTCGTACATTACCCGTACACTTGTTACGCAATTCGTTGAGCAACGGCGAACAACTAGATCCAACCCGTTGGTTGAACAGAATTGAAGGCACCGTACATTAGAGTTGAATGCGTTGAATTCGAAATTTGTGCGTTGATCGCCTAGTGGACGACCGGCATTACTTAGCGCCGCCGGTGCTCAGAGTAAAAAATATAAAAAATGCAATTTTTATCATGTTAACGGATTAACGATTAACGTTAACTTGCGTTAATTCTTCCGAAATTTAACGCTTTAACGTTTAACGAAGCTAACTTTTTTAGTAGCGAATTAACGATTAACGAAGTTAACTGTTTGATTAACGGTGCCCAGCTATGCCCGCGAGTCATATCTCTTTAGTTTGCTTTTATTTTCACTGTTTTTGGATGACCTCACTGATAATAAACTATTTACGAGTACGTATTATATTTGCCGAACTAAAGTTCAACACTTGCTGTTAATGAAAATGTGACGCAGATGCAGCTGATGACCAACGAACTGCAGACATAACGTACTTTGTGGAATCTTTAACGAATCACAGCTAAATCTTGCCATGCAAGAAATGGACTTTGTCCAATTTAGAAATAGATACAATAAAAGAATACAGATTTAAAAAAGAAATATCTGCAAGAAAAATTTAAAGAGAATTTTTAACAGAACGAATTTGTTAATATATTGTGTTAAAAGCAGTGATAAGTCTGAGGTATCTGTGAGGAATAGACTTACGTACAAGTACTCCAATACACACTACATACTGTATTTGATTTATTCCGAATACACATATATATCTACAATAAAACTACAACTAACTATTCCACTTTAAATCACACCTGATCGAGTCATCTTCAACAACAGCGTAGAGCGCCAGTACCCTACCACATTTGTATACAAGCCAGAAAATGTGCCATCAACACCCTTTATAAATATTCAATTTACACTGCCACGTCCCCGTCCTAACCTTTGGATTCATAATGTATAACAGCACAAAGGCAATTCATTAAAATCGACATGATCTCTTGATATAAATTTCATTTGTCATTTTCTTAGATAACAGTGAGTTACAACATGAAATATGACAAGGAAACGAGGCAACAAAAGCAATTGAACTCAATTACATTCTAATATCAAACCTTCTCCATGAACCAACCAACGGCGGCGGGTACATCAACTACTCAAAGCCAGACTTAAAAGAGACATTGACGAATCAATCATTTAACTGCCAACTACAATTGAAAACCTTTTAACCAGCAACTCTCTCCAGTAACAGAAACAACAGAAGACTTCACGAAAAAGTTTCCGCAGACAGCGCCTTAGGAATTTTCTTCAAAGAATCTACCATCAAGAACGGAACACCGATATTTGCTGCTAGAAAAGTGGAAGCACACATCAGACGACTGTTCAAGTACTATCAGCACTGGGGCTTCAAAAGCAACTCGGTTAAATCAGAACTGATTTGTAAAAGATGGCCAAATGACTGAAAAAAGAGAGAAGTGGCAAAATGCAGAAATACCAAGATCACCCTTCCCGACGGAACCCAACTGTCAACAAAACTGAAATGTCAAAAACCTGGAGATACAAATGAGTTATACCGTTTCAATCGCCATACAGCAGCTGTAAAGAATATGCTCTTTATCGTGTCAACATATTATTAAAAAGCATTTTGTACTTTCGAGTAAGTTAGATTGTAAATATTACGTTGAATAAAAAAATCTTGAATCTTGTCAGCAAGATCTTTTTATCCTCAAATAAAACAAACCATCGCTAATCCATTGCTTGCCTTTGGGTTAGCCTTGGGCTGGAATTGGATTCCTATCGTTGATATCCCTGGTTCACTTCCTAAAAGTGAAGTGGTCGAGTTTATTCCCTAAATAGCTACCGTGTTAATTAAGTTATATTAAATGAAATTGTTAATTTTTTTTTTGTTGATTTTATATTTAAACAGAAGTAAATATTAAAAATTTTGGAAAATAAAAACTTGATATTTGGTTCTGATTAATTTTAAATCATTTTTCCCTGAATAGCGAAACTTAAGTCACATACAAATATTCGAGCTTAAAATTGTAGTTTCGGGCAAACAATAAGCATTAAATTATCTACAAATTCTGATAGAAAAGAAAATATAAGGTGTCCGTCAAATTGTCACTTTTGCAATTATTTTGAAAAGTTTTTGAAATCGAAATATTCTTTCATCGGTTGTATGAAACTTATTAGATGTACACTTTTTAATCTAAATAATTCAATGGCAAGCTCTTTCAAAATTACAAGCTTGTTTTGATTTTTGAAGACACTTGTAATAATTTTTTATAAATATTCAATCAATGTATCGTGAATTTATCAATTTAAAAATTTAAAGATCATGAATGAATTTATTTGCTTCCCCTTAAATGAAGTTACAACCTACGAGTATCTTCAGAAATCTGTTTATAATATCTATGTTTTCAGAAAATCCCTTTCAAAATAAACACAAAAACTAAAACTTAATAATAAATGATACCAATTGACTGTGTCATTTTTCAACACATTTATCATCTGACAGTGTTCATCAAAACCCAAAACAACCCTCAAGTGTTTTCATATTTTACAACCTAACCTAGTGAGAGAATTTTTGTAATTTATGATATCTGTGCTCATCAATATTATGGTCTTCATCTTCATCGTCATCACTTGGGTACTCTGATAAGCATTGGGTGTAGTTCCCCTAAGACCATCACATATTGACAGAATACAGTCTCGCCAATAAAAGGACGTCTGTCCTTTCAATCCTCTTATTTCATCTAAATGTGGGTATTCAAATGAGAAATATTATTACTCATTAAAACTTCTATGTGTTCAGTTAGACTTTGCATGAGACCTTTTCCAAGGAGAAACCTAAACGTCAAATCTTTATGCCAAAAACCAAAATAAAAAACAAATACTACTCCAGACAAGACCAATCTATTTAACATGCATTCCACTCGCTGTCTTCAGCAACTTTAACTATGCACCATGTCTAGCCTGGAAAAGGAACCTTTTTTTATCGTCTGCGACTGAATATTTCAGTCTTGAATTTATGAATTGATCTGTTAAATGCAATGCTGATGTTGAAGTTGGAAAATACTCGTATTAAACAGTCCACGGTGGCGCGATAATCCAGTCGTAAAAGATGCACTTAAACACGCGTCATTGCAGATAGAAAAGATCGGGATAGATATTAATAAATCTTTAAAAAAACCGGTCGCAATAATCTTTTTAACGATAATTGAGATAATGTTGGTGGCTATAAATTATTATGAATAAACAAAGTTGTGATAGCTATGAGACTATAACCTTGAAAATGGTTGAAACCACTCCTTGTCTTTAGGAGTGGAAGAGATAGTTAAGTAGAATTGGTTTGCCCATGGAAGGATATCGTCAAGTGTATTTTTAAGTTTCTATGATAAACTGAACTCGTTTGTCAACTTTGTATAAATGTCTACATACGAGAATATCTGCTTTCATTGAAATAAATATCTGCCATCGTCGTTTAAGTGGTTCAGTTTTATTGAATTTAAACTGACATTGTATATCAGATAGATACTAGGACTGTGACACTTAAGACCTCTAAACTTTATGGCGTCATTAATTTTATCCTTCTCTCCATTCGGCATCATACACATTAACAGGAGACTTAGCTTAATGTGTAAGATCCTTAAGTGAAACGTAGGTCATAGTCTTATTTTTGTTCCAAGAGTTATCGGCTTTACCGCAAACTTTCATCGAAGCTAAGATCAACTTCAGACAGAAATAATTGGCTGACAACAAAATTTTCAGATGGTTGCCCTGCCGATTCTAAATTAATAAAGTGATTAACGTTCATCAAATTATATGTGTCAGATGTCCATATATTCAATTCTCATTGATGAAACGAAGTTGCTCTCGACTTTTAAGATGAACTAGAATAGTATTGATTTGTACAAGTTCAAAGAAAGGACAATTAAGGAGCACCTTTGTTGGAATTATTAGAAGACTTATGTCGTGATTCGATTAATTTTTTATTTAAAAATGTCCAATTAAGCTCTTATATTGATTATATATACGTCAATTAAGTGATGGGTGGGAGGTTCTTAACAAAATATTTTGCAAAACCATGAAGTTGCAAGTCAATTTTTTAAAACTTGTATTACCCAGTTGGAAGTGCGCAATATTCGACCGCAAAAACTGACACTTACGATTTTCCTGTTGCTCTTTGTAGCATTTAATCTGCGAAAATTTGGGAAAAACGTTAGAAATTTAATTTAAGTAGATGGACAGTTTGTACCTTTCAAACAAAACAAAAATTAAGAAAATCAAAAAGCGATCTCACGATCTTGCGAATTTTCATCTTTCATTTTTACTAGTATGTAACTCACCAAGTTATCATTTCATCAACTAATTTCGTTTATTTTAAACCTCATTCAATCAATTACTCGTTAACAAGTTAATCAATTTAGCTAGAAATCGTGTTATAAAGTTATCAATCGAGATCGATATGGCAGTGGATATTAAACAAACAGAACTTTTGTTTTCGAATGCAATCATTCTTAATGGGCGAATATTTGGACGCACTCATCATCTGTTTTTAATTTCAACTCGTTAAATTATTCTTTTGAATTATAAAATAACAGACGCCCAGAAAAGATGATTCGATCAACCGCTAGAAATTGAATACAATTGTAAGTCCAATTATTGTAAACCGATTCAAATAAATTCCTGTTTCATTAAAAAATTTGGAACGTATTAGCCACGCCAGTAACAAAATGGCAAGACAAAAATTATTTGAAAGCTCAATATCAAAAAGCGATTTTACAAAAAGCGAATCAACCAGCAGCGAATGAACAAAAAAATAAATAACGAATTGTCGAACTGATTTTGGCGAAAAGAAAATTACAAAACAATATTTCGCTGAAAGATCTAGACCGTTTCAAAGATAGGAACAGAACTCATGCTTACCTATTAATCTATAGATTCTTTAACCTTACAAACTAAGGTTGCGCAACAGTCCAGAGTGGACCGCAACTCAACCAACAGTATTCTTCCAGATAGCTCAGTCCCTATTGTGACTATTTGCATGACAACGTATTATCAAAAACATATTTTGAAATCAAAAGCCCAGTGAGCTATTTTTTGGCCTTAATAGACCAACGTCCGTTCGTCGTTCTTCTTCAATAGATTCATCGTTATTCTGCCGGAACGGACGAATTTTGCAGGGATGTCATTGCTGGGGAGCTCTTAACCATTTAATTGTTGTTAACATTTTGGAACCAAAGCTGTCAATTCCAGCTGATTTGTTTGACTTATACTATATTTTTATGGTTGAGATCGGGTGGACGAAACTATTGGTCTACGTCTTCTATAGGTTAGATGGTACAATCTGCATCATAGCCAGAATTCGTTTACTATCGCCGCCGGCCGTTTGAAGAAATGATTTTTGTTTATCCTCAGAAACGTCTATTAGTCTGTGATACATTGATTTTACCTTGATCTTTCTTGCAGGCTTCGGGACTTTAACTTTGAGAGGGTTTTTTAACATTTTCGTGAAACTTTAAAATTTCACTACTGTTATATCATCACTCTTTTTTCTCGATCATGCATTTCTCATGGTCCTTCTTTTTACTCCTGAGAAGGTGGTGCTACCACATATCCTATTTGTAGATCCTGCGCGTGGTTTTGGTCCTTCTATGACTTGTACTTCGTATGCCTCTTGCTTATTTGTATAATTCATCCTCAAACCAGGAGTTTCGTTATGGTGTCAATGTTTCCACTGATTATAAATACTTCATGGTGCTGGAATTAACTTCCTAAAAAATTATCAGAGACTCGATCTTAAAAGTACGTTGTGAGATTTGACTATGATGTGGATATCTATAGAAATACAACGAATGTGAATATTGAGATGAGGGAACAGCGTATTACTTATTACAATATTTCGGCCGCAAAAACATTGATCAACATAAGCCCGTTAGTGGAGGTGGAGGTCATGCAGGCTGTACTATCCGAAAATACAACCACATATAACCTCTTTTCCACGGACAGTTTTCATATTTCTTGTCTTGGAGTCCGTAGAACATGTCTTTGTTGTCTTCACATTTGTCCTCTTTGATTTTAATGCCAATTATCATAATCTCTCGTTCACATGATTCAATATCCACTCCTTGGCTGCTCAGCCTAAAACGACAAATACAGGAACCCCTATATAGAAATTGGTTTCCTTCTCGGTAACAATCAACGTATAGAATAAGTTCCAATTCCGAAAATGTGACATATCCTTCCAGAATATCTTTTCGGAACTGGCAGAAAATTTAGAGTTTTAAGTCACAAGTTTAATTTTTTAACAGTCGTCGTATCCCATCGCATCTCTTGAATGGAGTAGATGTCTGGTTTGTTGCATTTTATAGGGTCTCTAGTAACTATTCTTCTGTTCTTGGCAATTAAAGGGATATAAAATTCAAAGTTTGTTATTCTTGCTTGGTATGTCAATAGACTTGTTGCTACTAAATACCTTAACGTGGGCAAGAAGTCACACAAAGTTTAACTCCGAGCTGGATAAACTGTATCCTACTTCCTCCGCTCCGAACGTGTTATTTTTCTCAAAAGTTCACTTAGCAGTTCATATTGACTGGAACCAATGCTGCCCTCTGGTTGCATTTGCTGTCCCTAACAATCTTGTACATCAGGGATTGAAACTCATCTCTTATTGAGATACTAAGCACAAAATGATGATCTTCTCAGATTTAATTGAATTATTAAAATGTATGTTAATTGGCATTTTCTACACTCTACAATTTGTATATGACCCACATACAAATATTCAAATACTGTAAGCCTTATACCTGTTATCATGAGACTATAAGTACCTATTCGTCAACTTCACAAAAATAAGTAGCCCAAGTGTACAATCAACATTTGTCTTGCGTAAATAAGTTAGAAAATACAAAACAACACTTTCGTATTTGCTTAAATTTGCATACTTTTCTTCCCACCATTGCTCTCACTTAGCATAACTATATACAAACCCCGATTCGCGCAGCAGGACAACAACAACAAGCTGACACTTTCAAGTTCCATTGAAAAATTACTAGCTGTCACAATGACATTACTCGAGTTCGCCACTGTTTAGCTATTTGTTAAAAGAGATTCTCTACTCAACTGACAGCCAACACGAATATTCAAATCGCCGCCACTGCATTGGTAATGTTGCCTAGATGGAGGTAACTTACCTACATATAAGAAAAAAAAGATTTCTTCTTTGCATCCCCTTTAAGTGTCAGGTGTGGTGGTGATGCGGGGCGGTGTGGTAAGTAGATATTAGCCAATCCTTTGGCATCTCTCAGTACAATGCCCAATGGTCAAGATGATAGTGTGTTGGTCTTCTTCTGGATTTATACTGGCTGAAGTTAGCTATGCACAAGCATATTTACCGCTGTCCAAGACTAAACATTTATTCACACTCCGAACGGAACGTGAAATTGAATTTACATGTTTTGCATTTTCTACTTTTCTCTGGCTTGAAGCAAACACCTGCGTGCAAAATGCTTGTTTTTGAAGAGTTTTTATTTTTTTTTATTTCAATTTCTTACTTTAATCTACCAGTTTTTGTTATCTAGACATGCCAAGGTGGAATTCTAACTCGTATAGTCGTCAACTCAATGGTCAATGTTTTATGTAACCCTTTGACAGAGGTTGCACGAGTGCAATCGGACCCTAAGGATTGGAATGTGCACAAGAACATGTGATTTTTGTCGCACGATTTAACTGTGTCGTTAAGGCAGGCTGTGTTGGGTTGAGAATGAGATTATACAAGCACGTGACGACCTGTCAAATAGGTTTGCATTATATCGTTGACAGGTGGGAACTACTAAGCATAGAGACAGAATAGAGTTTGTTTTAATTTAAACATTGCGAGAAATTATTCGCACTCAAAATAGTATGCAATGGTTTGTGTTCTTAAAATTCTTTGTTGAAATCCAGCTTTATATTATAAGTCCTATTAATTCTTATGCTTGACATGGAGATTATAAAGAGTAGGCTTAGTTCATTTACTTTTATTCGCAATCTGAGTGGCTAAATTTGACTAGTTTGTGGAAAGTTTACTTATCATTCGCAGGCTAACTCACAAAAGTGAGTGTGGTGTGTTGTGGTTGTGATTTTTTAAAAGTTTAAATTATTTATAGGGTTAAACCTATGTTTTGCATTTCGGTTAGACTTATTTGCTATTTGGTAAATTAATGATTTGAATAATGAGTTACTACGACCTATGAATAAAACAACATCTCAGGATCTTATCTTTCACACAAATGTTTTGATTTAGGTTTAAGCTACTTTTTTCACCGGAACTAACTTCACATGGCAAATAACTTCATCATTAAAGCGTTGTCAAACAGAGTGTGTTTTAACGTTGCGTTGAAATTATTTAACTGGGCGTTGAGATTGTTTCCATTTCTCATTTTTCTTTAAGTAGCCGTTTATAACAATATTTTTGTATTATTTATCACCAATATCGTACAGACATGGGCGGCTTCTAACACATTCTATTTCTACAAACAAATCAAAATAATTTAATAAGCCGATGATACAAAACAATTCACAAAAATCTTTTTTCACGCGGCGTCAAAAAAGTCAAAAAATAATTTTTAATTTATCCCAACGCTGCGCTTTGACGGTGAACTCGTCGAGGCTTTGAAACCTGATCTATATGACATCATAAGATATATACGGTTGTTTATTACAACGTGGCTTTGGAACGGGACGTAGAAACGCGGTATTAAAACGCGCTCTGTTTGACAAGACCTTTAGGCTAGGCGCGCACATTCAATTTTTAGTTGCACAACTGTTTGGTTGCTTATAGAAAACAGATGAACTATTTGGTTGAATGTCCGCGCAGGTGCATATAATTATATGTTTCACAAAATAGCGGACTCATTTTAGGCAATCGTTTAGTTTGTGTCAAAACATAAACTTTTTAGTTGCTAGAACCAAGCAGTTGCGCAACTAAAAATTGAATGTGCGTGTCTAGCCTTATTGTGAATTAATTTCACTTTTTTTTGTGTGAAGATATTGCTCGCTTGAAGTGAGAAATATTTTCTTTTGTCAGTTTCATTCTGTTTCTAGCAACTCAAGAAACTTCAAAACCAATAAGTTACCCTCTTGGTAAGAAAAAGTTGACAGCATAAAATTACTTAACGCAGTCTCATAAGAGAGACAAGTATTTGAATCAAAAACAACAAAAAAAAAAGCTACTTTTAGGCTGATCTTAAATTTTTGCAAGCTTTCCGATTATTTCTTAACCTTATTGAAGGAAATTCATCCAAACTTCGACAACCTTACAATCCACCTTTTCTGACTTACACTCAAAGTTTCCGATTGGTGTTTTTCAAATTCCTCTACGCTCACCTTTAACGTTTACCGATGATCACGTCACCAGATGTCCAATTTTTCCCATGATTCGCAATTCATATCAGCAATCGGCATCTTCAATTGTGACACTGGCTGTGTGGTGTGTCTATCCAGCCGCCTGTCTATCTGTCTATCTATTTCGATGTTCTTGCGCATGCTTGAGAGGGTCTTCAGGATGATTCTACGAACTTGGACAGCCATATATTGGATGTGGTTTCCTAGTATGACGCCGTCTCTAGGTACTTTATTATACAGTAAACAATCTCCACAGGCTGCGATTACACCGATCGTTAAGTTGTTCACCACCTGGTCAACCATATTTACACGATAAACTCTTGACATCTTAAGATTGTCGTTGTCTTCGTAAAAAACAAATAATAAGAAAACAAAGAGTTGTCGAAGTCACCATTCAAGGCGGAAAGACATTTGGAATTTTTATTTAGCTCTCATGTCTCATTGACGTTCCTTAGGTCCTCAGAGGTGGTTAAATTAAGATAAAATACCAACGAATAAACAACTATGAAGCTAGGGTACGAGTATCTTATCACATGGCCTGGCTGCAAGATAAGATAAAATATTGTGAATTCTTTCACCCCATTGCCATAAAATTGAACAAGCGAATTTTTCAGTGAAAAGAAGCCAGAAGATAATTTTATTTGCAAGAAAACAATATTACTCAAGCTTGGTAGGGAAAAAAAAAAACAAATCTGATAGCTCTGTTGACTGAACTTAAATAATATCTAAGTAGGTACTTTTCGTACAGTTTGCTCGGGCAAAACAGCCTCAACTAATATATTCGGCAAGCGTACTCTACTCGACGATAATCATAAAAGGAGACTTAAATGGTTGATATTTTCGACGCAATTAGAGTGAAATGGTGAAGACAAACTTCGCTGTTGAATTCTTAACGAGCTTCGTTCGTTCCATTCCATGGCTATATAAAAATATAAAATGAATGTCACTGAATATTATGGGAGCACTTTGTTAATAGAGTTTTGATAATCAGAATTTTTTAGTGTAATGTTTTTTTTTTAAATAATTTTATCTATGTTTTATGCACTTTAAATGGTTAAATTTGTCTTTGATTTGGTTGACATGCCTGGTGTTGTAATTAATATGTGTGGGCAGTTTTTGGTTCGATGACGGCGGCTAAGTGGCGCCCAAGCAAATTGAGGCGTGTTGAAATTTTTATTTCTTACAAGTTCTATAAAGCGATTCAGTTCGATTTAGAAGGTCGGTAGAGAGGATTTATGGAATGATAAATATGAGAATAAGATGCCAAGCCAATAGTATACATATGTTTGTGAATAGGGAATCCACTGATAGTAAACTTTACATGCATTTGTAGTTTCTGTAAATGCCAGTGGATGGTTTTTGGCAAAAAAAAAAATGTGGAAATTTGCATAAAAATAAATGGATTTCAAATATTGGTTGGGTTTTTGCTATCAATAGTGACGTTTTGCCCTAATCGGTAGACAGTTGTTTGTTTGTTTGTTTGTTTGTTTGTTTGTTGATATCATAAACTTGATCTTGTCCTCATTTACTTTAAGACCAAAAGGTCCCGCCTGATCTTTAACATAAAATTAGGAACGGCCAATGATGCCGATATCATTACACATAGGCCATTTAGATTTGTTGAATATTGTGCCCTCCTTGTTTATGCCTGCGCAAAATGTGATCTAGAAAAAGATTGAAGAAATCACATGATAGCGCATCTCCTTGCCGAATCCCCGTGACATATTTGGAATAGTTCAGACTTCAGAGGCGTTGCTCCCTAGATGCATATTGCACCGCTTATTTTCCAATGGCATGCGACATAGTTGGATACCCGTCAGAAGAGCGCCAAGTTGCCTTGTGGATTCTAACCTTGGAAACCTTATGTTACTTATCACCGTTTTACGAGCTGCTCGAAAATCTATTAGTCGGAACCCGTTGTCTGCTGTCGTTTCGTGGAGCCTGTACATATCAACTAATCCGCCGATTTTATAGCATTGGGGACTAAGCATAACTTTGACAACGTTCTCCGGACAGGCTAGGTCCAGAAGGTCCTCTTTGATAAGTTCTTCAGCAGGGCTGTACGCATATTAAGTTAATATTTTGGAACGTGGCTTTGATGCGGGTCACAGCGAGGCTCTCACTAGTCCGTTTAAAGTCAATAACTTTGCCTCTTAGCCGAGTTTCCACGACAAATCCGCCTCCTAATATTTGCATCGCAGGGCTAATAGGTTTCGCAATTTTTTCTTTTAAAACACCTAATTCTATCCATCGTATCTCCTGGATTGCGGTAATATCTGCCTTATACCGCGTGAGGACAGATTTAAACTTCTGATCGGCAACTATCACATAAGTTCAAGCACACTATTTTCTTTATTTGTGTTTTGTTGTTGTTGTAAAATTATGTTCAATGTGCCTTTCCTATTTGATTTTAAGTTGGTAATATTTAAAGGCCACATATTTGCAATTTGATACCTGGACATCATGCGTTCATGGAACTATAGCGGGACCAGATTAAAATGATGGACAAACAAATTCTAGCTTTATGTTGAAACTTTATTCATACCATTATGTATGGAAAAGCAAATCAATCAAATGGCCGTTCGGATTCGCCTGCATTTCTTGATGCGGGTGGTATACAATTTTTTATAACTCAAAGCGTTATTACGGCAACGGCGTCGCAAGGTCACGGCGGCCATGAGATGACCCCGTATCTAATTTTCTCCTTCAACTTCAAGTATTATGTCACTTATTATGGGATACAGCGCCATCTTGTTGGAAATAGTGGAATTGTCGATGGCGTTCCAAATGATATGGCAAACCTTACTGAATATTTTGACAGCTGAATGTCATTGGTAGCTTTGACAGCCGCTTAAACAAAATAAAAACAAATTGGAATAACTTTCATTGCTATCTGTATGTATGTATATATTCTGTATGTATGTATATGAAGGGTATTTTTAATAGGATGAGGTTTATAAGCACTAATAAACAGGCGTTATATTTAACAACTGACTGTGCCCACAACTGATTTGTGCCCAGTATATTTTGCCATTCAACGTGGTAACAATCATTATATTTATGTGTCTTTTTCACAACTTTTTCTAGTGTTAAAATAAATGAAAATTGAAAAAATTCAGCAATCCGCAATCAGCTAAGTATAGGTCTTACTTAAAAGTTATCCATTGGTTGACTTCGTTCGCGTAGTTGGTTAATCATAATGCCCGCACAACTGTCAATTAATGCGTTAAACTTCTCTCTCAACAATTATCTTTAGGGAATTTTTGCATGGGAATAAAAAAGTACCATAAATCTCACAAGTTTCGAGCTTATTAACCACACCCTATATTTGCAACTTTATTAATATAATTACCCACAATGCAATCACTTGATCATTGTTTATGGTGCGGTAGTTTTATAGTATACATTCTGGCACTCAATTATCACATGTTAGTGTGCACTAGATACTTCCATTTAAGATAATTACATTTTCCATTCATAGATTTCAAATTGCCAGTATTTTACTGATATGGGTGAAGTGTAAAATTCCAATTTCGATTTTAATCTTGGTTTAATATATTTAAAAAAAAAAGTAAAACAAAATCAAGTTTTGTCAAAGCCCACACCACAACGTATTACAGAGACTGCCTGAAGCCAGATAACTCCTCGCTGATGCAGACGTTAATTAAATTACGAAATTTTGCTTAAACGAACAAAAATGAAAACCGTGAAAACAGCACGACTAAACCACTTAATCGGACGTTCGACTGTCCCAGGTGATTTTTCTTTATAGAGCCTCCCAAATGGGGCCAATGTGGGTTAGGTATATGGGAATCGCGGGCATGCACTGCACAAGCACTAGCGCCGCCGCCGCTACTATATTTTGTGAAAGTGTATAAAATGTTAAAACGTGGTAGTCGTTGGCAGCATCTGTTGGCTTCTGATGGCGCCCGCCGCTAACACCATAACCACCATCAAATTGCCCAACACAGACAGACTAAAACATCAAAGTGAACTTAAATTCGAGGCTTAAAAATTCTGTCGTTTGTCTCATACTGTCCTCATTGCTACCTATATAGCGTCTAGTCGTATCCTATCGAAGTCTAACCTTCCTACATCATTCGATGCATGTATACTGCTGTACGCATCGGATTATTCGCTCGCGCAAAATTAATTGAACCACAAGTGGCTTAAATTGTTGCCGAAGTCTAATGTTCCTACACTGAAAGAAATATTATTGATATGAAGAAGGTTTTTACCAAAGCGGAAGAGGTAAGTTTCATGAAGAGACCAAAGGATTATGAACATAACAACAATGACAATATTACATAAATATAGTTTTTCAGTTTGAGTCCAAATAAAACTTAACGAAACTTAACGAAAAAACAGTTGGTCAAAGTCCTAAGGTAGAAATACAATGTTTGGAGCGACAAACGAATACAAGAAAGTTATTGCACGCGCTTATTTTTACGGTTTGTTATGTTTCGTTCAGTTTCGTTTAATTTGCGTTCGTAAGTTAAGAGCCCAACTTACTTCAAACTTCCGTTTAATGAAATAGGAATAATTATAAGGGACAGTTAATAATTAATTTCAGTTTGTTGATTATGGGTGACTTGTTCTTGTGAAGGTTCGAGAAGTTACTTTTTCGTTGAATAATGACATTAGCCATTAGCGTTCAGTGTTTAAAATAGAACTTATATAAAATTCTGAGGTGGGATCGACTAAGTTGATTGTCAATTTTTGTATTTGACGATAGCAATCTTCAAAACGACAGCTCTAGTTTTAGCTTTATGGATTCGGTATTCAGCTAGGTACTCTCGGTCTTTTTTGGAATGTTTTGAATTCTCGTAGATATAGTTGCTTGCAGTATTTCATTATAAAATTTAAAAAGTTCACCTGAAAAAAGATAGATATTTTCAACTTTCTTGACATCAGTGTATAAATCAACGGCAAGTAAACAGGAGATTAAATAGATATATGTAGCTTGTACACATCGTGGGGGCTTTGAAAGGCAATACCATTTGGGCATGGAGTAGACGGTCTGTGTGAGTATATCAGTTTGTTCGCATGTTAACGCAGAGTCTATCCTGAGATAAATGGCACGAGGTTTCGATTTACACACAACCCAATGACTTTAACAGCTACT
Source organism: Philhelius festivus (assembly GCA_963931855.1). Lineage (NCBI taxonomy): Eukaryota > Metazoa > Arthropoda > Insecta > Diptera > Syrphidae > Philhelius > Philhelius festivus. Next base: position 190,114,236 of record OZ007556.1, on the reverse strand, counting down.
CTGCAACATAGACCATATATACAAATGTGTAGGTAGGTAGAAGGATTTTTCATAAAAATAAAAAAAAAATAACCCTAAATGGTTAACCTCTCGAGATGGGTCAAATTAAAAAAAACGCGGCTCTTTTGTTCTATACGGCATGAGAAGCTTTTTTGGCATAGATCTTGAGGTTTTTCCAACAGAACCCTGCAATTATACAGGCAATGTGCATCAGCAACATATTCCTATAAAAGACCACCATTTGGGGCTAGAATGTGTGATTTATTGAAATAGTTAGTCAAACAGTTTACCGTTTATTATTCAAATCACATTCGTGTGAAATATATATTTTTGTTTAAATGCTTGAACTCGCCATTGCGCTTTTATAGGTAATATACATATGCAGCAGGTAAGCGCGAGAGATAGAGCTGGACTGCTGTGATGTGAGGCGCCTTTTGCAAGACACATTGCCATGGCATTGCGTTCAATAAAGGTACGAGACGGCTAAGAGTATTGTGCCGCGTTCTTTGAATCATATTTCAGATTATTAATGACTGTGAAATGATGTTGTAAACGTTCTAAAATGAGTGATTTGCGGCACGGATGCGCTTGATGTTTCATCATTTTTTTTTTCTGTTTTTTGTATCTGCGAGTGAAAAATTCGTGATGTGTCAAAGTTGGGGGCGAGGAATTCTTGAAGACAAGAAAAAAAAAAACTATGATGAAAGAGGACTATTTTCAAAACAGTTCTTGCTCAATGCAATACCTTTCATGAGGGACAAGTTGAGATATTTATTCTGAGCATGAAACTTAGGTATATTTGATCATATAGGACGGCCAACGAGTAAATAATAAATATAGAACATGCTTTAGTCTAGAGCAGTATGGTAAAAAGAATGATTAGTTATAATAAATTAATTTGTATTCATCAAAATGTTTATGGACAAAATTAAGAAAATTGTCTGGGCAATGTTGTATAGGTGGCGCTGCATGGGAAGCGAAGTACATCTAGTACTAAATAAAAACGAAACTGCAAGGCAATAGTGAACAATGAACAGTTAAATTGGATAAAATTATTAAAAATGCCGATTTTGTTGGGAGACAAAAAAAATGATAAGCAAAATAATAAAACTTTCTTATAACTTAGAACATTTATAAACAGATTGATAGAAACAAATGAATAATGACATAGTAACGAACTATTGACATTTGAATACCTTTTCGATTGGCAATTCGGAAGAACTCTGATCCGGGATGCCAATGAAACAAACAAACAAACAGATTCAATTTGATTCCGAAGTTTACATAAAGGATTTCGATTGGCGGGGTATATTTTAGCGGCTGTGGTGCCCATGTTTTTTGGTGACCTCTGTCAATTCTGTTGCTTATTATTAAGTTACTGATGCCAAATCACCATGGCAAGTATCACAAGATAAAATAGCACTAAGCATATTCATGAAACTATATAATTTTCCCCCAAAAAATACTTGCGTAAATGTGGGAAATATTTTGTGAAATGTCAAATTAAAAGTCAGATTCCATATTTCTTAAGTTTATCAGGTTTATTTCTTCACTTTCCGCATCAAATTTTTGAGATAATTTTATCAGATTTACAAAAAGTTTTTCCCATACCAACTTTGACAGCTCGTTTCTGAAGAAATAAAATTATCTGGTTTCCGAAGCTTATCAGGGGTTTCCGCGTTTACATAATTACCCTTACTATCAATATCAAATTGAGTGTTCGTTAGTGCAAACATTACGCGCATTTCACCCATTTAACGGTAGACATGGTGGCCCTTCACAGTCGACTCTTCAAAGTTAAGTTGCCAAATTTGAGACGACCAGTTCGATAATCAATCATCTAACATTTGTAGGGCAAAATAAACGATGGCGCAAAATTTTAAACAGCATAGTAAATATTAAAGTATTAGTATGATTCTACTTAACAATTTGCTAACTTTTTAGTAGATTATTAACTCTTTCTTAAATTTAAACATTTTCCGACTATTTTTTTTTAATAAATTGCTTCTTAACACACCTAAATTAATGACAGTTTATGCAAAAAAAAAATAAGCAAACAGACCTGTTTTAATGTTTGTAAATGCCAGAGTCAATGGTGAGCGCTATAGAACGATTATAACCAATTTTTTATGGCCCAAATTAAACCATATGGACTTACTTGACATGTGTTCTAAGTTAAGTACCTCTTGTACATATAAGTGACGCTACCAAGGTCGTGCGATTTGACCTCGATAGACTTTTTCTTGTGGGGTTTCCTAAAGTTGTAGGTCTTAAAAACTTTCTTTCAAAATAATACATATACATAAATTATACTCCTAACAGCATTAATGCCATAATAAGATAAATACTAAAATACCATTAATTACATGAAATTTCTGCATTTATTTCACTAATTTAAAAAAATCTCTTGCAACAATTTGAGATCCACAATATCCATTGTTGCTCATAACTGACTAATTCCTACTCATGCCTGGCAATACCATAAGCATTTGATGAAAGATGACACTTATTAAAATGTCACTTTTGGAGAAAACTTTGTTTCCAAAGTTACCCTCTGTCACGTCTACCATATCTAAGCTCCTCTTAACAATAACAAATAGAAAATAAATAAATTCAACTTTATGTCAAATTGTATAAGACATTAAGAAACCCGCCCCTCATTTGCATTTGACTGTCGCCAGTATAAATAATAAATAATAATACTCGTATCAACAAGAGCTATAATAAATTCAAGCTTATACTACTCGTTTCAACTCAAAGAGTCTACGTTTGTTACTTGTTTTTGTTTTTTTTTTTTTTGCTTGTGGGCCTAAACGATTCAACAAACTGTTTTTTGTTAGCAAATGTTAATCTAATTTCTGCGGAATGCACTTAGGAAACGGAACAATAGATAAATAAGCTCGTTATTCATGAAATACAAGCTGTATTCAAGTAATTGAGGGCCTAATTTAGGTGTGTCGGCATAGATAAGCAAATCGCAGCGGTATATGGAGAACCAGATAATAATTGCAGTATTAAGCAATTATGTATGCATATTGGCATAATTTAAAAAAAAAATTATTTAGTGTTTTGGTGTAAGCTTAGTCAATTTAACGGTCTAGCACCTTTTTAACCTTATGTTATAACATTGATTAATATATTCTTATCCTGAAAGTTGAAATATTTGAAAGAATCAAGATTAAAATATCTTTGCATAATGTTTGATGTTTATAACCAAACAGAACGAACTTGACAGAAGAAATAAAGCAGAGAATTTTACTTACTCCTTTCTAAAGCTCGTGAAATGTTTGACATATCACATCTTCTCTAAAGTAGTCAAGATTAACATTTTACTCAAAATCGAAGTTTTAAAGCTTCAAAGGCATAAATATAGTCAATATCTTATATTATAAAGACCTTGCGAACTGTCAGAAAAGGAAATATGTTACTATAACTTAGCTAAAACGCGAACAATTCTTCCATCACAAATGACATTTATTTAACTGTCATTTCTGTCATCAAAATTGTATGTACTCTCAAAACTCCCTTTCAACTATTTCTCCTGTTTTAAAGTTATGGTAAGTTCCTTCTATAAGACATTCGATCAATCATATAAATTGACATTTCGTACAATTGCTAGATAAAACCTCCCGCAACTGTCAAAAGGTCATTGGATCGTAAAAACTATATAAGCGATACAATCTTTCACACATACCAGTCAATGCTTATAATGTCAAATTAGCATATGGGCATTAAAGCCCACTAGGTATGCAAATGCACATGAAAACGTCAAAACCACTCAGTATTTACCGACTCTTATGGTTGGTCGTTAAAATATGTTTCCAAGTTCTATCGCTCGTTGATGTCCCGTGTAATCTTAAAGTTTAACTCATGAATATTTATTTGCTCACCACTTGTATCAGTGCAGAAGTTATCTACTTATGTACATACCTGTGTGCATTCCGTCCAATTGTTTATAGTTTATTGTTATGAGTTTGAAAAAGGTTAAAATGACGCTTCTGGTCTGGAAGCGCACATTAGACCAATTTACATAGAGTTGAACGATAAAGTCAGCAACTTGAGTAGTCATAGGTTTGGTCCATTATACTCTTAGTATTTGTTTTGACTTTTTTGTTGCACTTTTTTAATAGTTTATGAAGTTTTAAATGCATTTTCTTGACTTGCTGTTGCCGATAGTTTGTAGCTACTCCTGCAATTTGTTGGCTCATTTTATATTCTGAGTCAAGACTGTCTCACTTTATGTTTCACTGCAATTTATCTACACATTTTGTGGTTGCTCTTTCAGGTTGCTTGGTTCGGGTCGTAGCTTCTGGTATATGTGAATAACGTGTGTGAGGTCTTTGGGGGGCCCAAGGCTGCTTTAGAGTTTTGAAAGTTGACTGCTCGGTGACAGGGCAATTATGTGTGGGTGGATATGTAGAGCAATTACATAAGATTATTGTTGACATATTGTTGGGACACCTGTTTTAAATTATTGTTGTTGCTGGTTTTTTTTTATTGACAAAGTTATTCGTGTCAAGTTTATGTATGCTGTTTGAATTTTTCATTTAAGTGCTTTATCTAAATGCATTTTCTCTTTCATTTTCTCTTTGCAGGTATGTTTGGTTATCTTATTTCAATTGAAATTGTCAGGAATGTCAGAAAGTCAAGTCGAAATTCAAAAGCAGATATGTATAACTGATATCTTTTGGTAAGGTCTAGCTATGTATGAAAGTTCAGTTATCTCAGGCATGGTGAGTATCAAACATACTTTTATATAACGTTAAGTGTGGTCTAGTGAGATTAAATGATCAAAAATATGTGGATGAAAGAGTATTGCCAAAAATGAAAAATTATTCATTAATTAATGCATGATAGACGAATCTGGGGTTGAATTCCTTCATCCAGTTTCTAACCAGTTTCCAATAATATTTTATAAGTATTATGTCATTAATGTCTGCGGCTTACATTCCAATCACTTATATTCAGCGGAGACATTGCCAATTGATGGACTTAGTGTGGATTTGTGTCGTAAATTCGGCAATTTAAGTGGTTCCCAAAAATGGGAATCATCGCTAAACACGAGAAAGTGAAGTTTTCTTATTTGTACGTGTTGCTTGACTCTTAACCTTGTTATGACGATTTGTCTTTATTTTATAAAAAAACATACCAATAGTAAAATTTTCAATATATACAACAAAATGGCCGCCTTGAACTGTCTAACCTTATTAGGAAAACCCTATACTTTCTTACGATGACAGTAACTCGGTTTTCCTTGTCACCTCGAATCTTGAGGCTAAGATTTCAAGATTCCGTTGGCTGGAACCCGTTTCCCAATTTCCTCGATGCGGCTGAAGTTTTCTTTTTGGAGCAATCTGTCTTCTACTCCATTAGGCCTCCTCGGACACTTATAACCAAGTATCCAACAAATGTACATTATAAGGATTTTGTAGAGTGTGTACTTCGTCTTTCGAAGAAGGAGTTTAAAACCATTTTTTTAGCCAAACCGAATTATTTGCCTAATCTGCACTAAGGAACTGTTCACATGAGAGCGACCAATGATCGATGATTAAAAGCACAAATGCAGTTTAAAAAATGTATAAGCCTTTTATCTTTACAAAGACTAGACAAAATGATAGAAATCTAACTGAAAAATGTTAAGATATAAAAATTTGCGTTTCTATTGCTAAAATAATAGAAATTGAGTTAATAAATTAGTCATCACGAATTTCAATCTGATAGTTACGAACTGTCAAACTCTATTCGCGTTCCACATACCATCCACACTGCAAATAACCTCAAAATCATTCTTGTTTTTGTTTGTTTAATTGTATGTTTTCTTTGAACGTCAATTACAACGAATACAATAATGCTGTGAATGAAATGTCAAAATGGACGAATGTTCGTTCATTCGTTGATCGTTGTTCGCTTTCATGTCAATAGTCCTTAAGGTGTCACATGTGGAGTTGATGTTACTCCACTGTATAGTGCATCTCTATTTTTCCGAAACCCTGTGCATGTTTGAAATAGTAAGGAAGAGCTATTTTCTAGTTCAATATAAATAAATATATAAATTTCGTGGTGCAACAGCTCTGAGTGAACCAGGACCTAGTGACTTACAACTCTCAACCATCCCTGTGTGCGTGTTACCAGGAACGGAGGGGACCTACAATTTTCTGCCGATTCCGAACGGCTAATGAGCAGCACTTTCCATAACAAGAGATACTCTTGGAGAACTTGGCAATTCCTCGCAAAAGGCAGTACACCCCTAAAAAAAACTTTCTTGCAGAGGCTGAGAATCGAACTCGAGACCTTCCGCATGACAGTCCAACGTACTAACCATTATGCCAAGGGGTACTACTAGGGGTACTTCTAGTTCAATACTGCACCAAAAACTTACGAAAGTTATGCGGCACATTTGGATCATTTTTCCCAGAATCCCGAGATCGGTAATCAACTTTTAGAGCCAGCGACGCTAAATGGTATTATATTCGAATTTGTAACTTAAAAGTTGTCAAAAAGAAGGTGTGAGTTCCCATTTGGGCTTTGAATTGGGCTTGGCTCCCTTAACAATCGTGCTTGGTTTTTGATTTGATTTATGTTCCTCGTATTTGAAGACCTCAAATGGTCAGCCATCAAATCAATCGTAAGAAACTGCATTTTTGCGTTGTAGGCAAAATAAGAAAAAGTCCATAAGCTTATTAAATAATCGATATTCGATATTGGTTGAGAGTGTTTCTGTAAAATTTGATAATGCGTTTTGAAGAAACGATCGCAACTATCAAAAGCTTACATGTGCAGCTTTAGTAAATGTCACAAAGTTTGCTCTAAGATATTTTGATTTCTTGTTGCTGTTTTTAACTGAATCTTGATTGCTCTGCAGTATCTTCATATCTCAAAATCATTATCGGAAATGTTTTCATTGTTTGCATGATCTACAAACTTAACTTTTTAACTTCATTGATTGACTTCCAATCTAATTTGGTTCTAGACTAGAATTTTTGAATTGCAATGTTTGGTATTAGCTGTATGCCTCTTAAGAGTTTCATAAAATTCCTTGAGAACAATCAAGTTATCAAGCACTCTATGCTCAATATTTTTTTTTTATTTTCAAGACCAGTAAGCCTTCAATTTAAAATGTAATATCAACAATCGCTAGCTGCTAGTTACTTTCAACAAAAAACTCATTTCACAAAGCACAAATATATACCTACTTGAATCTATAAATATAATAAATGATCTTTCAACGACATGTCTCTATGGATTCCCAAGGTGGTCCACCTTTGCTTCCATTGTAAAACACCTTCAACCTCGTGTTAAATAGACTTCAGCTTCTTACACATCACGTTGCCTCCATGGTCATCCATGCGAAACCGTCAAGTATACCTCTTCCCTCATATACTCACAACTCACCTACCAAGCATAGATGTTTTGCACAGTAACAAGGGTGTTAAGTGCTCTTGTGCAGAAATAAATTGCATTCGACTGCTAAACATCATTTAAGTTTCATCTCCGCGAAGAGCGCCAAAGTCAGTAAAACCATCCGCGCAGTAGTTAGATACCGGCCGGTGTTATAATACTCAGTTACTATATACGTGCGCCAACACAAAATCACTGAATGCCTGTATCGTTTTTCCGCCCAGTGCTTCTCACCTCACCCACGCTGCCGTTACCGCAGCCACTGCTGCAGAGATACTCTCATCGGATCAGCCTTCCTCAGACATGTAAAAGCAGCCATTTAGTTCACGAACTAGCACTAAAACAATCGCATAGGAAGTATCTTGAAAGGTGTCCATGTAAAAGATACAATCTATTCATTACTATTGTGGCAGTGGCGGACGGTGTGGTGATGCCAGACGCTGCGATAGTTGAACGTATGTAGCTTAATATATAAAGATGCTCATTGAAATCTTTGTCGCTTCATTCCTAGTGGAACGATTTTAGCGGCCACTGAACGTGGCTTTGGCTTCCCGGAAAAGGTGCGTATCTCATGTGTCTTTCAGTGGGTGACAGTGACAATACCGATATCTATGTCCATCGAAACTGTTAAGAGATCCTTAGGAATATATAGAGACTTTCGGTAGTAATCTCTCGGTAAGTTCAAAAAGATAAAATACGAGACGCCTTCACCGACTATAGAAATCCACTCCAGAAGCCGTTACCAAGACCACAAACGTTCCGAAATTCCTTCACTAAGTGCTAAAGTCTCTCTAGACATAATATTTCTTTTTGTTTTCGTCTGCCAAGGGTTATTTCGAAACCTGATCCATTTCTGCGGGGCGAATATTAAGATGAAGAATGGGAAAATGAAACTGTGCTATGGGATATTCCATATCATCCCAAGACACGCCATCATTCCACCATGTGTGTTTGCATTAAATGTGGAATTCCAAAGAAAACCACTGCCAGAAGTAATGCACTCGGAATGTGCGTTCTCATTGTTTTTCCTTTTGCGTTTTTTTTTGTTGTTTTGTGGTGTAATTAGTGCAACAGCATCTCTTATACCAAATACTCTTTTACATCTCAGCATGTGAGTGGAGAGGAGACTTATTCCAGAATGCCTTGCCACCGCCCGCAGAGTTTTTAAACGATTCAAGTCCTTTGTCTGGTGTTCTACTAAACGTTTCTCGCCCATAAGAATGGAAGAATCTATTTTTAGCTGATCGAAGAAAAATGTTTATAGGTAAATGATGTGCAAAATCAAGAGTTCTTAATTTGTATTAAATATAAATTGATTGTATAGTTTTCGAGAAGTGTAAACGTTGTTCCTGGCAAAATGTTAATATCGCGTACTTATAGCGAAACAATAGAAATAAAATGCACTTTTTCGAAATCTGACCAAGGCTTCATGCAAATTAGATAAACATTGATAGATTTTTGGATTTGCACGGATTTAGTGGTTTTGTTGTGGATTTCATAAAGGTCTAGTAAAAGATCGTCATTTTTAAACTTTACTGTCATTTCTGGCAGTAGTTTCACAATTATGTATGTTCTGATTGGAAAATCTTTTTAAATGGGTTTAGAAAATTTTGACATTTCGTATTGGCATAAATTGACAAAATGTCTCATTTCAAGACTATCAAAATAATTTAAATCAGATTCCAAATTTTGCTTTATATGTATGTAATACTTAAGAACTTTACAATTTCTTACATCTCACTTGAGTGCTCCTTACCTCGTTTCTAATCCCTTTTTACTTGCGATATACAACATACGAGTAGACACTATAGGGCAAGTTCTGTATTTGGAAAAAATCGAACTCGAGATTTTGATCAAAGTTGACATTACGATGATAGCGAAGACGAAAAAGTGGTTCCGGAAATTCCGTCTGTTTGTCTGTATGTCTGTACCTCGATCTACAGCCTAGTCTATTGGAGGTATTTTCTTCAAATTCGTTACTTAAGGGTCTTCGGTGATTCCCTAGAGAAGAAAATGAAATTCTTTTTTAGATCCAAGACTAACCCCCCATACACCCCTAATGCAAAATCTTATTTATCTCAAAAGCGGCTCTAACGATTTTGATAAGAAAAATTAGGTGTGCTACTCGTATTATAGGCATGCACTACATTTTGGTCAAAAAAAAATTTAGGAAAAAATGTTATAGTACCATTTTTTTTTATTTTCGAATTTCTCATCAACGGCTCTAACGATTTCAACCAAATTTTTTTAAGCAGTAGCCCCCTGAAGTTTAAAACAATATTGTATATAAAAATATTCGAAAAAATATTTTTGGGTTTTTTTGAAAAAAAAAAATCCATTTTTTTTTTGAAAAATCAATTTCTTCAAAACATGTGAACTATTATTTTTTGAAATTATTTCCCGAAATTCATATTACTAAATATGGGCTTAAAATAGGCATCCCAAATTTTGTTCTTGAAAAAATTTAAAGAAATTTCTTATATAAAAAATTACTTTAATAATAAATCGATTTTTGAGCTTTGTTTGCTTTATGCAAATTTTATGATTCTTGAAATCAAATGGCAATGCATGAACATTTGAACATTTTTTTTCATTTATTCCATGTTTTATATGTATATTTATACATAATTTTGAAACTCCAAAGTACTTTTACAGAGCTTCAAAATTGACGCGTCAAAATTGGCGTGTTCAGCATTTCACTTTTTCTGATCTGTCTTTCGGAGCTCATAGAACGCTCTCAGAACACGCTCAGAACGGAAAAAGGAACAGAAATCCAAAAGTATTGTACGGTCTTAGTCAAAAATGAATACAAACTTTTTTTTTGACAACTCACGTTCTGCTCTAAAGTAAAAAAAGAAAAACCCCTTATAGCTTAAAACTAATTCTCTCATTTAACATAACGAACCGAATTTATATTTAATATTCTTTCTGTTTGAAATAATAGCGAAATGAACTTACATTCCTTTTCAAATCTCACTTTTAGTATTTAGAAAGCTGTCCTTAACCCTGGCCGTCAGAGAATTTTTGACTTCATTTTAACAACAGCTTCCATTTTGTATTAAAAATTTCTTGAATCGAACATTTTAGTTTACTCTTTTACCGTTGTAAACAGGGTAGTAGAAGAAACAAAAAATCTGCTGAGTCTAACATATGCAAGAGCTATCCTTTTTAAATAAACGATAAGTATTCGTCTCAGTACCACGATAAAAAAAAGACTTAAATCTATGAGAATTACCCTTCTTGAGATATACTCTTATTTTTTGACTTTGACGGTCTTATACTCAATAACAGTAATTCTCAAAACTGTTTGACAGCATGTTTGACGAATATGAACGTTTATCTTTTTCATCAATTTCATCCATCAAATATCGATCATGCCGTGCTTGTTAAACTTATTTGAGAACGTTAATGCCCCTATTAATGTTCTGAGGAAATAGTTGTAGTATTTTGTATCAGATAACATCTCTGGTTGAATAAAGGTGGGCAAATATAATGTTGTATCCAATAACCTCCCTGTTTAAACATAAGTCTAATAAACTTTACGTAGCGGAGTCCGATGGTTCGTTCATTTAAATTTTGAAATAAATAGATTCATTCCTTTGCTTTGTAAGTCTGTAATTTTCTGTGCATTTCGGCACTGGGACGAACGTTGATGCTTACACATCTTAACCGTGAACCTGACACTCACACTTTTTTTCAAATACTTTGAAAAGAAGAACCTTATATGTACTTGGTATCGCAACTTTCTAACTAAACGAAGGTATCAAGTATTTGTTAATTTACATGGATCGATTCATCCCTTTAAACGAGTTGACGAGTAGAAAAAATAAAAATGTTTAAATGTTAAATCGTTGATTCAAAATAGCTTTTTTGGCCTTTAGTCCACAAAAATTGGCGTTTCGTCCGGGTGATCTCACATGGACTCATCAGTTGACTGTGAGGACCTTGTCAATACGCAATTTTTGTTAAATTCAGTTCATCTTACATCGATTTTTTGACAAAAATCCAATGAGAACTATATCCAACAAAGATTAAAATTGTAATCATTAACGTTGGAAGTTTTTGCCCGTGGCCTGGTATTGATTCTATATGAAGGTTTTTATAATACAAATTCTATATACTACTAAAATAAATCAGCCAAGTAGAAGACTTAGCACTATTAAACGCCAATTTTTGTGGACTAAAGGCCAAAAAAGCTATTTTGAATCAATAATTCAACAAGTCCATTAATAGTGCTAAGTCTTCTACTTGGCTGATTTATTTCAATACAGTATATAGAATTTGTATTATAAAAACCTTCATATAAATGTTAAATCTACGCAGAAAAATTATCTTTTATTTATTATCTTTAAAGATATATGTATAAATATCGAATTCCATATTAGACCGAGAGCCCACAGCAATTTTTGGGTGTGATTGATAACAAAAAATAATTAGCGTAATTAGATAGGCCTTCTATAGTTATTTATAAATGTGAACGTCTTGCATACTCTAGTGGGCGCAATAGTGCATTATAGTGCATCAAGTATGCAGTTCTTTCCTAAGTCAAAAAAATTGAGATACAAAATTTGGCATAAGTTCAAAATGAAGAGCTAAGTGCCCTGATTGCAAATATCGAGGTCCAAGACGTTTTGAAGGTGGCCTTTTTAGTGCAAGAAGTAGCAAGTTATTATCGCGTCTGGCAGGCAGAAGGCTGTCTGTAAAACGTCTTGGACCTCGGTATTTTCAAGCAGGAGGCTTAACTCTACATTTTGGCAAAGTTGTTTTCACAATTATTTGGATTAGGAAAGAACTGCATACTTGATGCACTATTATGCACTATTGCTCCCACTAGAGTATGCAACACTTTCACATTCGTAAATAACTATAAAGGGCCCATCTAATTATGCTTATTATTTTTTGTTATCAATCACACCCAAAAATTGCTGTGGGCTCTTAGTCTATATCATTTTTTTTAAATAAAATCGTTATTACTCAAATCGTTATAACTATAGTTGCTGTAACTATAGAAGGATAACGCAAAAGTTGACAATCTATCGGAAGTTTTTATAATTTTTGCAAATGGCAGCAAATGTCAGTTCTATTTTCACATTGGTAAAAAAGTAAACAAATACAAAAGACATACGTACGTCGCCCTACGAGGACTCCTAAAAAACGCGGAATAATTATTTTAACCTAAGTTTTTCATTCATAAACAAAAATATAGCCAAAGAACTTTCTTTATACAATTTTTACATTATAGAATTTAATTGAAGAATAATCTTAAGTACGAGAATCCGACGGTTTGTTTAATTAATAGAATTGATGAATGTTTGTTGCCTTATCAAGTGCACTTGATTAACTACCTCACTCAAGTCGATTTTCTGGAAATTCTATTTTAAATCAAAGCAATTACATATTCTTTTCTACTCTATTTCATTCACTTATAACAATCAAACGTATGACATCAGAATGCACTTAGTTTTCTCGTCTGGCCAATGGCAGGCACTTTTTGAAGAGCTGCACAATCAATGTATTCGATTGTGCAATTGCAACAGGCAATTGACAATTTTCGTCACTTGCGTCTCAATTAGTCGTGCATCTAGAGAAAATAAAATAATGTAAAAGTCTTTACAAAACACAACTTCTGATAGCCTGATCTGTGTACAAAGTGTTTTTTTTTCAGCTGGTAGTGCTGCGTTACATATACAAAAGTTCATTTCATTCTTATCGGGCGGTGTAATGCATTTAATCGGAACGAGGAATCTGGCGCGAGCGTTCGAAAGATGGTTTTTTTCTCTTCTTTCGTTTTATAGATGTTTACATGGAATTTCGCAAGAACACAAATTACACGCCTGTTATGGATGTGCATGTGTGCCTGAGTAATGCACAAGCAAAATCAACGACGACCATGACTCGACGACGACGACGACGGGCGACAGCGATGGTGGCGACAGGAATGCTCCATGCAATCATTTGTACGAGGGTGACAAGCTGGTTGTACTAGTACTCGTACTGGTACTGGTAAATGCTGCCAGTGGCAGACACCCCTATCAATTTCGATGCAACAAACGTGTGGAAGATACTCTGTTGCTTGGTGGAGGTGGATTTGGAAGATTGCTTCGTGTTGCATGCATTGCATATATATCTACACTTTTGCAGATTGATGACAATTTTGTGTGGTTTTAAGGTTGTAACACAAATAATCATATACAGATGTCTTACGCCTATGGAGCAGAGTGACCTATGAAATTGAAAAAGCTTTATTCTATAAAGCTTTTTAAAAACCATTTTTTCTACGAGAATCAAAGTTCTTTTCGTAGGATTTTGTAGGATAGGATTTCTCTTCTCTCAATTATGTGTTGCTTCTCTTTTGATTACCCTTTCCTACAATTTTTTTTATATTTGCAATATTCGTTCACCCTTCACCCCTTTGTAACGATCAAGCCGCAGACAGTTGATTTTTTTTATACTTTCAAGATTTTTGTTTCGGTTGTCTGAGGTTTGCGATAAATATAAAATGTGTGCTTCTTGGGTTTGACCGATGGATATATTTAAGTTGGTTGATAATTAGAAAGATTTTTTCAATAAACTGTGTCTTCGGTAGTTATGTATTTGTACATAGTTTAAATGACGAAAGGAATTTCTTTATTTAATTTTTTTTTTTCATTCGTCTGAAGTTGATTTTAATAAAGAGCACATTTTTGTTGCATAATTATGTAGTTGCATTCGCCTTTTCTATTTTGTAAGAGTCCAGGAATATTATATATACATATTATATTTTTATAGTAATGTAGGTAGGAAGATACCTACATAGGTCTTTTTTGGGTTTATTATTATAAATTTCAAGATTTTGGACAAGAGCTTGTTTAGTACATATGTATGTATTAGGATAGTATGTATGTATTAGTTTGTAAATTTTTTACTTATGTACAGTATGTACATATATATATGTACGTAAATATGTTTGTATGTAGGAAGATAAGATAAGCATTTAAATATTTTGAATACAATCATTTATCAATTAAGAACTTTTTGTATAAGATGGTCTTTTAAATAATTTTATACTTAAGTAGGGCTAGAGGACCTGCCTTGATACATTTTTACTTAAATTATTATTAAACAAAAATAATTAATAACTTTTTTTTTTTTGATAATGTAAAAAGTTGGACATTAATAAATAGATACAGAGTATACAAATGTTCCTAGGTTCTTATTAACATAATTCCTTCCTGTAACTATTATGTCTATGTGATATGTACCTACAAGAAAATTTGTAGACACCTACTAGAAAATTTGCGCCTACCGCCGAGACGATATAGACCCTCCGCCGATCCGGTTTTAACTTACGAGGCAGGTACTTGTAATATATGTACATATGGCAGGTTATGAAAAAAATTAGCTCGAGATTTTGATCAATTTTGTTAATAGGATGATAGAGAAGACGAAGAAAAAAAAGTGTGTCTCGCAATTTCACCTGTCTGTCCTTGGTATTCAGGCGTACATGCCACACATTTGGCCAAAAAGAAAAATAATATATTTCTCAAAAACGACTTTTACAATTTTGTAAAAATAATTCAAATAATTAAATTAGGAAAATGATGCTTTTTTGTATTTTATTTTAAATAGTTATTTTTGTTACCTCACTCAGAGAAATAAAAAGTCATTTATGACTATTTTTTGACTATTTCCATAGTCCGAATAGCTACAGCTATGCAAAATAGTTACAAAATAGTTATTTATGACTATTTTTATTTGTTATTAATTTTATTACTTTTTTTCTAGTTAATATTAACTATAAAGAAGTTACATACGACTTTTACAAATAGTTATTTTGGTAATAACAACTATAATCCCAATTAAACTTGACTATCCACATAGTTTATTTTGATTATATCGAATAGTTATCTATAACTATACATATAGTTAAACTTGACTATTATACGCACATTGTTGTTGCGAGTTGTTGTTAAATGACTATATAAATATAGTTACCTCTAGAGGTAGGTTAAAAGAGAACAGAGTATTTGTAAACTGAATAAAGAAAGAAACAAAATACTTTTAGGTTTGAGTATATATGTACATACATATGTGCTAAGTCAACAACTTCATGTTTGTGAAAGTATTTATTTTGTAAGTCGATAAATTATATTATAATAGCGATGTATTATATTTATTATTTTGCACTTATGGGAACCGAAATATAAGTGCGGTTGAAATTCTATCTACTAATTCCAACATTTTACGTCGAAGAAAACTAATTTATTATCTTCTTGACTATTAAAATGTTAATATATGTTATTAAATGTTAAAGAATTGAGCACTTATTTATCTACTATTTCAGAGTCATATTGAACTATTTTAAGTAGGTATTGGCTTATGATATTTTTTTATTCTATTTAAAATTAAGATTTTCTTATTTTGATTATTGGGAAGTTAAAACTTACTATTAAGTAGTCAGAATTCTCCATAGTCGCATTCAACTATTCTTAGTAGTGGTGTATTACAAAGCAAAGCATATTGTATAGTCATTTATATTTTTAATTATTTCATAGGTTAATTCTAACTATGTTTAACTATTTTTTAACTATTTTTGAATTATTTTTGATGAAAAATAATGAAAAATAATCATTTCATAAATTTCATGGAAAATTATCAAATGACTATTGCAATAGTTATAAAAATAACTATTTTTTTTTTCTGAGTGCTCTAGTAGAATTTTATTTTTTATATTTGTTTTTTTTAAATTTTTTTTCTTCTTTCTCATAGTGAGAACAACATTTTAAAAAAACCTTATTTTAATTTAAAAAAAAAAGTGCACATTTTTATTTTTGATAACGCAATATTCAAATTATGTGACTACGTAGCTAACTAACTATGAGTGGGTAAATATAACTATAAAATGAGTTGAAAATTCCCCTCCAACGTAGTGTAAGCACTCCGGATTCAAAGTTAGTTGATAATAGTTGTGTTCAACCAGCTGCACTGGACTACTCTGGGCAGACAAGTGTAGCTTTTTGGTGTTCATTGGAAAAATTTCTTTACTGACTTACACTGATTAGCGTTCAATGAGCTGAACTAGTGTACATTATCTTGCCCTACCTTTTGAGATAGTGCAGGTTGGTGAAAACTGTCAAAATCAGCTGATGTCATTATTTGAATTAATTTGAATTTTGTCCGCGCGTTGTGTTTTCGAATTTAAATTTAGAAAAAAGGCATGTTTTTAAGATCTGACGTATGACGTTTTTACTTTAGTTTGCTCTGACAGTTTTCATTAACTTACACTGCACTACACTACTCTACACTGGCCTCTTTCTGGTTGAACACAACTAATGATTTTGACATTTCACAATCACGGTTTCAAGTTTGTGCATTGCATATGACATTCATTTGTATTATCAAACCAAACTGGGAAATAAATCTTTGTTATGTTTAAATATTGCGAACGAATGTTTGAAATTACGTTTCAGAGGGCCATAAAAGTAGAGGTTTTTCATTAGAGGTGTCATATTCTTTAAGTTTTATTAGTAATTATTTCTGTTATGTTAAATGTGTTGAATTAAATTTCTTTTTCATCCCAACAATAACCATCATTCCAATTAGATTTAAATAGCTCTAGTTGTAAGTTCTCTTGTTGAACTAAAGAGCTATGATCTATGATCAACGTTTTCTTTATTGATGCAACTTTGTGTGATGTGTAATCTCACAGAACATGAAGATGTTTTTCATTTCATTGGAAGGTGTCCCGTTCCCGTTCTAAGGGAAACTATAGAAGACATAAAACTGGAGTACTGACTTCTTAACAGAAAACGAAACCATGGATCTTCTTAACGAAATAGATGTATCGAAAATGTTAAAATTCTGCAAAATAGCAATTAGTTATCGAAATAGAATAAAAGATTAATACTTTTAGTTAGTAACTGTAACTTTATTAGTTTATCTATCGCGAAGACTTTTGGTATTGGCTCGAACACTTAAAAAAAATTAAGAGCTGACGATAAGAGCGATTTTATTTTAATTTACGAGTAGCCCGAATGTCCTTTGGAAGGAGTCTGTTTTTATAAGATTTGATATTATGCACTGACTTGATTTTATTTGAAAGCAATTAAGCTTCTCTTAAATCGGAATCTACAAAACTGAAAAACTCCTACATTTTAGATGTTTGGTGTCACGTCGATCGCACTGACACCCAGATCTTTTACACCAGAACACAATAAAGATATTGGTTAAACGATATATATTTAACATTTTTTTTAATGTTTTAAATGCACAGAAAACATTGAATCAAGTTTGTTAACTTTTCCTGAATCCCCAGAAATATGTATTACAAAAAAGTTAATATATCTACTAATGACCACATAAAAGTGAAAAGAGCAAAATTTGGATATTCCGTTCAAAAACTACGATTCACGATCGTCAGACATTAAGGAACATTGAAACGTCATATAAGAGACTTTCTGGAAAAGTGAAGCATGCAAGATCTCCAAAACCCTTTGGATTGTGTTGAAGCAACTGCCAAGACAAAATTTCTTTCGAGCAAATAAAACAACTATTTATCCAGTTTTGGTTTTGGGAACCTATGACCAGAAAATTTTATACATAGAAAATCTTCTGACTATAGGAAATAACAAATGAAATACTCTGTCTAACGCAATGCAAAGAAAGCGACGCGGTGAAACCTGAGTGAAGTACGCTTTGGAATATGATGGCATGCATATACAAATTTGAAGATCATATTATCTTACAATATGTTTTTATCTGAAACGGAAAGTTTCATTAAAAACGCAATAGCCGTAAAAGCTTCATGTCCAACCGAACCACTTGAGATTTGTCGGGGTACATCAAAAAAAATATATTCAAGGCAGTTTAAATCACTCCATGTATAGAAATGAAGTTTGTAATCCTGTGAGCCTTACCAAATATTCAAAAATATTCGGAACACTGAATTTAAAATTAAAAGTTTCGACACTAGACACATGCGCAACTTTCTATGGATTTTAATCTAAGATAAAAGTAGCCCAGCAGGCCCAGATAAGAAAAAGATCTTTTGGGTTTATTACAATACATAAGTCCAGATTTTAGTTATTTTTATAAAAATCTCAAAACAAATTTCAACGAAATCAACATTTAATCAGATTAAAGAAGTGAAGACGAAGATTAAAAACACTTTTTTAATATTGGTTTTCAATTTTTGATTTGTTTTTTATTAATTTACAATGCATGATGAAAAGTTTGTTGTTTTTTTTTTGTATTTTCATTCATTCTATCTGAACGTTCAAAGTTGGTTCTCATTCTCTGCTAAAAGCAATATATTTTTCTTTATTAAGTTAGGAATAAGAACTAAAGTTGACACAAGAACTGGAAATTTTAACAGAATAGACAAGGAAAATCAGCTTAAGTAGTCTTTAGACCAGAACAAAAAATTTCTTTAAAATGGAAAAACAACTAAACTGCAGATAATTTAATTTAATTTTTAATTAGAAAGAGTAAAATTATCTTTATTTAAATTTTTGATTCAACCTGAACGGAGTTTCCAATTGCCCAATATAGTCATTTGTAATTTCACGCGTTTGTTAAAAACTTTAAACTGCTCTCCTGAAAAATTAGTAAAAAGTACTTTAGCGACTTTTCCTTGTGACCACAGATCTATACATGTACTTAGCTAAAAAAGAAGTAAATAAACTTAAAAACTAAAACCTAACCTTCCTGTTAATGCTGTTCTTCTTTCTTGAGACGAGGAAATAATTTTCACTTTCGATTCTGTCTACATAATATCTCCAAGAAAAAATAAACAAAACAGAAACAGAAACATAAATATGTACCTACGAGTACTTCCTGGAGAATACAAAGTCACACGAATGCATTTTGATTTGAAAGAGGGAATAATTTTGCACAGATTTCGATTGTTTAAAAGAAAGTAGCTAAACATCCGCTGGCATGTAAGAAAAAACCTTAATCTAAATCTCAGATTTCATTTTTAGCATTTATAATAAAACTAGAAATTTTACCTTTATTTCAAGTGCTTGACCTTAAAGATCTAATCAATAATCCTCAAGTTATAAGCAAATCAACATAACCTACTTACATAACATACAAAATCCATTTCCATTTTTCTATACCTACCCAAAGCAGATACACTTGAAAACGAAAAGATATTGCCAAAATCCAAACAAGAAAATTCCTACCAAAAAGTGCAATATGTACCCTGACAAGAAATCAAAATAAAAAAAAAAACAAAAACACCAGCCAAGGAGTCGCCGCGGCATACACCAGCCACCAAAACCAATAAAGGAACACAGGAAAAGGCAAATATAAAAACAAAAACAACATCCATCCACACAGAAATTCTACGAATGACAAAATATAATAAGAAAAAGTAGAACAGAAACAATATAACCCCGGTGGGAAAGGGATGCGCTGTGTCTGGTACGATTTGTTTGTGCTATAAATTTTGATGAGAACAAGAGAACGCTTGTCGCTTAGTCGCTTACCCAATGCAAAGATACATTTTTCGCTCTCCTACATTGTGGTCATTGTAGTTCTCTTTTCGCTCTTGATTTTTGTATCTTTGTCTGCTAAAGTTTGTCTGCTAAAAAAATATCTTAGGACATTTTTTTGTATGGAGATGAGACATCTGTATATGATTATTTGTGGTTGTAATCTGAGATATTTTGAACACAGATGTTGCAGATGGTTACTGCGGGAGATATTGAGAAATAATAATAATAATGTTTGTTACAAAAATCACCTGGTCAATGGGTTTGTTAGGTAGAGCTAACGATTCGAAAGATACCTGCAATCTGCAATTCTCCTTGCTAAATGTGTTCTTTTGTGGTCGACTATATTCATGGGTGCAGTATATCTAAGCTGTCAATTTCTATCCTTCTTTGAATTTTCTATTGATATGACTTATAAAAAAGAACTTTATAATTCAAAATCTTCATTCCCGAGAAAATTTAATAGGACGCTTTTTCTTCCGCAAGTATCAAATCGTTCTAGTTTAAAGATGACAGCTAATCATATCGACCTTAGTCAAAACAGAATAATAAGGCGGAAAATTTTAAACATTGCTATTTTAAGGAGTAAAACCAGCTCTGCAGTCATTTAGTTGCAGGTCTAATTTCAAACAAATCTTCTTAATTGGATTTCGAAACGTAACGTATGCATGTTTAAGTTGAACAACCTTTAATTTGAAAGATAAAGAACTCAAGTATATACACAAGATTGTTGTAAATGTCAATTACATTGTTCTATGTAAATGGAGAAGAAGTATAAGTACATCGATAGTGACGAAACTAAAGGATTTTTCAATTGGCTATGATAGATTCATGTGACATGAGGAATGTGGCAGCCATGTTGTTTTGGTGACATCTGTCAAATCTGTTGCTTATCATTCAATTACTGATGCCAAATTTTTATGGCAAGTAACACGGTTGAACACCACGTCCAAATGATAAAGTTTTACACCTACACCCTTATAAGATTCAACTGACCTAGGAGCTCAAAGTTCATGACCGCACATAACACACCACAGAGATGACGTCAATTGGTGGCTACCAAGATAATGCGATTTGACCCGGCTAGACTGTTCCTGTAGAGTTTTCTAAAGTCGCAGGCCTATGCGAATAAATCAATTGAAAGAGTTATTGTGACCTCTAGTCCAAATGCCCAGGTACGATTGGGCTCTTCAGTTAGATGCTGTCATACCATATTCTAAGACGCAATATATTAGTCGACGATTTTATCAACACTAATAATATTTACAGCACGAACGCAATTTTCTTTCAATTGATTTATTCAATATAGTCCACAAAAACAAAAACTATAAAATTTATTTTTATATTTTTTCGTTTTTACTTCTTCTTATTCTATGCGAATAAACTTAAATGAACCTTTAGGTGAATATAACACAAACACAGTTCATAGCTCAAATTCAGCCGGATCCATGTGGAAGAGTCATTGAAAATTTGACCACTACGATCCGTGCCGAGGCGGACATTTGAACAATGTCATATTCCAAACGTAATGACTTTTCAAATAAAAAAGAATGTTGTTAATACCTCACACACAGCTTGTTTTATTCCATTTCAACATCTACTAGCGCTTATTGAAAAACTTTTTATTAAATATATAAGCAGCTACTGTTGAAGTTAAACAAGCGATTTAAGGCATTTCAAATTAAAAAAAAATCTTGCTTGAAAAATAAGTTTTAGAGTTAAATCCTGTTAAATGTTAAATTAAATGCGAACGTCACGCGAAGTATTGTATTTACAAAAAATCAACTTGGAACTTTTTTGACCGAAGTTTGTATGTAGCCTTAAGTTGTTCCAAGCTCTTGCTTGTTGAGTCACAATGCAACAGGAAGAGTTCTTGAAGTGATTCGCTGTTAAATTTGTCAGTGTTGTCAAAATAACGCTGAGCAAAATGCGCCAACTTTTGAATTTCGTTCCAATTGCATTTCTCGAGCCCTCCGTTTGATTGTTTAGACCGCGAGCTAGCGGTGCAGGAGGCCACCTAGCTTAGCACAGTGTACATAGGTTTAAAAGCGTGTATTGGTCCGGTTGAGTGAGTGATCTGAATTCGTGATGATGGTACAACAGCAAACACACAATAAGATCCATTAAAAGCTTCAACATCTTTTTTTTTAACTCAATACGAACGGGAAGACTCCGTCAGAATGATTACAATTCCCAATATTAATTCCATCCACAGGTTCAAATTAGCTATTGTATCAAAATGACCTACTACAGCGCTAATTAGGCCACAGGACTAGACTGCCAGAGGTCGCCATTTTTAACTACCTACCGATATTTAAATAAATAATACTGAATTGTGGCATTTTGCCATATTTGCGTTTTTAAAAGTGAAATAGCCGATTCGACGTTATTTCATAAACAAAAAGTTTCTTGGCATTACAGTGTAATCTGTCTCAAGGAACACCTCTCATAAACGGTACCTCTCTCAATAGGTACCGTAATGTCAAGCATGAGTGTCAAATTTTGCAGTAATTCCTCTTTCGAAACTTTCACAGACAAAAAATCGTATCATATTTATCACTCAAATTTTATTTTGAATTTTGCTTCAAGAGATTTTTTTTCGTCGCAAATATTCAAATTCAATTTTTCTTACCTCCGCGGAACGAAATGAGTCACTTTACGCTTGAACAACGTTGGGAAATATTGAAAACTTATTTCCAAAGTGAGTGCTGTGTAGCCCAAACAGTGGTTTTTTTGAAAAAAAGTTTTGGACGAAATGAAGCATCCACTGTGCTGTACGCAAGTTTGTCCAAAAAAGTTCGTGAGACTGGTATGCTAGTGGACAACACTTTGTCTTGTAAGGTGTTGGTTCAATAAATAGTAAGCTTTGCAAATTATTTCCAGGAACATTTGGTTTGTCTACTTATTTAAATTGTTTAACTTTCAACTTGCTAAGTTAAAGTTATTTCAGAAATAGTATTTGCTTTGTTTTATATTTTTTTTAAATGTTTATTTTACAATGAAGATAGAAAGTAATTTCTGTTTAAGTGGAGTGATTGAATTAAATTCAATTAAAAGCTTGAGCTTTTAATTGAATTTAATTCAAAAGCTTGAGTTTTTAATTGAATTTAATTCAATCACTCCACTTAAACAGAAATTACTTTCTATCTTCATTGATTTAATAGTCTGACCACGGACATTATTATTCTAGGTGTCTGAATTTAATCAAATTCCCCTAGGAAAATAAAATTCACAGTTTATTAAAGCTGTAAATTTTATAAGAGTCGGTAAAAATCGACCAATATTTGGGTACTGGACAACCGGGACTGAACAACCCGAGTCAAAAACCAAGACAATTTTTCATAATGCTAATTTTGAACCATGTACATTACAAATATTATAATTTTTAGAGTTTAAGTCATTTTATAAGTTAGGCCCCCTATGTGCTAACAAATTTCTACCCTATATATATTATCCTCAAGTTTCACAATTGTATATATTAAGTTCAATAAAAAACCTTGAAACCAATATTTGGGTCTTAGAAGGGTACGGCAGCATCTAACTGATGAGCCCACTGTCGTACCTGGGCAAAACGCACCTTGGAGTTGAGGTCACTTGAGCTTTTAATTGTTTATTTTACGTTTATCAGTAATCGGCTTTGGATTCGAATTTAAGAGAAAGTGTTTTTTTTTTCAACTGCTAAAATTTATCAGGGACTTCACCAATTTAAGATATCTTTTTAGTAATTCTTAATAATTAATACGCATTTTAAATTTTTGACAAGAATAATTAAACTAAATGTATTGTTAAAACCAACAATAATTAAAACTCTATAAAGGTTGTCCTATTCGTTTGTAGGTTCGTACAATCTGTTTTAGTTTCCTCAAAGACGTTCGCCCAATACAACGATGAATTTGACTTTCATAGAAAATGCTATAGTTCCACCTCGAACCTCGATACAATCGAAAGATTATACCTACTTCTAGCACACTTCGATGGGTTCGATCCGAAAGACCATTATATGCTACAGAAGACCGAAATTGCAATTCATTGTCTGATAAAACTTTCGCTCCAGAATTGCTGTGTTCTATTTTGGCGAAAATATTTTCCTATGTGGGTCGTCTGTTATTTTGCAATTTCTTGTTCCTCCACAAAGGGTCAATCGATTGGAGTAGAAGCCAAGTATCCGTGATCCGTCCATAATACCAATTCGACTTTGCAAGAAATTCATACCTATTCGAAATCCACTCTTCTATAAAAGCCTATACCTAGAACATAAGAGTTTGTTTGCTGATTGTACCCGCCCTGGGATATCTCTATTTCGAGTCGTTATTTATGTCTGTCATATTTACAATTTGCCTACGAATTGTGCCTCCTTTTACTACTCTGCTGGCTTTGCGGGAGTGCAATGCATTTACATTAAGATCCGCACTCGTCTCGAGAGCAATATATATTCTCTATATATGGAGACAGAGACAATGGGGCTACAAAACGGATCTCTGTCAGATTTGCGCTATTGTTGTTTGCCGATGATGACGATTGTCTCTCACAAGGAGCACACGTTCATAATAAATTGCATCGCCTTGTTGACGGAACTTTGAGGCAGACACTCAGGACTTAAGGAGGCGGCACGGTGCGCGGTCGGTGCGGCAATGGGGCAACACGATGAACCGTGTGCAGTGGCAGGAGTAAATGCCAAGTGGAACTCTGGTATATTCGAATATAGATTCTACAATTCAAATTGATGTTGGAATTTATGCGGCATGCGTGCAACATCAGAGTGCAGGCAATTTATTGACTTTTTGGAGGATTTCATTTCGTCTATAAGCAGACGGATGGACAAAGATGATAGTGTCTGCTGGGTTAAGGTGTTGTTTTAAGTGAATGTGGTAAGTTATTGGTTTGAGGTTTTTTTAAAAATTTATGGCAATACCATGTAGACGAAAAACGTGAATAGGATATTTACAGCTCAGATAAATTAAAAAGAGGAAGTATATCTACGAATGTGAGGTTTTCGATTAAGAGAAGTGGCAAAAAGATTTATGCGATTTTTTCATTCAACTTGTTCGAACATTTTCGTAGACCTGCTGGTATTTATTCAGAACTTGTCGTTTTATTAATATGCTTGACGTGTTAACTTCAAGTAAGGAAATTCTTATCGAATTCTTTGTTAAAAATTTAAAACGAAACTCGACAAATGTGACTTTTTTGCCGGTTTAATTCTAAATTTGTAAGATTATCAGCAGTTCTTACACTGAAATCCGCAGATTTAATCTAAATTTGTCTACTTGTTATTTTCTACAAATAGGCACTTTCCAAGAACAAATTGAACGCGTACGACTTTTTGCTTGAGATGTGTACCATTATACCTAACAGGATTAAGAATACCTTTAAGACCTGAAGAAATATTTTGTTTCGATTAAAGCTGGTTTAGAGAAGTAAGTTTCCGTTCTTACAAAGCCAACCCATACGAGTAAATCGGAAAAAGCACAAACAAGTCAGAGACTATTGCAGCGTTGTTAAAAAAAAGAACCAAGTTCTTTCATTGCCAGAAATTAAGGCAAAAAGCCTTGAAATGTCCCAAGGCAGTAGAAATTTTTGGTCTTTCGACAAGAGCTTAAAAATATCAAATTTCTCTTCGGTTCAAAGCTCATCTGCAACAACTACTATGTAGCTTTTCAGATATGGCAAATGTACTCGCGGCTAATTTTGTTGCTGGCTCTAAGTTGCCTGACAGCACCATTGCCCCTCCTGTACTTGTGAACGTAAATTATTCAATAGGACAGGTACTCGCACAATTGTATGAACACTTCGAGATCTTAAATCAAATCTGCTGGTCCTCATTCTTCTGAATCCTGAATTCTTCCGAGCTGGAAAAACCATTGCAAAAGCTTTTTTATCGGTCCTACTGCTATGGAGTCTTCCTTGGAAGATGGAAAACAGCATTTGTCCAGCCTGTTTCTAAAAGAGGTGGCACTTCTTCTCCCTTCTAATATTGACAAATTGCATTCTTTCAGAGGTTATGAAATCGCTGATCAATAAATCAACTCAAGAAATATTTTGAAGATCAAAAGTTTTGTACTGTCTGGGAATACGGCTTTCGCAGCAATCGTACGGAGGATATGTCTTAAAGAAGATCTTTTTTTTGTTTTTGAGAAAGTAGGATTATTGCACTTGATATTTCTAAGGCATTTGATATAGTTTGGCATCAAGCTCTCTTATCGAAAATGTGTGCGTTTGGTATCAATGACACCTTTATTTTCTGGAAAGAAATTACCTTCTGGGTAATCCAATACTTGTTGTATTGAACAGGTTCAAGTCTGATTTCCACAACAAAATAAATGCTGGTGTTCCCCAGGGCTCCGTTTTGTCTCCGACTTTCTTCCTCATTCTTTAAATGATCTCTTGTCTGAAACCTCTAATCCACTTTATTGTTTTGACGAACCTCAGTTTCTGATTCTCGTTCTCAAATGTACGTCCATATTCTTGGGAACTATGTTCAAGGTTTAAATGAAACTGTGAAATCGAATTAATTGTCGAACTAAAGCTCAAACTAAAACTTTCAATGTGAAACTGGGGTAAGATTTATAATTTAAAATATACTCATTTAGAAACAAACGATTATTTGTTGAAAAAAATGAATCGAGTCGTCTTTCTCCATTCATAGATATGGACAAGGTTTAATGCAATGATCCAGAATTGGATCTACAAATTAGTGATTTTTCCAGTGCGGGATTACAGTAGAGGGATTACATAAAACAAATCTCCAAGAAATCAATGTACAGGCCCCAACGCATGATGAAGTATTATCTAACGATTTCTGTACACATACTAACCTCTGACATTCATCAGAATTATGAACGTGTTATTTCGGCGATTAATTTACTTACAGTCTCACGTTCCTTCATAATTTTTAAATTTGAATATTGAAACAGGGAACAGATGTCTTAACATTAATCTTCAAAATGTCTCAATTATATGAATGGGAGCCGAGAAGAATAATATTGAAAAAAATAAACTTAGGCACCAATATGATTTGTTTATTGAAAATTACAAGCACAAAATATTACAGTAACCAAATTTTCTTGGTGGTATCCTCAAGTAAAAGAAACCAAAACGAGAAAAGACATCGAAGACCAAGAAAACAGGGAGAGCGTTCTTAACTCTAGCAAGTACAAATTTATTCGTAGAGGTTTTTAATTTGTTTTGTTTTCTAAAAAAAAAAAAATAAAATAAAAAGCCGTTCTTAATTTTCATTTAAACATATTTAGCTCTTAATTATTGCATCATAACATAAATTGCCTACAAACATCAATGTCCTTCTTCTGTGCCTTGAATTACGAAATGTCATAACATAATTTTCCCAGCCAAGAAAAAAAAAGGTTACTATATCGTAGATGGAAGGCATTAAGTTGAAAAGATAATTTTCTTGGATTTTGAAAGCCATTTATCCAAACATGCGACTCGTCAATAAAGATAATTTTTCGACCAAAATTGGAGCCCTCTTCCAAAAGGTCTGAAGCCTAGTCACCGAACAAACGGTCATGAACTTTTAGCTTCTAGATCAGTTGGATCTTGTACTAGTGTAGGTCTATGCCCCGACGCAAAATTCGTCAACTTGAAGTCTGCGAAAGGCCGAATTCTCGTGCACGGTGCACGTGTTGACTTGAATATTGGCTGACTGATTACCGAACGGGTCGTCTCAAATTTGACCAGCAAACGTTGAAGAGTTGGCTGTGAAGGGATAACTAGTGGTACCGTGAAACGGGGGCAAAGTTTGCACTAATGACCACTGATTTTACAATCAAGTTTTATCATTTGGTTTTGTAATTCACTCAATGGTGATTTGGCATCAGTAACTAACAACAAATTTGGCACATGTCATCAAAACAACATGGCCACCAAAGACCGCAAAAAAAAACCTTTCCTAGAGTTATTATTAAGTATACCGTCAATGCTGACTGTTCTTCTGCTATTGAAGTCATTAGTTACTGGCAAAACCACATAAAGAAGCCAATAATAACAGACAAAATTTGTCGATTGGCCCACGTTGAAGATCAATTTAAATTCCCCCAATTTCGGGGCTGCGTTTAATTTTAAATCGCATTGTCTTTTTCCTGTAGCCCTAGCCATGTTGAATTATTTTCATGTTTAAATCAATGTCAATAGTCTCTGTTTTCTTTTATCTAGAAATAAATTTTTATTTTGAAATTACGATGTCTTATAACATTTGGAGCTCCATTTAATTTATGTCAATCTATTACCCTCAACGTCAGAAACTCCTTCTGACATTTAAAGCCTGACAGTCTATATAAAACAACAATAATTTCAAGAAATTTCTAACCTATGTCAACTTAAAAACTTTACTTGTCATATCGGTTTCTTTCATACGGAATTAAAAGATATTTACAACACTTCATATTTTACATTACACGTACCTACTGACAGCATTAGACAATAAATTACATACGCGTACATCATGTATGGAAAAACAAACTAAAAGAAATTAAACCAATTTCCCAACGCTGCTGTCTTGAATCCCAATTCCCAACCCGATCCGATTAAGTCAGAAACTTCAATAAACACAAAATCCCATCGCCTAACGATTAAGTCAATTCCAGAACTCCGAGTACAGACATGGGAAAATAGAGGGATTTAGGAATTAAGTTATTTGTGTTAATATAGAAATTGGAAACTCCCATTCTAAATGTCCTTGTATTTACATGGGGTTTTCAATGCTCATTTCTTCTTCTATTTTAGGCATAACCAATTCAAAATATCAATATCACTTTGAAACATAAAATTGTATCAATGAAATGAAACTTAAGCGGCACACACAATAATTCATCCAATTATAATACAAGTACCAAACAGATGTGGGTTTCATTATGACACCCCTGTGAAAGTCGAACGAAATTCTGGGGTGCATAATAATTGATATTTATGCCGAAAACCTTACGCCGACAGAGGGTAAGTCTCAAGTCACTTTACAGCAATTGGCTTGATTATGTGCATACATTGATATTTATTGTGTTAAATTGCCTAAAAAAGGTTTTAAGATACAATTTCGTTAAGTCCGATCTGCAATGAACATTTTAAATTGTAAATCGATCCCGCAAATGCCTCGAGGTTCCTCAATTACCATGCTCTCGGTATCTAATTTAAGCGATCTCGTTCGCCAACGTGAACTAACCGCATTCGTTTGTTTATACAAAGTAACTAAGTCTTACTCATCGTCTTATCTAGGTAGATATGAATGGACGCCTTTAAGCGCAAAATATTTGACTTTTGTTCACGTATTATGTTTCAGGTTATATCCGGAGACCAAGTCACTTCCGCTGAATGACGTCATTCAATAAAAATTGCAAACAATTCTCTAAAACGTGACTGTTAACAAGATGCCTAAACTGTCAATGTCAGCAACATTGATGAGGGCGGCCAGTTTTCACTCGCTTCTTCTTACAAAAATGCTGGATAGATCATTATTTGCACAAATTGATATTCTGGTTTGTTTAATTGATGCGAATTGGAAATTTTCAAACGGACGTCATTCCGTTGGAACTTGTATCTCAATCCAATACAAAGGACGTAGTCAGTCCACTTAAATCTGCGCAAAAGAACAAGTTTTTATTGTGATCTTAACTTCATGTCGATTCGCGACCAGCATCAGACTCAGACCACCTGATGTGCTATAGCGGGGAATTGAGTTCTCAATTTCAGGTTTAAGGTGTTAAACGGATTCCGCTACTCTTTGTCTTGATTTAAATCGAATTTTACTTTTTTGTCGTTCTGAATGCATTGTTAGCATTTATTATTTGACATTTCTTGTAAAGTGGAGACATTTAAACATTAAAGTCTGACCTTAATGTGATTTTTGGGTATGCTCAATGCACTCATGCACGCCATCTATCTTTTTACTCGCATGCACTGTAGTATATTTTCAACAAAAATAAACCGAGATTAGTGTCCAGAGGAGAAGAACCAGACAACCCGGATAAGAACAAATAAATCTAATGGAAAAGGAAGTCCAAGTGAGTGGCGTGGCACTAAATCCATCTAAGGCTGTGTGTTTCAGTTAGGTATAGGTTAAATCTGAACTTTAAAAATAATCTGATTTTGACATTGACACTTAAGCGGTTGGATTTTATACTTACATTCAAGTTCTAACCCTTTTGTTGCTGATATTCGATATCATCCAGAAGCCAAGAGGGGGGTAATGAGATGGAAAAGGAAATGTGCTCTGTCTCTTTGAAATGTATACGGTTACTGACATATGGTTTTGTAATAGGTTCATTTGTGTATAGTGTGCAAATGATAGGTTACGTTTTTAGCTCTATAGCACATGCATGCAAGAAAATTGACCTTTTTTGGGTTATCTTTAACAAAAAATATATCGAACTGATGAGGGATTAGATGAGTGAATTTGATGTTTATACAGCTGAGACCTATAAATTATCATTATATACATATGTACCCATGTATGCAGATTTACTATGTGCACATGATGGATGAATTGTACATAAATGTATTATATTAATTATTTGGGGATTAAATATATTTTTTTCGCAGCTACCACACTCAAGGCCCAGGAATTTAAACAAAAAAAGTGAAATGTTTAAAGTAGGGGAATTTACTGGAGACTTGATAAATTGGCACTTTAACTTTAAAAATACAAACTGTTTTAGACTTATATTTTAAACAAAACTCAGCTCAAAACAAAATAATGAATATAAACAAAAAATCAAACACTTTCAACTCATACGAACACGAATAATATGAAATTCATATTCAGATGTTAATAAATGGAACACCGCAATTAACGGAAATGAAATTTTCTTCTTTTGTATTAACGTACGGCGAATGAAGAATATTGAACGTGCTTATCATGTGGAAAGCTGATTTTAAAATAAAAGCTATACGTGGTTTTGATAAACCAAATATCATATTTTAAGAAAACCAAAAACTTTTAAGACCTTCTTATCTGATCAATATATATACATTTTTGCTGCAAGCGAATTGGTAGTTTTTAAGAATGAATTAGACGCAAAATTCACTTAATTGTGGTATGGGATTAAGGTACGAAGACTTACAGTCAGTGAGTCATTGGCTTAATTAGTACCATGATTTTCAGTTAGATGTACGATTAAATTGCAAACTTAGTTATTTTAGTTTAACCATTAAAGTTCATAATCGATAACGATCTATTAACTATCAAACTTTTTCAGCCACCCCAGTTCCTCGCCAGCTTTTCCGGTTAAAGTAGAATTGGTTGAAGTTGTTCTTCATTGGTAGACAAGACCTAAGCTCTCTAAGGACCTATACTACGTATATCATCTATAGTAGATTCGAAGACTCGTCGTGTGTCGTTAAGGTCAAAATTGATGTCACCTTAAGCTCATAGTTGAATCTTCATCTTCACACTCTATCTTAGAAAGCTCCCGATGAAGGATCGCTGCTTATTTCTTTATATATAAAACTTATAGTACTCTCATGAATACGAACGATTAAGGCGATATCTTAAGCATAGCGATAGTACATGTTAGATTTGTCTCTGTTAAATTTAATAATAAAATATTCTCTTTTTTACTACTTGTTTTGTACGTATCTTATCCTACTCTTCACTGTAAAATCGTGGGCTAATTTCAGCGCCATCACCAGGATAGCGTTGGTACCACAAAATCACGCTCCATAATAATACTATAGGTTATAAATACAAAGATCCAGACCCAAAAATCTTTAATTCCCGATGGTTTGGTATTTTACCCGGAGATTCGGTCTTCTTTGTCGCGTCGAACTTTGGGGCTGAAATTCATCGAAGAGACCGAAACAATGTAGTTGATATGTTTTTTTCTCTGTACAATATCCACATCTTGACACATGGTCTAATATCCGTCGTGGAAATTCTCTTTCGCAAGAACCCAGTATCAGCCCTCCCTTTCTGCTTATAAGTCCAACACTCAGCTCTGCAAATCAAGACTGGCAATCCGAAGCTCTGTGCATGTTTTGAATAGTAAGAAGATATTTTCTAATTGCACATTGTACCGCGTATTTTCCGATTTACTGCGTAAGGCTCAATTAGTTTAACCTATTTCGACCATGGCCATATAGAGCTTCTGGCGATAAATACTGTTGTGAACAGAGCTTTATACTACTACAGCGCCATCTGTTGGAAAACTGCATATCTAATATGGAAGAAACAAAAAGCTCTTTTCCAATGTCAAATGTATTTCCCCTTATTCCAAACATCTAGAACATTCCAAGACAAGAACTTTCGAGAACAACTAATTTGAGTATATAAGGGAGTGTTCACGGTGAGCGAGGGACAGTTGATTTTGGATTATGAAAGTGTGCAAAAGTATTGCTTATTGGATTGTGTTATTAAACAAGTGTGATTTACATTTGAATAAAAGTATTTAAGTTGTTTATAAATTGAGATTTACTGTTTTGAATTGGAAAGTGTGAATAAAGAAGAAAGACTAAAAAGAGTAATAAGTTTTATTTAACGAACCTTGGAAAAATATTACAATACTATCATATGTGAAGATTTGGTCTATGGCCGATCTGCCGGGCAGGAAACTACATTGATATTTGCCGATACAAGTTTTATAGAGAGACATGAGATTCTCACACAGTACATTGGGTATCTTTAATGGGATGTTTAGAAGGAATAAGCGTCCATAGTTCTTGAAGGAAACAGGATCGCTTTTGAGAAGATTGAAGAGAGGCATATGGAGCTGATAGTCCAGTAATCGGGCTTGCTTCTTTCCGCCCATTCTTTTTGGTGATTTTATGCATGGAGTCTATCAGATCCTACGTAATTGTTGTGCCGACGATTTTTATAGCTAAATATACCTCTTCTATACTGGGTGCTGTAACTAGCTGGTATTGTTGCCTAATTGTCTATTACTAGCTCTACATGATCCCATCATTTACTGCTTAAAAACTCCAAAAACAATGACGAGATTACCTTTGATGTATTGAAGAAACCCAATTCCTTTTTTTTTAACTAGGGTCCAATTTCTTGGATGTTTTATAATTCCTCCGTTGCTGTTTCATTTATGAGACTCTTCGATCCACTTGATCTGGGAGGTTGCCTATTTCCTCTTCTTTCTATCCAGGATCTTCTTCTCCTCTTTTATCCTTGTTCAAAATTCTTATTTCGCTTTTCTTATTTTTGACTACAGCATATTCCGATCTTTTCTTCCGATCCCTATATACCTAGGTATTATTATGGCAAGTTATGCATTCGTATACAAAAAATTTAACTCAAAATTTTGATCAGACTTGACTTTACGATGAAAAAAGTGGATCTCGCAAAAAAATTATAAATTTAAAACTAGCTGAAGGTAGAAAAATATAAAACTATTGCATTTAAAAAAATAAAACATTTTTTTTCTTTAAATTCGATATCTCAAAAAGGGACAATTATTTTTTGTTCGAAATTTGATTTTTATTTTAAAAATAATAAAAACTTAAAATTGGCGTAGCAAGCATTTTTTTTAAATTTTTGTCCTTAACTTTATTTTTAAAAGATAATAGGTACATTTACATTAAAACTTCTAAAGGAATTGATTTTAGTCTCTTAAAAAACGAATTTAATGCTTCTGATAGATAGCTTCTTGCTGAGGTGCTTTCTGTAGACTTTGAAAACAACAGACATGCTAAAGCGCCCAACATGAAATTTTTCTTTCTGGGTGGTTCGATATTTCTTTTCGTGAGACAGTCGAGCCCTTAATTGTAGAAAAGTTAGAAAATTGTCAAAATCAAAGTACGAATACAAATATATCCCCTGAAATGTAAGCACCCCTAGGATCAGGGATAGGTGCGATCTGCAAATGTACGATTTTATTGGTGTATCCTCAGCCCTTAAAAGCTATTGATACTTTTCACGTATTGAAAGCAAGCAGGATGTCTTTACCAACTAATCCACCGATGATTTTTTCTATTCCGATTTTACAATTGAAGTTTCGAGTAGAACAATAACGTCTAAGTCCGGAGAGCCTCCGCCCAGGAGGTCTTAAGATCCCTCCTTAATAGGTCCTTCACTTTTATCGGTTGGATCGTGCGCATATATAATAGCCTTATGCTTTGGAAATTGTCTTTGATGATTTCATTTGGAAAAGAAAAAAAAAATTTCGTTTGATTTTTGAACCTTCTGAAAGCAAACTATTTTACACAAATTGCCTTAATCATTTTCCAGAAATAGCTTACAATCCAAAAAAGGTCCAATATCAAATCAACAATCTCACTAATTAAAAATATTTGACTATTTTAAATGATGTGAACATCGATGTACGAGTATAAATAAAACGTGCCTAATGTTACAAAATACACAAATTAAGGACCTTTGGATGATATTTTTTTTATCGAAAATAAATACCTAAGAAACATTACCCCCTGCCTACATTGTTTTCCTTTCATTCAGCAATATAAAAATCCTACACATGTGAGTTAAATTTAAGAGCAGGTAGGTAGTGAACCACACACATATTGAGGTTTGTTTCTAAAAGACCACATTGAAAAAAAATCCAAAATAAAAAAAACTGACTTCATTCAAAAATTTAATATCGTAACGCTCATTTCTTGGGATCTGACCGGTTTCAATCCATGTGTGAGTTTGTTTTTTTTTTTTTCAAGAAATCCAAATAAAATAAAAACAAACAATTCGAATGAGAAATCACACATGATTTGCCCAGCTAATAAAAAAAATATTCAAGAATGAATTTTACAGCAATATGTTATTCTGCAAATAACATGTCCTTTCTCAAGAAAAAAAAACTGCTACCTACTTAAATTGGATCATTTTCACTCCATTCCACACCGGCAGATAGATGATTCCACAATCCACAAGAAACAATTTAATTTAAATTAATGTGCTCAACACCTCCGTTGATTTCACATTTTCCACTCGACTCAATTGTATCTTCATGATAATGGATAATGAACGATTTAAACTCTGAGAAAGAATTTTAGTAGTAGAAAATCTTTTTTGATGGTTTTTGTAGGAAATCATTGTTATTGAGTATTGCTACGTGAGAAATGCTAATTGGAGAATAGGGAACTTCTTACACATGGGATACAGTTTTAAAATAGATAAATTTTTAGTCAAATACCTGAAAAATATCCAAAAACACGAATATTCCAATATTATTTCTAAGACGTCCCAATTTTTTTTAAATACTTCATTAAATTCAAGTCAATCTGATTTAAAATGCTGGGTCTTTCAAAAAATGAAGTTAATAGATTATTATAATGACAAGAGTTAATTCATAAATACAATAATGCGAACCTTTCGGAATAAAAATGGAATATGTCTACCTTAGCGTATAAGACTGTGAAGATGTTTCAAAAACTATTCAAACAAATATTTTTGTTCCTCCTGTAGATATTTGTTGGTCTACTTTTGCTTAGACAAAACTTTGTATTGCAGCAAAAAGAGTTCAAAATACCCAAATTTTAGGAATAAATGCACATATTTCGAACGCGTATGTAAGTAGGATGACCCTTATTTTACAATTCCTTTCGCAATTTTTTTTACTGGCATTTTTTTTTGCTATATATAGTTCCGCATAACCATTACTTTACTTGATCGTTATTGATCATTTCCTCATATTTTCACCATTGTTTAGATTTTTTTTTAGATATGTTCAACAAATTAAGGAAGAAATGCCTCAAAATATTCCTTAAAAATAAGGCACATAGGAGAAAACGCAACTGAATGCAAAACAACAAAACGGAATGCACGAACTTGGTCTATCGGTTCAAAGCTAAGATTTAAAGGCATTAGTTTATTTTTATTAGTTTTATCGCACTATTTAGGGTAGGTGTGAAAAAACAAATCAAATAGTAAAGGGTCTTGCAACAAAAAGTTTCATTTTAAATTTTAAGGGCTCATTACGATGACTTTTGAGTAGAAGAATCAAAGCGGTTATTGATTATTAATCGATATACCTGCACAATGTGTTGAAATATGATGATAATGATTTTTTAGACAAAAATATTCATTGTCACGAGGCTCATTTCCATTTTTATTGGGTACCTACGTTAACAAACTTTTGGGGCTCTGAAAATCCAAGAGTTATGCGAGTAATCGAACAATCTCTCAATTCATACAACAAGTAACAGATTGGTGTTGTTTTTAGGCTTGGGGTCCGATCAAAAAATATTTATTCGAAGTTGATGTAGTTGCGAATATTCTAGTGAATGATTTGCAATACCCAAGTGATGCTGACAGACTTTGTTTCCCAAAATAAATGCTATGAACGTCAACAAAGTTAACTTTCAGCAGGACGGGTCCCACACACCCAACAGCTTGTGAAAAAATAACTCTATGGCTTAACAAATTTCCTCGGCAAATAATTTCTCGAAATTGAGGCTTCAATTGGCCGCCAGATTCATACGTAAAACCAGTAGATTTTCGCTGCTTATGCACTTAAGGGAAACATCAGAGCTGTAATTCTGGAAAACATACATACATCACAATTATGGGAAGACTTCATGCTAAAATTAAACGAATCATCTTTTGAAGATAGAATTCAGCAGATACTGTATTCCCTTATTCACCTCAGAGATTGCACAGTTATACATAAAACTATCACAACTTTTCAAAAACAAAATTGTATATTTGAATGATTTAAAATGAAATCTCTAGTTGGATGACATCTTACAAAATAAAATATTTTCTTACTTTCTTCTTTAATGTCCTTCTTTATAAGAAAGTTTTTCTTAAGTCAAATTTTGCAGTGTAGTATTATTTGTTTCGTTAAGAAGAATCTTTTTTTATTGGAGCAGAATAAAACAAGCTGTTAAAGAAATATACGGAAATAATCCAAATATATTCTGCTGGATATTGCGCTCGCTCTCTTAAATAAGCTCTTTATAATAAGTTCCTTGCATATACTTTTACTACTTATGTATACATTTGAAGTCTTTTTACTTCTTTTTATTTTTTTTTTATAGTAACAATCACTTATATTTTATAATGTTAGACTTGTACACCTTTATAACTTATACAAAAGTGAGTGTACATTTTTTTTAATTGATGCTATACTTTTGAGCTTAACAAATGTGTTCCCCGAAGAAGGCAGTTGATGCCTTCCGAAATGTCAGGAAAGCTATTGCAACCTAGTCGTTTCACTGCCAAAATAACAGTGACCATACAATTCGACGTAGTTATTTTAAAATCAAAGTCACTCAACTAATCAATTCCAAATTGGTCAATAGATCATCTTAAATTTTTGGCTAGAGAGCTTCAAATTTCTATGTCCAGTATGCGCATTTCTTTCGCTAAATCAAAAAAGGCTCTATTATTACAATCACTTAATACATCACAGGTAAGAAGTTGCATCAAAACCATTAGGCTAGCCGCGCACTGGCAACTGTGATCAAAATCAAATGGTTTAATCACCAGTTGATAGAGTACCGCGCACTGGCAACTCTTTACTCACGCTCACACTCTTTTTCTCTCTTGCACTTATAGAAAACAGCTCAACTGTTGCGAATTAATTTAAGGTAATCGTTTTGTTTGTGTCAAAGCACAAATTTTTTAGTTGCTCGAATCGAGTTGCTCTAAGTGCGCGGTGTCCTATATAATCATATGTTTGACTCGAAATTATTATTTATTGCGAAATTTTTATAAAACAAAAAATAAAAAATATGTTTTTCTGCAACGATGCAGGAATTTAAGTTGTATTGATTTGGAGGCACTGATGGAAAGGCACGTTTATCAAGTCGATAGTATGATACAAATCTTTTAACCACATACACACCGTCTGACCGTCATCAATTCTTTAAGGTATTGAATGATCTCCTAACGTATTCACACTTGGTACGTTGTAATACCACTGATAAAAATATTTCACAAAATTACTTTTATGAAAATTAACAAACGAAATTTAAATAGCAGTCGAAAAACTTCACAAACATAATATGTAATTTTGTATTTGCAAACTGAGAAGTGACAGATGAAAGCTGTTTTTATGTCGATTTCCTTTTACACTAGGCATTGCGATCCCTTGTCAAATTTTGTCTTTTTAGTGTGGGTATTTCGTATACATGTAAATCCCTCTCCAAATACGGATTCGAAGGATTTGATCTCTGTCAAAAAAAAATCGATTTTTTGGTGTGAAGGAACGTAAAATCTGTGGTAAAAGTCAAAATTTGACAAGGGATCACAATCCCTAGTGTAAAAGGAAATCGACATTAGTTTCACTTAAAGTGATTTTGAAATTATTAAAAGCGAATGAAATGAAGAACACTGAAAACAATTCACTCTATTTCTAAATTCGTTTTCATATCGATTTCAATCGAGGTGTAGGACGGTACGTCGAAACCTAGTTTCTTTAATTTTTCAATCATCGTTATGCTAACGGGTGATTTTTTTGAGGTTAGGATTTTCATGCATTAGTATTTGACAGATCACGCGGGATTTCAGACATGGTGTCAAAGAGAAAGATGCTCAGTATGCTTTGACATTTCATCATGAATAGACTTACTAACGAGCAACGCTTGCAAATCATTGAATTTTATTACCAAAATCAGTGTTCGGTTCGAAATGTGTTTCGCGCTTTACGTCCGATTTATGGTCTACATAATCGACCAAGTGAGCAAACAATTAATGCGATTGTGACCAAGTTTCGCACTCAGTTTACTTTATTGGACATTAAACCAACCACACGAATGCGTACAGTGCGTACAGAAGAGAATATTGCGTCTGTTTCTGAGAGTGTTGCTGAAGACCGTGAAATGTCGATTCGTCGCCGTTCGCAGCAATTGGGTTTGTGTTATTCGACCACATGGAAGATTTTACGCAAAGATCTTGGTGTAAAACCGTATAAAATACAGCTCGTGCAAGAACTGAAGCCGAACGATCTGCCACAACGTCGAATTTTCAGTGAATGGGCCCTAGAAAAGTTGGCAGAAAATCCGCTTTTTTATCGACAAATTTTGTTCAGCGATGAGGCTCATTTCTGGTTGAATGGCTACGTAAATAAGCAAAATTGCCGCATTTGGAGTGAAGAGCAACCAGAAGCCGTTCAAGAACTGCCCATGCATCCCGAAAAATGCACTGTTTGGTGTGGTTTGTACGCTGGTGGAATCATTGGACCGTATTTTTTCAAAGATGCTGTTGGACGCAACGTTACGGTGAATGGCGATCGCTATCGTTCAATGCTAACAAACTTTTTGTTACCAAAAATGGAAGAACTGAACTTGGTTGACATGTGGTTTCAACAAGATGGCGCTACATGCCACACAGCTCGCGATTCTATGGCCATTTTGAGGGAAAACTTCGGAGAACAATTCATCTCAAGGAATGGACCGGTAAGTTGGCCACCAAGATCATGCGATTTGACGCCTTTAGACTATTTTTTGTGGGGCTACGTCAAGTCTTAAGTCTACACAAATAAGCCAGCAACTATTCCAGCTTTGGAAGACAACATTTCCGAAGAAATTCGGGCTATTCCGGCCGAAATTCTCGAAAAAGTTACCCAAAATTGGACTTTCCGAATGGACCACCTAAGACGCAGCCGCGGTCAACATTTAAATGAAATTATCTTCAAAAAGTAAATGTCATGGACCAATCTAACGTTTCAAATAAAGAATCGATGAGATTTTGCAAATTTTATGCGTTTTTTTTTTTAAAAAAGTTCTCAAGCTCTTAAAAAATCACCCTTTATTATATTTGAATAAAACATCAACATTTTCTTGTGTACAAAACCAATCGTTGACTTATAGAGTAAGTTAAAATAGTAATCAAATTAGGAAATGAGATCGAATAATGGACAAAATGTTTATTTAGGTTTGGTTTATTTTGGGTTTCATGTTCAAATTAAATCCAAATAAGTTATTAAATAAAAATAAAATGAACAACTTTTTCAAGTTGGTGGCTTTTCCTGAACACCGATTTTATAATACGAATATGTATCCAAAAATATGTCAATCAAAATTTTTATTTTTCATAATTTTTTAGAATTCTAATTTTTCCATCTCTGTAACATCTCGTCTTGTCGCCACTCAAAAAAAAAAAACACAACCTGTTTCTTCTATTGGAATTATTTTTCTGTAAAACTTGCTAACTTTTTAAATATACGTGAAGAAGTCAATTATGGGTTTTCTGCAAATCAACTTCAACTAAACGAATAACCCATTTTTAAGCCTGTTCGTAATTTTATTTAGTTTCCAATGACAGGTTTGCGCAAAATCTCACTACCTTACATTTATTTCACAATACATTTTCCCAATTCACAATTTTCAAGAGCGACAGCACTGTTCAGCAATATCAAAACACATCAAAAATACTCCACTCATTTCACTGCACAACAGTGGAGTTCTTTTTAGTTCCACAAGATACTCAGTTGAATTCGGTTGTGTTATCGGATGAATGTAACTTTGTTGTTGGTTCGCGCTAGATACCTTATTCGGCCGAATTAAATACGAAACCATCTAAACGAGGCATCTTTTTCGTTTATTTCGTGGCTTTTTGTATCTTTGGCGCCCTCACCAAAGATTGGGCGGTCATGTGCAAATAACAAAAATAAAAAAGAAAAATATTTGAAAAAAAAAACAAAAGATAAAAAGTTTTTACCTTCTATCTATTGTTAGTTGTTGTTTTGGTTAACTTTCAAACCAGCAAGTGGAGTGGGAATTAAGTCGTTTAAAAATCCGCCTAAATAGTACAAAAAAAACGACAGTTATACGTTCAAGTCTTGGGAGATACCTACCCGAAGTTTATCTTGAAGCTTCAGTTATTTTTTTGTCTGCTATATTTCTAGTTTTCCGGTATTTGTGGTTTTGTATATAATAAATCACCTAAAACGAAGTGTCTTATAAAATATTAAAAAAAAAAGTGGAAAAGAGATACAAAAGGTTCAAAGTGTTAAGTGAGAATTTACCATAACTGCTCTTTTGGCTGTAGCTGAGTTAAGATATTCAAAATGTTCATCTCTGTTGGCTATGAAAGTGAGTGATAATCATAGTTCTTCCAGTTTGAGCGTCCGCGAAAGTTGTAAATCAAGAAAAGTACCGATCTTTGTCTGTTAAAACAAATTTCTATGCAAAATGGATAGTTGCTGATTCATCACCAAAGATACATACATATACATAATTGGCGCCCGGTTTGAACTCAAATAATAATTTGCCCTCTTTAAGCAACTGTGTTTTTTTTGGAGATAGCTGTCAGGGAAAACTAAAAAAGTCGTCATCATGATTGAAAAAATGACTTCGTTTTATACAAGTAGTGACTACGATGTACCGGCCTTTACTAAGCGGATTAATAAGGTATGAATCAAAATAAAGATATTTTTACCATCTCTAAAACTGGACAAAGCTTGATGTTGTCACTTAGAGTAGGGATTAAGGTTGAACATTTTGAGTGGTTGCATGATTATTTGCATGCATGCCTATCTATTGCCACATTTACCTATAGATGCATGGGATAAATTTGTTTCTTTCTATGACGCATTTTAAGTGACTATGGTGGCTCCAGCTTCATCAGCACCAGTCTACTTCCAATCGAATAGCGAATAGCAGTCGCGCCGTGTCGGTGCAATCTTGATGCACTTGTTGATCTGAAAGACGTCCGTGATCGGACTATCGATCTTATGGATACTTTTGTATCTTCTCAGTCTTCTCCTCTGATGGAAATTAATCATTCCGCAAATTATCTCTACCCTGGACAGTGCCATAAGATGATGATATTCTTGATGGTCAGGGGCAGCACTGCAGTATCTCATAGATACGTGTGCACAGTAAATGATCTAAATGGACCTGGTAATTGGCTACAGTGTATATTTATATTAATCCATTGGATATATTCACCGGGGTGTTTTCTTTTTTTGTTCATCGACTTCTTGGGTCTGCTTCGTGGTCTCATTTATCATGTTTATAAAACCGGGGCTAATGTATGGAGTGGATATAATAATTGATGGGTGCATGCGATGCAGAGGGAATTTTTTTGCATCGTTCCACAACTTTACCTATCTTGATTGATCTGTCGTTTAAGTGGATTTATATACGTTTGAATGATAGGACAGGCTAATTTGCATGCAAGTTGTGTATAGATATTTTTTATTCTCATAATTTTATAGTCAATTCTGAAATAGACTGGCGTCGACACGAAGTGAGCGACTTTAAATAGATCACATATCAGACTTCTTAATTGTTATTAATATGATGTACTGCGTTCAAAAGACAGACTCATGGACAGCAGGAATGACAGTATGGGATTGGTGGTTAGCAGGGGGAGTGTTAAAGCGCCGGGCTCGCTTGAAGATTATAGTTAATCTTGTCACCTTTTAAACTGAATTGGTTTGATTTTTAAATGATTGTGGAATTTATGTGTTTTTTTTTTTGTTGAAAATTAAATTATTGTTTTGTTCTTTTAATTATTAAGGTCGAGATATTTTTATGAATAGATTTTGTATAAGTAGACTTATCTTGCATAAAAGTATTTTGTTTTCTATTTTTGAAATGATTAATTGGTCGAGATAGCGCCATAACGGCACCAGGCGATGCGCTGCTTTAGTAGGTACCTTTGTATAATCTCTGTTGTGTCAGAATTAATTGCACGTCTGTGTGGCATGATAATCGCAGAATTGAAGGCTATTTGGACCCAATATGTATCAAAACATATTCAGTTGGAACCGAACCGAACAAATTAGATTTGATATGATTTGAATTAACAACCGTATCATGGAAATCACAAAATAATACAATCTTAAAAGGTTGTGATCTTTATGCTAAACAGAAAACGCAGAACTGTATGGCTATTCAGTACAGTAGGGTTTAATAATATATTTGCATAATATAAAAAAACATTCAGGCAATTAAGATTTTTTTGGAGATTAAAACCCAGCTCTGTTGTTATTATTTCTTATTATTAT
Source organism: Philhelius festivus (assembly GCA_963931855.1). NCBI lineage: Eukaryota > Metazoa > Arthropoda > Insecta > Diptera > Syrphidae > Philhelius > Philhelius festivus. The sequence continues at coordinate 190,071,503 of OZ007556.1, read as the reverse complement.
TAGTTGAGAAATGATTTATGAATTTAGTCCGAAATTCGCTGATTCTTCTAATTATCACAAAATGCTATACTTTAGAACCACTTTTGTAATTTTCTTCTGCACAAAATTGTTCACTCAAAAGTTCAGTTGCAATTGTTCCAAATCGACGAATTATTATTAAATAATTAAATCTTGATCTATAAGGGAGATTAGATTCGTATCACAAATCGTTTATTATTAAGCACAAAAATCAATTTGATTCATATTTACAACAAAATGGCGCCCAATGCGAGTAAAAAATCTTTTATTTATGGATAAGCATAAATTCGTATCAAAACTTTTAAATCGGTATGTAAATAAGAAATGAGTTTTATCACACAAAATGGCGCCCAACGCGAGTAATAAAATTTACATATTTAGGTATATAATATCTACATATGTATGTTATTAATGTTTCCTTCTGATAATACATATGCTTCAGATTCAATAACAAAAAGTTCTTGTATCATCCTAGATTCGAATCAAAACTTGTTCATTATACTTAAAACAAAAATGAATTTGATTTACAATTACAACAAAATAGCGCCCAGCGTGAGCTACAAAATCTTCACATTTATAAGACAGTTTAAATTCGTACAAAAACTTGTTTGAATACACTTGATTGTATCTAAATGAAAATTTAAATGGCGCCCAACTAGAGCAACAAAATGTCCTCAAGATTCATTCAATAAAAAAAATCCTTATTTAAAAGCTTACCTTGTTTTTACTTGCGACTTATAGGTACTATAAGGCAAGTTATGCATTCGGAAAAAAAATCGAACTCAAGATTTTGATCAAAGTTGACATTACGATGATAGCGAAGACTAAAAAAGTGGGTCTCGCAATTCTGTCTGTCTGTCTGTCTGTCTGTCTGTCTGTCTGTCTGTCCGTTCGATTGCAGCTAAACGGCTTGGCCGATTTTCTTCAAACTTGGTAGATGTGGGTTTTAATTTTTTCCCCCCGGATGTTTTTTGATTTGATTTTTTAAGACCAAAAATAACGGTACCTGCCATACGATTTTTTTTCGAAATTTTATAAACATTTTTTTTTCTCAAAAACTGTTTGACAAATTTTAAAAATAAAAACAAAAAAATTTCATTTAATTAAAGCTAGGTATTTGTTGAAAAAAATTTTCAGAAAAATGGTTATTGAGGGTGTTAGAATTTTTGGTAAATGAAAGGCAAACAGCAGCTTAGTAAGAAATGAATAGTTTAATGTTTAATGGTTCAAAAGAGACTGTACATTTGATAATTAAGTATTTAACAAGAAAGCATAATTGCAACAATAGCTATTGACTTTACAGTTTCATACAATTAAAAACAGTGGTGCAAATAAGTTTTACAACACTCCCCCACAATAGTGGTGTTGCTGTTCAAAATATATTTATTTCAGTGGGATGCCCAACATAGAACTGAACTTTAGGTGCTTCGTCTTTGCCAAGTTCTTTGTAAAAATGTCCGCCATCATTTCATTAGTACATAGATACTTCAGATCGATTACGCCATCCTCATACAGGTCTCGAATATAGTGGTAACGGATATCGATATGTTTACTTCTTGGATGATGCACCGGATTTTTGACTAACTGTTGAGCACCTATATTATCGTTAAATAAAAGAACAGAACTATTATTAGTACCAACCAGCCCTAACTCTGATATTAAGTTCCGCAAATACACGGCTTCTTTGCTAGCTTGCGAAAGCGCCATATATTCCGCCTCCGTGCTACTGAGTGCAACAGACAACTGCTTCTTAGATTCCCATGAGATGACTCCTCCACCAAATGTGAATACAAATCCTGTGTAGGATCTCCTATCGTCGCTATTACCTCCCCAGTCCGCATCTACGTACCCTTTAAGTCCATCGGTAGACTTAAAATACATCAGCTTTGCATCAAAAGTTGTCTTGATGTACCGCAGCAAATGCCTTAAGGCACCAAGGTGTTCACTATGTGGCTCGACGTTAAACTGTGATAGTTTGCTGATGGTATGACTAACGTCAGGTCTAGTAGAAACTGCTAAATACATCACAGCTCCGACAATTGACTGGTAGTAACTCGGATCTTCCTTCTTGCATAACTCACTTTGGCATTTGGTCATCATCGTCCCAGGATCTAGAGGTGTAAAACATGGCCTACATGCTTCCATTCGATGTCTTTCTAGTAGCTCTCGTATATATTGATGTTGGTGTATTGAAATAGCGCCTCTTTGCTCGGTACGCTCGACTTCTATGCCCAAGAATTGTACGACTGGCCCCTTGTCCACGCAATCAAACGCTGCTCCGATTTGCTTCTTTATACAACTCATTGATAACTCTGATGAACAAGCAATGAGGAAATCATCCACATATACAGCCAATATATTGACCTCAGCACCTCTGTTCATGACATATAGACAGTTGTCGCCATTGCATCTCCGAAACCCGATTCTCTGCAGTTCTTCATTCAACTTACAATTCCATTGCCTCCCGGCTTGTTTCAGGCCGTATAATGATTTACGTAATTTGCAAACCTTCAGGGGATACTTTTGGTCCACGAATCCCTCGGGTTGGGTCATAAAAACATTTTCGGTTAACTCACCATTTAGGTAGGCTGATGTCACATCGAGATGGTGCACGAGTAGTTCATATTGTACTGCTATAGCTAAAACCAATCTAATTGTCGAATATCGTGCAACGGGGGAAAAAGTTTCATTATAATTAACCATATACTTTTGGGAACATCCCTTAGCCACGAGCCTACATTTGTACCTGTCAATCGATCCGTCTGGTTTTCTTTTCAGGTTGAAAACCCACTTACACCCAATTATTTTTTCCTTTGGTGGTGGATTCACGAGATCCCAGGTCTCGTTTGCTATGAGTGCTTTAAACTCTAGTTCCATTGCATTTTCCCATTCAGCAGCATCTTTACAGGATTTAGCTGATTCAAAAGATGATGGAATAGATGGCTCAACTCCAATTGAGTTAACTGCTTCAACCATGTTGAACTGTTTAGTTGGCCTACCAGGCTTGCCACTACGAACAATTTTAGGCCGCCCAGGACCGACAACCAAAGTTTTATCTGATGAACCAGGTGAATCAGACATCTTCATTCCGTCATGTGTGCATGTGGGTGTTGCTTTCGATGTTGCATCATCTTCGTTTTCTTGGAATTGCTTTTCAGTAACTTCGCTGTTCGCATCCTCTGCAAGTAGAAAATCTTTAGTGTCGATAAAAGTGTTTTGAACATTATTTTCAAAGAATTTCACATCCCGGCTCTTTTCAATTTTTCTTGTTTTAGGATCAAAAAGCCTATATCCCTTGGATTCTTCCGAATATCCAACCAGAAGAAACTCTCGTCCCTTCGCAGCAAATTTTGAATGACCAGGTTTTTTGACTAGAGCAATAGCCCGGGAACCAAAAACTTTCAGATGGGAAACGCAAGGCTTTGTTCCTGTCCATAACTCATATGGGGTAATATTACCTAAGACTTTGGATGGTGACCTGTTCCTCAGGTAAACAGCAGTATTAATGGCTTCAGCCCACAGGTATTCCGGTAAATTCTGGTCCAGCAAAAGACATCGAGCCATCTCAACCAGCGTACGATTGGCTCTTTCAGCTACTCCATTCTGCTGTGGGGTGTACTGGATCGTAAGCTGACGAATGATTCCCTGTTGTTGTAAAAAATCATTAAAATTATTGTTAACAAACTCGCGTCCGTTGTCACTTCGTAAGCATTTAATTTTATTTGATATTTGGATTTCTACCATATTTTTAAATTGTTTAAATATGCTAAATACCTCATCCTTGGTTTTCAAGAAGTATACATGTATTTTTCTCGATTTATCATCGATAAAGGTAATAAAATACCTAGCTCCCCCAGCTGATGGAATCCTCATTGGTCCACAGACATCACTATGCACCAGCTCTAGCAATTGTTTACTTCGAGTAAACGATTGTTTAGGGAATGGTTGAACGGTTAATTTTGCCTTTGCGCACACAACGCAGTCCAGGTTGACATCAGAAGGATCCACATTCAAACCAGTCACCATTTGCTTATCTCTTAGTTGTTGAAGACTGTTCATATTGAGATGTCCGAATCTTTGGTGCCATTTCTCAAAGGTATTTGTTTTCATGCTGGATTGGAAAGAAATGAATTCAGTATGAGGCTTGACTATATAAAGTTCTCTTTTCTTAATGGCCTTTAAAACAATGGCTTTATTTGGATTTCTTACTACGGCTGAATTGTGTATAAAATCCACTGTGTAATTATGATTTGTTATTTTACTTACTGAAATAAAACTTCCTTGCAATTCTGGAATGAACAAAACATTTTTTAGAAAGATGTCACCTGTAGTGAATGTCAACCTGACTGTTCCAACTCCACTTGATATGACGAACTTATCATTTGCGAGTTGAACTTTCTCTCCTTCAATGACATCATGGAATTCGGTAAAAAGTTCTCTATTACAGCACATATGGGAAGTCGCACCGCTATCCAAACACCATTCGTCCCGTTGCAACATCGACGCGTCTATTGAAGAAAAGAGACCAAACGAAGATAACTGTCGTGGTTTTGATTTTCGACATTCGGATGCAAAATGCCCACGTTTACCGCAAGAATAACATTTTCCTTTCCCGTTGTTAGAAGAATTTTTACCGTGATTTTTCTCACGTGATTTTGCGGCAAAAATGTGTTCACTTACCGCACCGTTGTTTTGGTCTTTATCTTCTGCGCTCTTCCTCCATTAGCTTTGTCTTAAGACTTCTAACCGATGGTAAAATATCACGACTTTCGATTGCGACTATAAAATTTTCGTAAGAGTCTGGCAAACTACACAATAAAATAATTGTCAGGAGCTCCTCGGGGACAGCCACCTGTATTTCACGCAATTTATCTACTACACCTGTAAATTCGTTGATATGATTTGGCATGGACTGACCATCCAACATTTTTGCTTGCAGTAACTGCTTAAATAAATTTACCATACTCGCAGGCCCTTTTGGTTGGTATAATTCACGAAAAATGTCCCATGCATCTTTGGACTTCTTTGAGTGCTTGACGTGAATTAACTCCGATGGCTTTACACTGAGAAGAATTGTGGCCAGGGCTTTTCCATCCGCTGCTTCCCATGCTATCCTTTCCTCAGCCTTTGGCTCTTCTGCCAACTTACAAGATCCCTCAACAAACGGCCAGAGATCTGTGTGAACAAGCACGCTCTTCATATGAATTGCCCATGTTCCATAATTTTCTCCGTTCAATTTATCAATTTGGTACAACGAACCCATCGCTACCGTAATTAAAATAATTAAAATCGACTAACGAATTAATAAATACAATTATTTAGCCAACAAACTTAAACAAAACTTCTTTCTTATTTCACTGAGTGACCTGGGCCCATAACCTGTTAGAATTTTTGGTAAATGAAAGGCAAACAGCAGCTTAGTAAGAAATGAATAGTTTAATGTTTAATGGTTCAAAAGAGACTGTACATTTGATAATTAAGTATTTAACAAGAAAGCATAATTGCAACAATAGCTATTGACTTTACAGTTTCATACAATTAAAAACAGTGGTGCAAATAAGTTTTACAACAGAGGGTACCCCCCATGGAACCATTTTTTTGTTTTTGATTTTCTCGAAAACGGTACAACCGATTTTGATATTTTTTTTTTGCTAAGGCTCCCCAAAAACTTGAATAGAATTGTAAACTCAAATTTTCAAAAAAAAATTTTTTGGAGTTTTAAAAAAAACTTCAAAATTTTTTTTTCAAAACTCAATATTTCGAAAACCCCTCGCTAGATTTTTTTTTAATCTTGTTAAATAAAACTTTTTCAATATAATCTACAAGATGTGAGAAAAAAAAATTTATTTTACCTAAAAATAAAGGTACCTACCATACAAATGCTAAAAAATTAAAAAAAATGGTTTCAAAAATCGTATTTTTCTCGAAAACGGTTCCGAGAATTTTGATAAATTTTTTTTTCTTTCAATTAATTTTTACGATCTTTATTTTAATAAAAAAAATTTTGAAATTAAGATATTACAGCTTGTACCTACCATATAACCATTTTTTCGAATTTTGAACTTCTCATTATCCACATAACGGATTTTAATGAAAATTTTTATAGAGAAGCTTCTAAAAAGTCTAAAACACATTGCATTTCAAAACTTTAAAATAAATAATTTTTGAATTTACAAAAAAAAATCTATTTTTTCTTTTTTTTTTGAAAATTCGATATCTCAGAAACGGCTCAATATTTTTTTTTGTAAATTTTATTTTTAATCGAACAGTAATAAAAACTTTAAATTGGCGTACCAAAATTTTTTCTTAAAAAGCTTTGAAAAAGTTTATACATAAAAGCTTTTTTTAAGAAACCACTACAACGACTTATAATTTTTGTTCTTGCATAAATTCATATTTGGATAGCATTATGTTTTTGTCTCTTACTACTAAAAGAATTTAAAAAAATAATTTAATCCTTATGAACAGTTTTCTCTAATAACAATCGTTTTTAAAATTCCTAGTCTGTTACATAAGAGCAAGTTCGTGCGACCCAGTCGTGCATTTTATTTTATGAAGAATTGGTAAGGGATAGACGAAAATGTGTTTGATGTATTCATACAACAAAACGGCGCCCAACGCGAGAAACAAAATAAATGAATTTTGTTCAATGAAGGAAAAAAATTTCATGGTCTCCTCTGAACATGCTTCTTAGTCTCAAACATCATTACACCCACTTAGCTGAATTTTATCCTAGCAGTTTGCAATTTCGGTCGCACACTACATTGGATTTAAGGTATGATTTTTGCCTTATTTTTATCCAAAAAAAAACTAAGACACGTTCATTTAGTTTAAACGCAAAAAACATTAAAACACAAAATACTTACAGATACCTTTTGCTTAAAATAAGAATATTTAAAATGTACATGACCTAAATCAAGAATTTTCGTAAGGCTGAAAAACATTTTGGCTCAACAGAAGCTGGCAGAAAACTTCTCTGGTTTGCTGTTAATTATTTTGTTCTTGTTCTCTTCTTCACCGACCAACTTCATCAAAAGAGTTTTTGTTTGTAAGCCAATTACTTAGAATGACTTAATTATAACATTTTTCTTTTTAATTTGTTCTTAGAAATCGCAACAAGTTTTAACAACTATTTCACGATACTTTTATTCATCCAGCGTTTTTTGTTTTTTACTTTGTTTTCCTTTCAAAAGACTCATAACCAGCAAATTAAAATCTAAAGCTATATGCAAATTGTAAAGTCACGTTTTTTGTTTTGCCTCAAGGGTCACACTTCGCCCGGATAGATTGTAATTAGTAGTCGCACGTGTAGCGACGTCAACGACGACGTTCATATATTACCACCATGTGCATATTGTATACTCGTACTGTACATGTACAGGACCGGGACATGAGGACAAAAAAACGTCGTCGTCTACGTCTCATTGGAATATATCCACGATTATGGCTCACAAGTCAATAAACTACTTCATCAAGTCATCAGTTAAAGCAGTAACAATAACAGCCAATTGCTGTTGTACAGTGTAAACCAAGACTTCTGCACCAAGTGAAGTCATGTAATTAATGATTTTAAATCAGCTCTTATACCCATCGGTTGACTTGGTTTAGGGTTTTTTTTTTGTTTTGTTTTGATGGATCGGTCTGTGTTACATGCAGAAGGCAGTATATTTTAATTCCATATTCAAATCACCCACATGTCTGATGGTGTGGTAAAACAGGAAACAATTTAGCTGTAGGTAATGCCTGTCAGAGAGCAGATGGTTTGGATTTCGACTTAAATCAATAAAATTTAAAAATACAATTTCTCACGATTTTTATTTTATAGCCAAGACATTAAAAAGTGTCAGCCAGGAAAATAAAATGCACACACACATTGGTAGATAGGAGGGAATATGGTGGTATGGCATCACTCCTCCTATTATTTATACACACATCCATACTTATGTGTGTGATTTTGTTTTTATTTTAACCTCTAAACTCAATTTTTCTTCTGAAGAGCTTTTTCGATTGAAGAACATCTTTTGTAATCCTTCTGATTAACCAATTTCCTCCTAAAAATAAAGTTCAAAAACGTGGCTTTTGAACTTGTTCAATTATGTTCCTAAGCTACCTACCGAGCCTGACTAAAAGTAGTACTTTTTGTTTCCGAAGATGTGACACACATTTTTCTTTCTGACATTGTTCACAACAAAAGTGAAGTATTTCCTAAAATACCAAGTAGTTTTAAGACCTTTTGAAATTTGAACATACAGTCACCCGTTTCACAGTTCATAAGCTAATTGCTTAAGTGTCCTGAGGATAATAATATTGTTTGAAAAGACGGGACTGTCAAAAAAACACAACTTGCATACTTTGAAGCTGTTTCTTAGACCTATTTTGAAAGTGAACACAAGTGGTGAAGTACTTGAAGTACTAAAGTCGGAACCACACTTATTTTTTGTTTGTTTGTGAAGGGAAACAGCCCGTTGTGTTGTCAACTGTGCGCTCTTATCATGAGTTCTGTTTTGCGAACTGTCATTATTTACTTACGAAAAGTTAGAGCGAGACAAGATATGGTTCCGGCTTAAGGGACTATTCACATGAGATCGACCAATGACCGACGAATGAAAGAACATTCGTTCATTTTGACATTTCCTTCACGAAGCATTTTTAATTCGTTTCGAATGAAGTTTAAAACAAACAAAAACAAAAATGATTTTGAGGTTAATCGTGCGCGAAAAATTCATTCGTTGTAGTGTGGATGCGAATTAAGTTTGACAGTTCGTAATAATCACATTTCAATTTATGACGACCAATTTATTTTCTCAAATTAGCAATTAAAATGCTAATTTTAGAATCTTAACAATAATTTCGGTTAGTTTTCTACCATTTTGTCTAGTTTTTGTGACGAATTAAGACTTATAAATATTTTTAATCCCATTTGTCATCTTATTCGATGTTCATTTTTGTCACTCTCATGTGAATAGTCCTTAAGTGACACAATGAAAATCACTTGACATACAAACTCTTTTATATAACAGTTGAAAGACGATTATAATTCAAATATTTATAAACTGGTCTAATTTTGTATACGGACTTAAATGTCAAAGCTTATTTTCACTAAGAAAAAGCAAAGTTTCGATTAAATTTCCCAATTATCTCATTTTCCATAAAAAAAATACACATTTCCAAATTTATCACATATTAGATTAAATCTTTGTGATATTCATTCAACAAAGAACTAAATGCGGTAAAATTAATATATCTGAACGGTCTCCGAATGCAAACATGAAAATCTGCATGGTAATGAGACAAGGTCGCGTTCAACGATGAATTAAGGTATCCATTCAGCAAGCGATGTCGTGGTTTTCTTTTTGATTCGCCAGTTTTAATTTCACATTTCGTTGGCAGATTAAGTTAAAATTTTCAGCAAAACTGAATATTTATGGTGACAGTGGGTGAGGTGGGAGTTGTTGGCTGTGAATATTTGCAGACATTTAACAAACAAGCTATTTAAGTTTCTCCGGAACTGGGTTGGGTGGCATGCTCAAATAAAGAAACATTTGTATTTTGTAGGTGCAAATACAAAATATTTGATTGATCTTCTACTTGGCTTGGTGCTCAACAGTTTGACTAAACTTACTCTTATAACCCGAATTGAAGATTTATACGCATAACAGCGACTTTTAATTGTATGTGCCAGCAAGTCGACGTACTACGGAAATGGAAATGAATCCTCTAAAACACCGTCAACATTATGTTGATTTGAGTAAATCATAGCGCCAGTTAGAAATCAACAAAGTTTTTTCCACTGAACAATAATTTCCTACTGTGGATGTGTTCATCAACACAATAGTCAATAACTGTCAGATTTGATTTGTCTGCTGCATGGTTCAGTGTCTTAACATGTGGAATTTTCTATTAATTTTTGTTTTTTTTTTTTAGTTGTATGCTCAGACGAGCATAATGAAAAAAATTTAATCAAATTTTGAAAAAAAAATATTTCAATCTTGTTAGCCCCTAATTATTGCTCTAATGAAAACTTATCATTAAACGAATCTCTTTTATGTATACAAGTTAATCGTTACTAAGCTTCGTTGACTGTTAATACAGCTGTTCATTAAATGACGACAGTTTTCTCCATTCGCAGATTCGATACGAGTAATTTGCTTAGTTATTTATTTGTGAAAAGAAAGAATTTATTCGTTAGGTTAACGAATTTTAAGTTTGAACGGGAAAATTTGAAGCTGTTTCTTAGACCTATTTTGAAAGTGAACACAAGTGGTGAAGTACTTGAAGTACTAAAGTCGGAACCACACTTATTTTTTGTTTGTTTGTGAAGGGAAACAGCCCGTTGTGTTGTCAACTGTGCGCTCTTATCATGAGTTCTGTTTTGCGAACTGTCATTATTTACTTACGAAAAGTTAGAGCGAGACAAGATATGGTTCCGGCTTAAGGGACTATTCACATGAGATCGACCAATGACCGACGAATGAAAGAACATTCGTTCATTTTGACATTTCCTTCACGAAGCATTTTTAATTCGTTTCGAATGAAGTTTAAAGCAAACAAAAACAAAAATGATTTTGAGGTTAATCGTGCACGAAAAATTTATTCGTTTTAGTGTGGACGCGAATTAAGTTTGACAGTTCGTAATAATCACATTACAATTTGTGACGACCAACTTATTTTCTCAAATTAGCAATTAAAATGCCAATTTTAGAATCTTAACAATAATTTCGGTTAGTTTTCTACCATTTTGTCTAGTTTTTGTGACGAATTAAGACTTATAAATATTTTTAATCCCATTTGCCATTTTATTCGATGTTCATTTTTGTCGCTCTCATGTGAATAGTCCTTAAGTGACACAATGAAAATCACTTGACATACAAACTCTTTTATATAACAGTTCAAAGACGATTATAATTCAAATATTTATAAACTGGTCTAATTTTATATACGGACTTAAATGTCAAAGCTTATTTTCACTAAGAAAAAGCAAAGTTTCGATTAAATTTCCCAATTATCTCATTTTCCATAAAAAAAATACGCATTTCCAAATTTATCACATATTAGATTAAATCTTTGTGATATTCATTCAACAAAGAACTAAATGCGGTAAAATTAATATATCTGAACGGTCTCTGAATGCAAACATGAAAATCTGCATGGTAATGAGACAACGGTCGCGTTCAACGATGAATTAAGATATCCATTCAGCAAGCGTTGTCGTGGTTTTCTTTTTGATTCGCCAGTTTTAATTTCACATTTCGTTGGCAGATTAAGTTAAAATTTTCAGCAAAACTGAATATTTATGGTGACAGTGGGTGAGGTGGGAGTTGTTGGCTGTGAATATTTGCAGACATTAAACAAACAAGCTATTTAAGTTTCTCCGGAACTTGGTTGGGTGGCATGCTCAAATAAAGAAACATTTGTATTTTGTAGGTGCAAATACAAAATATTTGATTGATCTTCTACTTGGCTTGGTGCTCAACAGTTTGACTAAACTTACTCTTATAACCCGAATTGAAGATTTATACGCATAACAGCGACTTTTAATTGTATGTGCCAGCAAGTCGACGTACTACGGAAATGGAAATGAATCCTCTAAAACACCGTCAACATTATGTTGATTTGAGTAAATCATAGCGCCAGTTAGAAATCAACAAAGTTTTTTCCACTGAACAATAATTTCCTACTGTGGATGTGTTCATCAACACAATAGTCAATAACTGTCAGATTTGATTTGTCTGCTGCATGGTTCAGTGTCTTAACATGTGGAATTTTCTATTAATTTTTGTTTTTTTTTTTTAGTTGTATGCTCAGACGAGCATAATGAAAAAAATTTAATCAAATTTTGAAAAAAAATATTTCAATCTTGTTAGCCCCTAATTATTGCTCTAATGAAAACTTATCATTAAACGAATCTCTTTTATGTATACAAGTTAATCGTTACTAAGCTTCGTTGACTGTTAATACAGCTGTTCATTAAATGACGACAGTTTTCTCCATTCGCAGATTCGATACGAGTAATTTGCTTAGTTATTTATTTGTGAAAAGAAAGAATTTATTCGTTAGGTTAACGAATTTTAAGTTTGAACGGGAAAATTTCGGCCAATTAAAAGTCTTAGACGCATATTATATAATGTGATTGAACTCTTAAACTTAAACTTAAATTACTTTGTTAAAAGCAACAAACTTTGCATTGTTTGTCGTTTTCTTTGATTTGTTTATGATGTTACACACTTTATTCTTTGCCAAAAAAAAAAACTATCAAAGTTTTAATCAAATTAAGAAATTTACTTCAGGAGTAAAATAATATATGAGTCGACTTTTCTTGAGACGGTAAAACCTTCAACAAAATGGAATATTTTAAATGAATTTTTTCATTGGGCTCACGAATTTTCTGACAATTTAACGAAATTTCAGTTCATGTAAGAAATTTCTTAACGAACAATATGTGTTTCAGTGACATATGTATGTATGTTATCCAAAAATATCCTTAATATTTATCAGTAAACAAGATATTGACAATAAATGGTATAAATACAGCAGAAATAATGTTATTTGATCAGTTTAGAATTCATTATTTTTGTCTACATGTGACACTGTTCATTCTTCTAATGAACAATAAACTAAAAATTTTTTCGATGTTAAGATTTTTTGGACCTTCTTTAATCTGAGCCTAGTACGGTGCTGAGTCAAAACGAGATATTTGACACAAATAATATCCAACGAAATATCATAAGCTAAAAATTTTGTTCTGCGGTACGTTGTTCCACGAGCGAAGTTGGTTGGCGGATTAAAGAATTAAAAGTTCATTAAAATAAAATGAAGAAAATGACATTTCAGTTAGAACTATGACAATCGCGATTGATTCAGACTTTGTGACCCGTTCACTAAAAAGATTGATTGATAGCAATCACAATACACCACATCAATCAATACTAATGTATGAATGGAAAAAAAGTTATGTTTCGTTCATTCAATTTGTTCTCAGTCATTTCGAAGTCGAAAAGAAGTAGATAGGCTGCTATTACACGATGCATCTAGAGGCGTTCGTCTTTTCGAATAACGTAAGTGCAAACGAGAAAAAAAAAATCGAAAGATGAGACGGAAAAAAACTGACCTGTGTTGCGTGGGTAAAATTTTCGGTGCAGCAATTTGACGTTTCTCTTTTCCATTTTTCTTCTATTCTGCTTCATATAATTTCGTTGTTCGAGGAGTAAACTTCAATGTAATGCATAGAAATACTTCTTTCTTATTGCTTCTTTATTTTAAAGAGTACACACACTGACCAACACCGAAATGAAAAATAAAGAGAACTGTCAAAGTGGATTCATGAATCTGGTTTCAACGTGTAATAGCGCTTGAATCAGTGGACGAAATATCAAAGAAGAATTCGAAGAAGGCGCATGCATCTAGATTCATCGTGTAATAGCAGACATAAAGCCAAACTTTCGTTCATTTTCACATTCTTGCAGTCTCGGTCAGAACGAAACGATTGGAAAAAATATTTTAGTTGAATAAACGATTGAAATCATTTCGTATCGATATTGGTCTCGTTCAGAACGAAACGAGGGGATAAGAACTGATTTTAATTGGACTGAACGATGGATTGAAAAGATCGAATCCTTGAACCAATTAATCGTTGCTTGGTTCGATCTTCCGAAATGAACTATTAGCACAGCTCTAATTTGAGTTTCTATGTACTTGTTTTCGCTGTTTCTTTTAATATTTACTACGTTTATATGCAGTATCGAAAGATCGAGTTGGATTAGGGTCGGATTTTCGACCCAGGTTTTTCGTCATTTGAGTTGAGAGCTCGATTTGGAGTTGAGTTGAAATGGTGTTGAGCGATTCTGATACATTTTGTTAAGCCAACTCCTCGACCCAGGTTTTTCGTCTCATATTTCGACTCGACACCGCTGAGCGAGTGAGATCGAGTCGAACGAAGCTCATTTCAACTCAATACCCGTTTACAAAGGGTCGAAGCGAGCTTCAAGCTCGCTTCAATACCTCATATAAACGTAGTAATTGCATGGCGTTCTGTGATTTGTTTGGGTTTGAACTTGGGTCCGTTTTTGGTTTTATTTTTTTTTTTCAATTGAATCTCTCCATGAATATTTTTTCACTGTATTTTCGTTAGCAATTCGTAGTGTTGTGAGCGAACACAGGAAAATTTCGTTTTGTATAAGCGGTGTACAGAAATTTCAATTCATTACAATCTTTTCATTAAAATCGCATAGTGTAAACATTGAGCTAATACCATTTTGCGAATTATGGAAAAACACAAGAAAAAATGAACTTTCGCATTCCTATGGCGTAAAAGCAGTATCTTATAATTATTATGTATTAATATATTTTTTATTATTTATTATTATTATTTATTATTATTATTTATTATTTTTATTTATTATTTTATGTAAATTTATTTCATTAAGAATGGAATTTGTTTATTATTTTGTCAAATTCTGACAAATTTTCTTTTTTTTAATAAATCATAAAATACCAGTTTTTCTTTATCTGAAAAACAGAACAAATGTTTCCGATTTTAGTATCACACGTGTTGATAAATTTTTTTCGGGATTACCACTCAAATGCTGCTAAAAAGTTATGCAATTTGCAAGACATCATTAGTTTCTTTCGTTTAGCATTCCAACAACCTTAATTTTATCGAAGAACAAAGTTCGAATAGAAAAGATAAACTTCTTTGTATAGTATTTCTTTTTGAATGTTTGTCCTTCATTTTTTCCCCAGAGTCTAAAGGTACATATATGTATATGCCCTTTCGGAAAAGTAAGACAATATTTTAAGTTATGATCTGCTCTTTTTAATACTCCGAAAAACGGACCAGACACATTTGTCACCAAGAGTAATCTGAAACTTTAGATTCGCTTTGGTTTTGTCCCCTTAAATTTACGAGTATTAAGATTTGTTCCAGCAAGTTATTCTTCGAGGATTCAGTTTCTTTCCATTTTTGTTTGAACTACCTCCCTCCTTAACCTATCACAGAGCCTTGAGAATACGAATGAAATGAATAAATTTGCGACGGACGTGACTTTTTCTATTTTGTTTTATAAACCATAACATCGAAATTTTGTATGGCAACTATCGCTCCATTTGCTGGCATCACAACATGAAAGGCAATGTCACATACCTCAATGTCCACAATATAATTTGTAAGGCATAGAGCTGTGTAAATCATTCATTTCAAATGATCGAATCGTTCAACAATCGATTACGAAAATGATCCGATCTTTTCAATCAATCGATCATTCGATCATTTTCATTTCACTGAAATGATTCAATACTGTTCCTATTCGATATTAATTTCGATTTCGATGATAAGATTGACTTGTGGCTTTGATAGTTCTCACAAAATACTCTATAATGAGGCTACTTCATGGGTGGAAAATTCAAGAAAAAGAGATTTTATTTGTTGCTTCGGAAAAGAGCAATTTTAGGGCTTTCGGCTGACATTTGGTACGAAATAAACTTTGTACGTCATAACTGAATTCGTCCTCTATTCGTCAAGTCATAAACTGTCAAATTCCATCAAAGGATGGCTACGATGTCAATGGATTAAAAAACGTCTAAATATACCAAAAAAAAAGCGATTTTATTTATTGCTTCGGAAAAGTGCAATTTTAGGGCTTTCGGCTGACATTTGGTACGAAATATACTTTGCACGTCATAACTGAATTCGTCCTCTATTCGTCAAGTCATAAACTGTCAAATTCCATCAAAGGATGGCTACGATGTCAATGGATTAAAAAACGTCTAAAAATACAACAAAAAAAAAGAGATTTTATTTATTGCTCCGGAAAAGTGCAATTTTAGGGCTTTCGGCTGACATTTTATACGAAATATACCTTGTACGTCATAACTGAATTCGTCCTCTATTCGTCAAGTCATAAACTGTCAAATTCCATCAAAGGATGGCTACGATGCCGATGGATTAAGAAACGTCCAAAGATCCACATTAAACATACCGGATCCTGATACATCAAATAACATCAGTTCAACCCAACTATTGTTTTTGCGGCCTACAACATCAACGACCAACCCGATCAATCATGTTGTTCAATGCCGAGTTCAACTCAGAAGTTCCAGTCCACCGTCCGTTTGGCGTTCAGAATCCACGTTGATTGAATCGGAAGAAATGGAATCAAGTAAATCATGATTAATCGAGTCAACTGATATCGAAAATCGAGACTCAGTGAAATGATTGAGATTGAAATAGAAAATCGAGAATCCAGAATCGAGAATCATGTAAATGATTGAGATTGAGATCGATTAAAATGATTGATTTCGATCATCAATACTTTTCGATGATCGGATCAAAAAAATCGAATCGATCCCGATTGACACAGCTTTAGTAAGGCAGTTTAAAATCTGCATGTGGAACGGAGGAACGTCAAAGACGACGACCAAAGCCGACGACGACTCAGAAATAATTGCACTTGTTGGAGAATTTGATCGAGTGTCTGTATAATGTACTGTACATTCGTAGATATATTTTGTATTCAAACGAAAATAAGAAATATGTACTCTGCTCTGCTGACAGATAGATGAGCTCACATCACACAATAGGTTAATTAGAATGACGTTGGATATGTTTGTTTGACTCTCAAACTGACATTTCAAGATCATGGTTGTTGGCAAAATGTATTGCGTAAAAAAATATAAAACAAAAATAAAAATTCATTATTATTTCATCTCCATCAGACCTCAATGCACTCTATTTGTACTGCACTTAACAGAGAAGCGACAACAATGACACCCGGATGTAAGCATCTCTTTAAAAACCATCTGCTTGCAATAAAACGATATAAGATGGTGAAACTGCAATTTACTTGCGGCACAGCGCGCATATGTTGTTGCGTGTTTAATGCTTTTAAAGAAAAATGCGCGCCAAGGCCCATGATTGCATGAACTGTGATTTTAAATAAAAAAAAACCAAAAGAAAAAAATTTAATTGAAAACATTCAATGACATTGCTACACACATAAAACACAGCTAAATGGAATTTAAATGAATCATTGAGTTTCGGTTTAATTAGATCGAATTCAATTAACCACACAATTGCATAAGCAATTACGCATCGGAGTTTGCAACTTGCAACCGTAAACAACTTAATTAGCATGCATATGCAAAAGCCAGCAGGTTAAAGTGAAAAAAGGTACTTAAATATGCAGATAGGTGTTAGAAAAACACCCTTTTTTGTTCTTGAATAGGAACAATAAAATATATAGATACCCCTGCAACTAACAAAGACGAAATACCCACTGATAATGATAATGGAAACAACATTGGATCAGCTGTCAAAGATTCATTGTCATAATACCATTTAGAAACTAATCAACAAAATGATTTATGATGATTTTGATGGAAAACGTCAAATGGTTGCTGGGCAAACACACATTGTTTCTCTATGAACTACATGAGCTACAAATCTACCTGTAATAAAGTACCGACCTACATTTCGAATGCAGCGCCATGAAATAAAGAAACAATCCTAAACGGAAACCGGCACTGCACAGTGAAGCAAGGTTTTTTTTTGTACAACATTGTCTTATCACAAAAGGAACAAACAGGTTAACGATACCTGCTGGGTCAATATAAAAAGATTATTTATTTTTCTGTTTTCAGCAAAATGGATTTCTTGTTGTTTTGTAGCAGATTAATAAATAAAATGAAATTTTTGATAATTCGATATTTTGCATCAAGTATTTCAAGTGAAACTTGATTCTAAAAAAAGTTTGAACTTGAAACGCAGCATTCTGGGAAAAAATTAACACGATAATACAAATCATTCTTGAAATATGAATACATTTGTATGTAAATAAATAAAACGAAATAAAATCTAGTATTAATTTAAAAATCAATTATAATCCTTGGAATTTCATTATTATTGGATAATCTCTCTTTGTTTTTTTTTTTTTCTTCTTCATTGTATTTAAATAAGTTAATACGTTACGTGAAATTTGTGGAACGTATTCATTTTTAGTTTCGAATGAATAAAGATGAATAGGTTTACATATAGCTTAAGTTATAGCATTCATTCACACCACGGCTTCTAATTGGAGACTAAATTTATCTGTTTGTAAATTTCCACTATAAATTTGAAATTCTGAATATCAAAATGGGAGGTAAATAGAAACAGGAAAAGCATTCCACATTCTTGTCGTTCGGCTAAAGAAAGAATCACTTTACTTAACAGAACGTCCGAAGTAGGATTCAAGTGTAAACTAATGATCATTCCTAAAAGAGTTAATGATACCGTTAAGTTTTTTAAGAGCCATGAATCCAACTAGATATTTCACTGGAACAGTATGTATTTATAAAAATAGCGATCAAATGATGAGAGTTTTAAAACACTGCGAATTTATGAAACAAAAAGAAATTGATTTAAATACTTGTGAAGTTGTAGATTTAAGGCTATTTTTATCGTGGTTCTGAGACATTTTAATGAAAGAACAATTTTCGGACTTACCGCGATTATTAATTATATTTTTAATCAAATTTGTATTTGATTTTTACCCGACGTTTCGACAGGGTTTCACTTGTCGTGCTCACGGGTTTGACTGACTCAGTCAGTAAAAATCAAATACAAATTTGATTAAAAATATAATTAATAATCGCGGTAAGTCCGAAAATTGTTCTTTCATTAAAACTTGTGAAGTTGTTATTACCCTAAAAAATCAACATTATTGAAGGTTAACTTCTGCCTTAAAATTTTAAAATCGGCTAGGATCTGTTTTTGAAACTTCAAAAATAAGAAAAAAATCATTAATAAAATTGTTCCACATCAAAAGACCGTTGGAACCATTGATAAGAATTGTATTTCCTTTAGCGGTTTTTTAGTATAATTGTTTTTGGTCTTAAGAAAAACGAAAAGCACGATTGGATTTACGATTCTAGGCGTTGGACTCTCATACCTGTGTGTTTACTCCCCGCCGCCATGATAAAATAAAAAAACAAATAGAAGGTGTTTTTCAGCTGTACCGTCTCTTGCGAGGAAGTGACGCATACAGAAATGGTTGAGAGTTGTCTAAGGTTCAAGTTCTCCATTGACCCATAATTTATTTATTTATTATTGAGGCATAAAGTAACGATAAGTGGTTATTACAATCGGATTTTTAAGAAAAAGAGCGAAAAGGCACTTTTGGTTTAAAAATTGTAGAATGTTAGCTGGAACTACCTTTCTGTAAAATTCGAACTAAATTGGTTAAGTATTTATCAAACTATACATGTACTACAAACTATAATCAATCTTCAAAATCGTTATATGCATTTTTTTTAATTAAAAACGCAGTTTTATTACCATTGGCTGCATAATCACAGGAACAAGGTTTTATCAAAATCGTGATAGCAGTCTTCGATAAATGAGCGCACAGACTCCATCGTCGTAGTGTTTAGTATTTAGATAAGAACCTTAAAGAATTTGTTTTATATGAAACCAATACTTCTAATAGGAAACAAGTAAAAATTCTTAAAATCGACTAATTAGTTTAAAAACTTAGTCGTTTTTAAGATATTAATTTAAGAAAATGTTTTTAATATTATTTTAAGAAAATTTATGCACACAACGGCGCAGGAATTTTTGGGCTGGAATCAAATTTTCCATACCAATCCACTAGCATTTTCCAGGCGGAATCACCAAAACCAAAACATTTCCATTATGTCAGATAGCCAATCCGCCCTCAAATCACTAAGCTCATACACCATCACGTCTAAGTTGGTTGTGGAATGTGTAGGTCAGCTTAAGTAACTTGGCAAGAACAATTATGTATGTCACACTTTATTGGGTACCTGCACATTTAGGTGTCAAGGGAAATGAGGAAGCAGACTCCATAACAAAAATAGGCTCGAGTACTCCTCTAATAGGGCTATTACCCTACTGCGTTATAGGAGAAAACAGGATTAAAAACTAAATCAAAACAGAGGAGGAGACCAGAAGATCCAAAAACTGGAAAGAACTCCCAAAACTGAGGCAGGCAAAACTACTTCTTGGAAACTTCAACCAAGATCGTTTCAAGAACTCTACCAGGTAGAAGAGAGTAATAATCCTCTCTGAATGTTCTCCAAATAATCAAACTCACCAAAGGGATAAACTTGAAGGAAGAGCTGTAGGGTAAGCAACTCATTTAGCTCTGGATGGGGGCACAATAGATCTTTAGGTCGCAGTGCAAATCACCTCTCAATATTAATTCATTCATGCACACAAATACTATTCGAATCTCCAATTCGTTCGCTTCCCAAACGCTGCCGCCTAAAACACCTGAAAAATTTTGTTCATCTTAGACGTTATGTTGACGTGGATGTCAATAGGAGAAAATTTTCAAATTTTCATAAATCTTTGCAATGCGATTAACATTTTGTTGGAATGTAAAATTATTTCATCAAAAATTTAAATTAACTCCTCATATTTAGACTTTGCTTTGATTCTTAAATCACATCTGACCTCTGGTTGGGTTCTTTCATAAAATTTATTTCATTTAACAATTGTACATTCAAACGTTCGCAGTGGGTTTATCTTGGAAACTTGAGATTCCATCACTTCCAAACAACTTTCTTCTTCATTGGAGATTAGCTCTTCTACTTCGATTAACATCATCCTTCCTCAGCAATATGACTAAGTCGATTGGAATGCAACTTACTGGTATGTAGGTATGCTCAAAGAAACTCTTCTCAAGAATTTCAACTTCCGATTGCCTCACGCACACTTCATCTTCGCAACGGATTCCCCATGGTCTGTCTGCATCGAATGAATGAATGAATATGATGACTCATACTCCCATTGGTATTTCTTCAAGCTGAGGAATTCCTCTCAAAGTTATAATAAAATCTGTCTATATATTGACGAACGTGTAACTATTAAGACAGCCCACGTGTAATTTATATGTATGCACACTTGAATGGATTCCACGTGATGAATTACAGTTAATTGAAGAGTAAGGGAGTTGTTAGACGTAAAGTCTAATTCGGTTAGATACTCGTATTTCCATTTAGAGTGTGGGTGCGTAGATATAAAAGATTTCAAAAGTTGCCTTAGAGGCTTGTTTTATTTGTTTTGGTTTGATTTTCTATGGAATTCTTTTCAGTAACACCCATACAAAAATTTTTATTGACGAAAAGAATTTTTTGTGCGGGTTTAACTGGGTTTATGGTTATCGTTAAAAAATGTTGTATTTTTTTTTGTTATAAGACAAGAACGAGATACTCAAAGGCTATTTCCATAACTAATTAGTAAGTTGAATGTGGAACTGAATTTATGAGTTCTTGAAATGTGAAGTAACTTTTCGTGTTTTAATTCTTTGAGCCGCAGGAAAAATTCACTTCGAGCGCTATACAATTTAAGTGAAACTATGCTCTTACTGTAGTAGATTTAATCAACGAAATTGGTTTAAAAAATAAATAAAACACAATGTGTTCTACAATGTTCATATTAGATTTTCGGTCAACGAACTATATAATGTAGAATTTGATTGGCATGTTTTGATTATCATCTACATGGTTTTGGACTGGTATTTACAGACTTTGGTGTATTCAGAAACATAAGATATTAAAATTTTGCTCCGTCAAAGAGTGAGCAAGAAAATCCACATTTATTTTTTGACAAACCAAAAAACTTCGAAATTTTTCTGAGGAATCCTGTTCATACTTCTGAGATTCCTAAGAATTTTTCTTAACTGGTCTATTCAATTTGCAGCATGAAATTTTGACATTTAATTTTATCACATTCTCTATGAAGTCAAAAGTTCTTTTCTTCTAATTGAAAAATAATAACATTTGTTGAAAATTTTTATGAAGATACAATAGGGTAACCAAATTGAATGTACTTTTATTCTTCATACATAAGAGATCTTCCTACACACAAATTTGTTAGTTTTAAATTTTATTAACTTTTTCTTAATTATAAACACTTTCGAAGTTGTTTTATGCTATTCTTTAATAAATCTACAATGACATTTCAAACAAGAAAAAACTAATCAAACAGACTTTTTTTGACATTTGGAAATGTCAAAGAGTCAAACGATACTAAAAAGATAAAATAGCTTTTTTAATTTTAATACAAGGCATTGTCGTTTTTGTTGGAATGAAATTTGAGAGTTGGAATTTGACAGCCGTAGAGAGCGGTCGATTACATTGTGTACCTAAATGTAGGCTTAACCTACGATATCACAGATATTTTTTTTAGTTTTTCGAAATCGTTAGATTATTTTTTTAAGATAAATATGTTTTTTTAGAAGGTTGTTTTTGAAGCAAAAGAAAATTCTATTTCTCTTCAGTACCAACTATAAAAGTTACTGTTTACAAGATAATGAGTCCTTAAATAGAACTTATATATATTTCCCTCACTTAGTATTAAAACAGAGACAATATTATGCAGGGAGATTTCTCTAAAGCTGGGGTGTGTAGGTTTTTAAACGAAGAATTTTTTTTAATAGAAATACCAAAAATTTAAGTTAAGTTTAAATTTAAATTAAGAACATTTTAAACTTAATATTTATAAAAAAAATGAGAACAAATATTTAATATTTAACATTTAATACTACCTTCACATTTAATACTATTATTAATTTGCATTCGAAGTCTATTTACTTGTTTTTGCAATTTTTATTTCTAAAAGAAATTGATAGGAGGAGAGAGTATTAAACGTCAAATTAGTAGATACTTCATAACATGATAATTAAAAAAAAAATAATAATAAAATACCTGTCCACTATTTTATTTTTTTATATTTTGAGTTTGATAAAGTTTGATTTCAAATTTAAATAAAAAAAATATTTCTCAAGCTTTTAACAAATTTAAAGCACCATGATACCTCAACACTCATTATTTTCAAAGCGGTGACTTCTCTATCAAATGATTAAGCGTTTAGTTTTCTAGTGTGTCAATGATTTGAAAAATTCTCAAGTCGTTGCCACTTTCTTGTCCACAATTTGTATAGCATCTCATATTTTCATACCCATTTGTTAAAGCTTCGACCTTTTTTCCTGGTATCAAGAATTTCAATGAAATTTCATTTGATTTGATTCACCCTAATCTACATATTCGTCGGTATTTTAGGTAAAAAAGCAAGCATATTAATAAGCTCAGGAAAAACCTTCCACTCCGACCCCTCACCGTCAAAATCATTTACATTCTGCAGATTCTACCTATAACTAACTGAGGGTTTGAATAAAGCAAAATTCTATGGGTAATTTCATTGTAATATGAAATGACAACCACCGCTACTCTACACTGAAAGAATTCTCTTTAATGAATAAATTCCTATAAGGTAATTAATTAAAAGTGATATATTCATAAGCAGTTGTCATAAAATGCAAATCAATGATTATTTAAGAGCATGTTAGTTAAGTAATTCTTAACAAGAAATTACTCAATTGTGTAATGTTTTTTAATGTGGCGTACGTGTCTAGATTCATTTTTTTATAGTTCAATAAACACTTAAATAAATATGTTTGTGTGCATATGCATACATTTACATATTGTGATTAGCATTCCACTTAATCATTGGTAATTCTGTTTGACAAAACCGCAAGCCTTTCTTTAAAACTTGGCTTTTCTGCCTCAGTTAATGATTCATTTTATTGAAGGTGTTTGAATGAAGTGGATGCGTATTTTTTGTATGGAAAAAAAGAAACTTTAAAAAACATAAGGTCTTAACCTTCAAATCTGAAGATTTTGATTTGCATAATATGCAATATAATAATATAATATGCAATATAATAATATGTATATTATACATATTGAGGTATGCATCCCCGAATTGCTACAGTTTGTCATTTGGGTTTTTTTTTATTCCAAATAGTTAATTTAAAGTTTTGTCAATATGCAATGCTTTGTAAAAAAAAATAAATATTTGCCAATGCCAAGTGACAGATAATATTGGCATCGTGTATATACTTTAAGGAAATAAATTGGTAAGATGTGATGAATGACAAGAAAGCATATACATACGTGTTAAACTAGTTACTGTTAGCTTAAATGAGACTTCATTTTTTGTTTATGACTGGCAAGATATAGAAACAGTTCACCTTGACTTAGAGACCTTGATCTGAAACTGAAGTTATAAGTTTTGAAAAAGAACCATATGCCGAGGGAAAAGATGATATCATATGAATCATTTATGTACATATGTATATACATATGTATTTAATTCTACGTTGAATTATTATTGATTTAAATAATCAGGATAGCTCTGAAAAAGAAAACCTACATAGTTTCGAAGTGAAACGCATTCATTTTAACATAAAATAAACTTTTGTTACATTTAAAGTGCGCTCAAAGTAGTTTCAAAGTGAAACATTGTAATTTCGTTCGAAATTTTAACTCATTCAAAATTTAACGCATTCGCGTATTTCTAAAATGTTACATAATGACGTTAAACTCAAAGTTAGTTTTTTTATTTATTTTCAGTTTTATACTTATGTATAGAGAATTCGGAAGTGTCTGCAATTAATTTTGTAACAAATTAAAAATACACTCAAACATTTAATTAAAAAAAAAACAATAGATACTTAATTCACATGTATTTTAATTTTAATGTTTTTTATTCGTTTTGTTGTTAATTCGGTTTTGTGCAAATAAAGTTGAAACATATTAGCGCAAAACTTTAAACAGCCTAGTGTTAAGGTATAACTATTGTACTTGTTAACAATTTGCTAATTTTAAAGTAGCTTATCAACACTTTCTTAATTTTAAACATTTTCCAGTATCATGCTAAAACTATTTTAATAAATCGCTTGTTTAACAATGACAATTCATAGAAAAAAACTAAGCAAGGCCTCTTTGACGTTTGTAAATGTCAGAAAGTCATATGAAGTGAGCACGATACTGATTTTAATTTTAATAAAAAGACTGATACCAGATTCGGTTGAAATTTGCAAGATTGTCGTTTTACCTTGTATCATACTAAAACAGTTTTAACGTTGTCGGTTGTACTAATTCGACTAAATTTTTTCTTTTCCTCAGAGAATAGATTATTTTATGGAGATTTTCAGGAAATGCATGCGTCATATGATCAAACGCACGGAAACATGTGGAAACAAACTTTTAAAGATTATCTCTAACAACTTGACAGTCCATGTCTCTCAAATTTACACGTGCTTACAAATGTACAGTTTTTGTATTGGTTCTAAAATAATCACCTTAACAAATATTATGAGCAAATAAAAGTGGGTTTCCGAATCGTCAAGAGGACAGCACACCCATAATACAATCGACTGATGTTTTAATAAATCGTCAAAAGAAAAAGAGAAAAGACATACATAAGTAATTTTATGTAGCGCCCACCAATTTAAAACGGAATACCTTTTAACCAAATAGCATTATATGCTTCTTAAGATTATGAAATGAAATGAAAAAAAAAAAAAAAATGAAATAAAAACAAAAAAAACGTTCACTTAGATGATACTGACATTTGTTTATACAATTTCGTGAACATATGCTGGTATCGTATGCGAAATATTTACCATTGGAAAAAAATACCTTATATTTTTGCTCTGTAATTTACATCTGTCAAATTCATTAAAGTAATGCCCGTCACTTCTATCGTTGACATTAACATTTTAGACACACTTGACTCTTTTTATGATTGCAATTCCAGACGGAGTTGAATGAATAAAGACTTGAGGATTAAGCATCGTCACCCACCACCATCACAATGGACGCATTCACTAATGTAGTCACTACATAGTCAACTCGTTCTGATTTGCTAAAGACAACTAGAAATTGAGTTGAAATTTCCCCTCCGAAGTAGTGTAAAAATTTCATCTTCAAAGCTTGTGAATTATTATTTTGACATTTCACAATCAGCTGTCAGATGAAAATATTAATTTAATTTTTGGTGGAAGATATTTTCAAAAGGAAATTATTAAAAAAAGTTTATATTATACCTTATATTTGATGCTATTTAATTTAAACTGTAAAAAAAAAGTTTATTTAAAGTTCTCAAAACACATTTTTTCTTATTTTATATGTTTACATCTGTCATTAATATGACAGTTTAGGTTTGACTAGCTTTGTAGTGCAATTTTGCATTCACAAAGCTTGTTGAATTTCGACTACGTAGTCACTACATTATAGTGAATGCGCCCAATATGTCGTCATGGCCCCCATCGGCAATGTTTTGTTTATAAGAAACTTTTTGATTTCATGAGACAGATATTTTGACGTTTCTATACAAACTATCGATAACAGAGTGATAATTATTATAATTAGTGCTGGTAATATAGTTATGTTTGGAAATTTTCTTCTTTAAATCCAGAAAAATGTTTGCCGTTAGGTAAATCCAAATAGCATTAGTTGTTGTTTTGCTTTTTTTGTTATCATAATCAATATTATTCATAGAGCAACTCGATTCGAGCAACTAAAAAGTTTGTGTTTTGACACAAACTAAACGATTGCCTAACCTGTTTTCTATAAGCGCAAGAGAGAAAAAGAGTGAGAGCGTGAGTAAAGAGTTGCCAGTGCCCGGTTCTCTTTCAACTGGTGATTAAACTATTTGATTTCGATCACATTTGCCAGTGCGCGACTAACCTTAGAAGATTTCGACTCAACTGAGCAAGTGTAATAAACTTAAACCAAATCCCAAGTTACAAAGTCCCCTATTACACGATGTCTCACGAGACGAGGCTCACATAAGTGCGAAAAAGAAAGCAGATATGAGGAAATGAGATGCAAAAAAATATTCCCGGTGAGTACCGGGCTGATTTTTAGTAGTCTCATTTTGACTTTTCTTTTTCTCATATTCGTTTTATGTTGTGTTGTGCATTAAAAAATACGAACAACTGCCGAATTTGAGCCATGAGTCTCATGAGACATGAGTCAACGTGTAATAGCTTTTGCCTCACGGGATACAAATTTAAAAGGAAAGTCAAAAATGAGACATGTCTCATGAGGCAACGTGTAATAGGGGACAAAGGGATTGAAACATAGTTAGTTCAATTTCGCGTCAACTCTGTGTACCTTTTCATTTTATTTAGAGAGCACTTTTTGTGCTCTCTATTCTTTTTTATTTAAATTTTATCTATTATTTGTTTAACAATCATTCTATACTTCTGTGGAGAAAAAATGTTTCCTAAAATACATATATGTATGTATGTATGAATAATTTATCTCCTTCGTTCCTCTTTTTATAGACGTCTCGAAGTGGACCACACCTCCCTCACAAAAGTTTCAAAGACCAAGTGCATGTAGTGGCCTTAATCTTCTTGTCAGACTCCTTAGACATATGCATAAAAACCACTATTAAAGTTTATTTACTTTTCCCAGGATCCGAATTAAAAATCTAGGCGCTCCACTAAATATATACTAACACAGTTTGATAAGAAATCATCGCCGTAAATAATTTGAATGAATAAAACTAGAATTGTCTCTAATTTAATTAATTCAATTCAATTCAAAAGTCCTTGAATATGATGATGATTTGAAATGACAGTTGAATTTAAGTAAGTCAACATTTTCTGATTGTTTTCTATAATTTTCTATAATTTATTTTAATTCAACTGAAAACTCAAATTTAATCTAAATCTAAATTAGATTCGAATTGTAAGTCTTGTCTATAGATCATATAAATATGTGTATAAAATGACAATCTCAAGTAGCAGTGTGTAGGTCATTTAAAATACAATTTATTATAATGTATACCGCCAAGGAAGGATGTTGTACACATAAAAGTCATAAGAGCAATTCAGCGATGTCAATCAAAAAGTTTTGAGATTTTTTTATTTTTTGTATTATTTTACTCTGGTTTTGAAATTGAGAATAATAGGAATTGATTGGGGAAGGGAAAATACACTTCAATATTATTTATCAGTTTAAACGAGTATATTTAAAAAAAATTAAGTGTTGTGTATATTTGTATTTTAGTTTTCAAATGCAGATAGATGGTTTTTGAATTTGTATATTTATCAGTATACTTGTGATTTGTGTGATGGAAAACGAGTGTTTGAAATCTTATGACGTTGGCAGTTGTTGTAATTGACGTTTCCACTTGACCTTATCCTAAAATTTCAATTGTTTTTCTTTAGACTTAAATGGTTTAAAAAATGGTTTTGAAATATTATATTTGAAGTCCAAAGAAATATTGGGAAAAGATGTCTGTTCATGAATGTTATTCTTTTCCAAGATCAAAAGCTGATGCGTTTTGTTTGTTTTATTTTTCGTTAAATGTATTTAATGTTCCTTTCGAAAAAATCTGTCAACAACTTTGGATTTGTGTAAAAAGATATTTTTAATCGCAATATGCATTTGTCTTCTAAGCAAATATTTGTTTTGATTTCGCTAACCAGCAAGATTCGATGTGGTATATCGAGATAGATATGGATATAATTTACTTCACCATCCAAGTATAAGATACTTCATCAAACATTCAAACCATTCCGACAATATTGTTTTGATATGACCTCCTTTTTCCATTACTGAGTGTGATAGATATTATAGTTTTTTCTTTGAACTCACTACGCTTTATTTAGTGTATATTTAGTTTAATTATTTTCTTTTCTCTTCTTGAAGTGGTTTGTAAACAATAATATTCATTGGTTGATTGATTACAGACAGAGCAATGAAATCCTCATGGTTCATGAATAATAATCAACCACTATGGACCACGACCGCACTATGGATGTCAAAAAAAAAGAGATCTTGTACCAGGTGTGGATTATATTTAGAAACTATGGTGTGGTTATAATTTGTGGTGGAAGATACTATGGCGAAGTCAATAGCATGTGGTTAGCTACTGAATTACTCAAATTTACTCAAAAGAAATTAATACGTAGTATAAATTACAATATGATTGAGGTATAGTTTTTCAGGTCAAATGAATGCACACGGGAATGAGTCGGAAATGAAACATACCACAAAAGAGTGAAATCGATTTGATGAAATTAGTTGCAAGCAAATTAGTTACCCAGAGACGTTAGGGTTTACTTTCACTTTTCAAATTTACTGAAGTTAGTCTTATACAAAAAAGATAAAATAATAAATATACATACTATTAGCTTGAAAATGATGAATTTTATATTCTTTTTGGTTTCATTAAAGCCGTAGTTTGCTTAAGTCTCAATCAGGACAAATTCGATAATTTAGTTAAAAATGTCCAAATTGAATATAAAAACATTTCCCATACAAATTCGCATTTTGATATGGAGACCATTTCAACAAAATTTTCTTGAAATTATAATTGCAAAATAAGTGAAAACCTAACGAACACACCCAATTGGAAACCACGAAGAAACAGAAAAAGAAAGAGAAAACAACAATTCAAATTCAAAATCATAAGAACTGTCAAGCAAAATTTAAAATCGGAACACTTTTCCTAACATCTGACATCCCATTTGCGCTCTAATAAAAACATCGTGTAAGGTGTTTGTTTATTTTGCGTCACATCTCTTAGGCCCCAGTTATAACTATCATTGAAATGCATCATTGAAAATTTTCATTCCCATTTTTAGAACGAATAAACAAACTACAATGATTTCAATTGGTACCAAAATGAAGGTAATGAGTCGCAGAATTTTTTTACTCTATTAAATACTAAATTCCGATTCAAACTTTCTTTTAAATCCACTTTTATTATTTCACTGATAGAAATCAATTTCAATGAAGAGCTAATTTTCGTTTCTTTAATATGGAATACAGTCGTTCCACTGAATGCGTTCGATTCTCTTTCTATTCTCAAATGTCAGTTTTCCTTTCAATGATCAACTCTCACCTCAAATGCATAGAATTGGTTGCAATCGGCTACTGACAGGG
Organism: Philhelius festivus; assembly: GCA_963931855.1. Classification (NCBI taxonomy): domain Eukaryota; kingdom Metazoa; phylum Arthropoda; class Insecta; order Diptera; family Syrphidae; genus Philhelius; species Philhelius festivus. Next base: position 190,041,737 of record OZ007556.1, on the reverse strand, counting down.
TCTTTTACTGAAACCAATTTTTCAATGATTGTTATAACTGGCTTGTCAAAAAAATGAAATCAGCATTCCACTTATTTGTTCCAATGATGCATTTCAATGAAAGCTATAACTGTTTAAGTAGCCCGAAGATGGAATTTAATTCCGAAACGCGTTGCTAATTATTTTTTTAAAAAAATAGTTGTGTAAACAAAATAAAACTGAAAATAAAAAACTAATTTAAATTAAAATTAATATATATTTTTATTTATTCAATTATCCGTCATAATCAACACAACAGGAGACGAACATCCAACAATATGCACTATAACTGGGGCCTAAATACATTTCAGAATTTACTTTGGCAGCATCTAGATCTGTTTGGAAAGTTGTAATTTTTCACAAATTCCTATTTGTTCTCTTCAAGAATTTGAAACGACAGCCCACAATGAAGAAGACACACAAATTTCTTTTTGGTGTCCATTTTGAATTTCCTTTTTTCATTGCTAACTCCTAGTAGTGTAGTGTCATTAGGGAATCCTCTCACAAAAGCGCTTTGGATGTCAAAATTTGAATACAGTTTTATAACTGGTTTCCGCCATCGTGAAAGTTTTTTAGTTTTGTGAATTTCTCTCCGTTTTTAGACATATTTATGAATATAAATTCAAATACCAATGTACATAAATAATATAATGTAGTTAAGCCTTCCTTAGAATCATCTTAACACAAACTTCCAAGCTCCGACTTAGCAACTAATGTGTTTTATGTATAACATAGTCCAATTGCGCAATATTGACATCAAGATGGCATCGTGACTTGATTGACATATGGATGTATTTATTTTTATTATTGTGTCTTGAGCAACTTGACATTACATTACATTGCTACTGTAGGTTGCATGAAATTAAAAACCTAAATGCTTCAGAAAGACTTTTGAACAAAACTAAAAAAAAAGCCATTAAAGTATTAATTGGTACTTAACTTACTGACACATGGTTTTCAACAAAAACTTTCCTTCCTCTACTACATGTTATTTGTTAACCTTATATGTGCGTAGTTGTCGTAAATTTTATGAAACATCAACTAGAAAAGGCCTGAATCTTACCTCTCTGTGCGTTAATGGTTAAATGTCACATAAGAAAAGAAAAAGCTTTAACCATCTGTCATGCAATGACAAACCTAAATCGTTCCATATTCTCCTATCCTATCTATAGCGCGCATCTTTTTGATCTGCAAAATGGAAGCTGTTCGTTTCTACACATACTATATAAATGTTTATAGATATACGAGTACCAACTGCTGATCGACGCGACATCCAGTGCCAATCGTCTCGGTCGATAGTCAACGCGCCAGAATGACAAATAAACAGTGTAAACGCGTCGCCGTCAATAAACCTAATGTTCATCAAAACACAGCTATTGTATATATTATGTATGACTGAAAAATGTCAAGTGTGTGTGGTCTTCATTTTTATGCTGTCGGCGGCGGGACACGCTGACTTTCTATAAATCGGATTTATTATTGCAAAATGCAGACTGAAATGTATTGCAAAAACAAATAGTAAAATATTAACATTTGTTTGACACATGTGACAATCTTTTAACGGAATCATAATCAAAATGATTGTTTACACAGGAATCGTTAGGAATAAAAACGAATTTTTGTTATTGTTGTTAAGAGAGCAACTACAACCAGACTTGTTATGGAATTTTAATTAAAACGAACACACTTCGTTCTTTTTTTAAGAAAAAATATCTAATTAGCAAATGTTTCCGATTACCGAATGACTTATATGAACATGGTACGTACATGTATGTATGTAGGTACTTAAAACAAAATTTAAAATGGCGACGTAGAATTTATGACTCAATATTTAAAAAAAATAATCAACGTGTCATGGATTTGCAAAAATTCAAAATGATCACATTTGTCCATAAAGATGGCGGTGTGGAGAAATGTTTATTGTTTTGACATAAAATGACTTTATTCTACTTCTAACTTGTTCTTAAAGGACAATTATTGGGTTAGAGGTTTAAATCAAACTTAACATTACTATGAAGAAGTCTTATAAAGTGGTTTTCAGCGTACCGTTCGTGGACATATGCGTCTTTTCACCGATGGGTAACAGAATATTTGTGATTCACAAGAAAATCCGATAAAATTACCTTTTTATATTTAGCAAGCCGAGGCGAATTCACATAAAAAATTTTCGATTACTAATGTTGCCAGAGTTTTTCAAGAAACTTCGTGTTTTTGACATTTTTACTCAAAGTGTCAGACAGGGTACACTCAGAGAAAAAATCAGGTAAAATCAAACAGAATCTTACCAATTCTCATGTTATTATTTTTCAACATGATTGATCGGGTTAAGGTGTTAACATGATACCATATTTTAACAAGATTTTGACCTTTTTAACATTAACATTAGATAGTGTAAAGCTTACATGAATATTCTGTTGTTCATCTTGTTATATCAACATTAGAAACTGGACCCATGTACCTGATATCGTGTCAATTTAAACCAGTATTAACGTTAAAGCAACATTTTTTTGATGTTATATCAAAAGTGGAATCCGGTCTCTTTCACAAGATTAAATGTTAAAATAAAACGATTAATGGTGTTAAATTTCAATGAAAACTTCAATAATTAATACGGTGGTCCTGTTAAATTGAACTTATTATCAGTGTTAAATCAACACGATAAAAACAGTTTCTCCTGTTGAATCTACTAGATATTTTTTTTCAAATTGATCCTAGGTACCATGTTAAGTTATGAATGCTCACCTGTAATTAACATGGTACACCTGGTGAATCTACATGACATTAACTTTGTGACCACGTTAAAGTCACATCATCCTCACTTTTAATTTACAATACTTACCTGTTGAATCTACTATACATTCTTTGTCAAATTGATGCTTAAGTAATATGGTGCACTGTTAAATCAACAGTGTTAAACTGTTGTAACATGGTACACTGTTATATTACTATTTAGCTCCAAAATTCAAAATAAAATAAACAAATGAATTTAAATATACACAAAATATAAAGTTTTATTTACATATTCCAAAATTTTTTATTTTATAAAGTTGATATTTTTATAAGTCTACGAACTAAAATTAAAAAAAAAAGTTTACTTAAATGATTTTAATCTTATGACTTTAAAGTTATTACAAAGCTCGTGAACATGAAGAGGCGGTGATATAAATTCATTTATGTTTAAAAAAGAATGTTCTTTTATGACTTCTCCTATGACATAAGCTTGGAAATGTGCATCAAAATATAGAACTTTATGTTCAAAACAAATTAAGGAAAGATTATCAGACTTTACAACAATGTCTTCGATTTCAAATAAACATATATAAATTTTTTTGGAAATTAAAAAAAAAAAGACTTTTTGTATTCTGTTCCTTTGAATGTTACTTTTTTATAAAACTTAAATTCTTTTAAATTAAATTTCGTTTGAAAAAAATCACTGTATTTGAAAATATTACTACTGGAAAGTAAATCTTCACTGTTGGTTAGTAAATTTGGCTGCAAAAAATTTTCAGTGCTCAAGCTATATGCATATTTTAAAGCAGCTTTTATAACTAAACTCCATAGAACATTTAAGCGTAAATTCATTGAACGTGCATATTCCTTAAAAACCTTATGAGTTGCTTCAAATCTCATGCACCACAAATTTTTGAGAGGCCCGCATTTTTTAAAAGAGGAAACGTAGTGAACTAAGAAATGAAACTTGGGTTTCAATTGCTTACCAAATAATGTTGTGTATAACTGATTATGTTTCCACAGGAATTTGTGTAACTCTTACATCACTTGAAGTTTTAAATTCTCCTTCTTCTTCACTGTCTTCAGGCAGAAGGTATTCCAATAGGTACTCACCTTCGGCTTCGGAAAATTCACCCGACTCCATTATTATTATCTAATTATTAACACCTTTTTTGAAAAACACACGATAAATTTCTAAATGAGAATAAAAACGAAACTCCTATGAAAAAACCGACGACCAACGACCAACCCGACGCACGCCACTTTAATAAATCAACCACAGACAAAGCATACATTCATACACATGAAAGAAAGAGATTGGCTTTCAGCTAAATTTATGTAGCAACAAGGTAATCTGTTTCTTTTCTATAGAATGAAAATGTGTAAGACAAGATTTAGCACTGGCATCAGGTTAAGAGAAAATAAAGATAACGGTATAGTTTTTTTATGAAAACATGACGATCTGTTTAACTATATAGAATTAACACTGTGATGATGTAAAGAAACAACAAATCTTATATATGTACATTATATAGTGATATATGGGAGGTTTTTTTTTTTTTGACCGAATTGAATCTGTACAATATAGATTTAGAACTGTTACCATGTTAAAGGTTAAATGAGATAACTGCATATTTTTCAGAAGAACACGATGATCTCTTAAAATATGTTGACGTAAGCTTATGAACACTGTAAAATTAACACCGTGATGACACTTTTGATTTTAAACTGCGATCAAGTAAAAATTTAGAGGGAATTATTTGAAAGGTGATCTGTTTAAAAATGTCAAAGTAAGCATATACAGCGTTGAATTAAAGTTGTAATATATTAAGTATTTAAATAACATTACCCTCTTGGTAATAAAACATGATCTTTCTCCAAATAAACCAATAATCTTTTTAAAAAAAGTAGACAATCTGAAAGTGTTAATATAAAACTATGCAAAGTGTTAAAAATATCGAGTAAATTTCTTGCCAGGAATTTTTTTTATATGGAGTTTCTGTCCTGTAATATTAACAGGCCCATTGTCAACTTTTTACAGGACGTTTTTCTCTGAGTGTATCTACTACTCGTAATTTACTTTCACATATTCCCAAAATCTTTGAAAGTATTTTGTATGATATTTTAAGTTTTTGTTGTAAGTCTCTCATTTCCCCTAGACAACACGGCCTTATGAAGGGTAGGTCCACAACGGCTAACCTGGTAGAATTCGTATCCTTAACCCTCCCAGCCTTAGAGAATGGAAAAGAAGTCGACGTTTTCTCAACCAAATTTAGTAAGGCCTTTGACAAAATCTCACATAATCTTATTCTATTCAAACTGTCTACCCTTCGGACTTTTTTCGGATAGATTTCTTCTTACCTGAAAACACGTTTCTACAAAGTTCGATTCAGATCTACCTTCTCCCATTATTTCTTAGCTACATCCGGAGTTTCACAAGGCAGCCACTTAGGACCTCTCCTCTTTATTCTTACTATTAACGATATTAAAATGGTCATTAAATATTCCCATATTTCACTCTACGCCGCCGTAAGATGCCAAGTTTTTCAAGACCATTCTTTCCACACTCTTCTACAACTGGATCTCAACAGTTGCTCTGTATGGTGCCTGAAAAATTGCTTAGAACTAAATATTTCCAAATGTCATTCAATCTCTTTTTCACGAAAACGCATCCATCTACTCCCCGTCGATACCTTCTCCCTTATCAACCCATATGCACCGCTGAGTCAATTCGCAACAGGGGCTGTTTGGTGTGACAGAGAGCTCAACTTTTTTAAACATATTGACGAAATTATACTTAAAGCAAACTCTACACTAGGCTCTGTGAAACGATGCGATGGTCCAAAGAATTCTCTGACCCCTATCTCAATATATAACCTTTGTTGGTCCCCTTTCGAGAACATTCAACATTGTTTCCTACGCTTCTCACTAAGTGGTCTGACTTGTAATAACCCTTTTATTCTACCTTCGTATCGAGACCGACTTCTATTAATTAACTTGAATAGGCTGGAAAAACGAAGAGCAATAAGCGACATTTTCTTCATTCATCGACAATTTTCAGTGTCTGTTGACACAACTCTCTACAATTCCATATCTTTCACTACTAGTTCCCGTAATATAAGAAATTCTTGTCTCTTTTTCCTGCCTACCCATCGTACCTCTTATGGCTCCAACGAACCTATTCCCCGCATGCTTCGGAAGATTAATTGTAACATTAACTGTTTCGACTTCAACCTCAGTTCATTCTGCGTGAAACTCCGTCTTAATCATCTTTCCAATTCACTCTAAATCTAGACTTAAGAGCTATATTTAAGTTAGATTAAGAACTAGCTTGTATTAAGCCTAATAAATGGGGATATTGCCCCCACCAAAATTAAAAAAAAAAATTTCATCTTAGCTGTTCGGAATCGGCAGAAAATTATAGCTTCCCCACGGGCTGTTACACCTCAAATTTGTATTTATTTTATTTTGTGGATTATGACTCTCCAAAACGTATATCTCGAAAACTACTCTAACAAATTAAATGTAACTTCGTACACCTGTGATATTTTAAGTGGTTGTATACTACAACTGCTTTTAAAACTTTTGGCAAAAATCAACCATGGTGGAATTAGGATGTTGGCATTTTTTTAGAAAATAGTTTAATTTTTGTATTATTCCCATTTATTTCCTTAATGATTCAACCAATTTTGTTCAAGTTTTGCATAAAAGTACTTCTAAATGTTATAAATAATATTGCATTCAAAACTTCCACAACAGAAAAAATGTTTTTTTAAAAACAAGTCAGAAAAAGAGAATTTTTCAAGGACCTTGTAATGCTTTATGGCTTTAATGTTTTGCCACATTATAGCTTTCAATCACAATAGTAAGTTCTTTCTATCCAGTCGGGCTTATTTCTTTTTTGCAAAATAAAATACGAGTATGTATGTATAATGTATGTTCCAACGATTAGATAAACTCTATCATATTTAGTTTATGTGATAAACTTAAGGGAAAGATAAGATAGACTAGGTGAGGTGGCTATTTCGAAAAGTACACAATTCGAATTGCGTACGTGAGTTAAGATATTGTTTCTCTTACTAACGTTAAACAATGTTATCCGCTATTTGTGTACCAGGGTTAGATATTTGTACTTCAATTCTGAAAAAAGAATATGCGTTCATAATTTTTCGTGGAAATTGTATGCAAACATTTGTGAATAATGTCTGGGGTGGGTGCAAAGTATATAGGGTGATGGCACCAGTAGTCGGCCAGTTAACTTTTTTTTTATCTTTGATTAGCGTTTAAAAATCACTTATTTAAGTTTTTGATAGAGTTATCAGTTTTAATGATTAATTGAAATGTGTAGATTGGGAAATTCTAGACGAATTAAGTATATTTACTACATGAAACAAATTATTTACCTTTATGGAGATGAAAGTGTGATTCTTGAGTAGTCGGCCCTTTCAGTTTCAGTAGTCGGCCGCATAGGTATCTAGTAGTCGGCCTCTGTTCGACAATTCATATTTTCATACTATTTGCAATAGTAAAAAGTATCTAAGAAGCATTTTAGCATTTAATAACTATCAAAACACAATTTTAATAGAACAGGAACATGTTCGGCAACAATGACCAGCACTCTTTAGTGATTGTTTCACAACACAAACCCACCTTTCCCAGAACACCCTCAACGTTGGAATTCTTCCTGGCTTCCTCGAACCTAGTGTACACTGTTCATGAATTATATATGTACATTATTGCACAGTGACACAGACCATGAAGCTATTCAACTGTCGATCAATCTCAACCAACCCGTAAACCTTACAACAGAAGTTCCTGAGTATTTCAGACGGATGGATATTGATAGACTTCACAGGGACATCGAAGACATCTTAACTCTTATACCTTCAGACAGGAATCTTCTGGCTACCCAAATCGATGCAGCGATTGTCAATTTTATCATGCTTTATCTGATGCCTTGGACAAGCAAAAACAGTCTAGAACGTCAAAGGATAGGTACCAGCACCTTCCCGAGTACTTTCAGGGTCTCTATGCTCACTGCCAGCTTCTAAGAAAACGAATCAATTAAAAAAATCAAGTGACCACAACTCCAAGGCGAAACGCACCTTAAATTCAATCACTCCACTTAAACCGAAATAATTGTCATATCTTCATTGGTATAAGAAAACAGCTCTAGCGGATCCATCAAAGTGAACTGAATACAACCAACAGAAACTTACAGATAGTTTGTAATGAGCTACCGCAAGTCAACATCATGTTCCGGAACTCTATTCAATACCACAATAATATGCAATACCAGAAAAGATTGCAAACCAGGACGTGATGCTTTTAAAACATCAATAGGATCAATAGAAAAACAGACATAAATACAGGAAACCATCATCAACCGTGATACTGAAGCTACCGCGGCCCAAGACAAGGTGGAAGCATTCGCCGACTACTTTGAAGGAAGCTTCACTCCGTATCCACCTACTGACTCAACTTTCTTACAAGAAGTTGAGGCAACAGTTCAACAAACACTTCGACCGATCAATTTTAATATCATCAATCCAGCAAATGATTCCACCGATGATGTTCCAAATTTATCCAATCTAGAGAAGGTTGTCGAAATGATCGGCAATTCTAGGCCAAAAAAGTCTAATGGGCCAGGTGGTGTCTCCTACTACATCCTGAAAAGGTTGCTCATGCAGTAATGACTTTCCTCACAACCAGTTTAAAAAGCTGCTTAAAATACGGTTACTTCTCCCAGAAGAGAAAAACAGCGAAGATTGTTCCAATTCAGAAGGAAGATGCTTCCAACCTAGTTTCCAAGTACAGGCTGATATCAATTCTCAACAACATAAGCAATTTACTGGAAGAAGTAGTCCTCCGAAGACTGAAGAAATTCTGCTGTGAAAATTCCATCATCCCCGATATGCAAATCGGCTTTCGAGAAAAACACTCAACCTTGCCTCGCAACAATTTGCAGAAATCTGGTCCTGAGACTCCCTGACGGATCTACCATAGCGCCAAGAAATATACTGTTAATAACTTAAACTATTATTTCAAGTTTTTTGTCAAAAATTTAATAACACTAGTAAGTTATTTAAGTAAATCTTACATGTGTAATCCTATAGCCTTACATACAAATCATAATAGGCCGACCTAAGAATACTGGTTGTCTATAGTCGGCCACCCCTTCTCCCTTTACGTTAACAGGCGGCCGACTATTGAAACCATGCAATATTTGTTCAAAGTGTTTGTGGGAATTTAAAGAGAATACAATTTCCCTTCACTTTGCATACTCAGTTGAAAAAAAACTAAACATGAGTAGTTTTCAGTAGTCGGCCGGGGGGGCCGAGCTAGAAAGAATCGAAAAAAAAATGTCTTCTGAGGGCGGCCCCCCTTGTAGTTAATAACAAAAAAATATTTTTTAAGTGTTTTAGCGAAAATACTCAAATATAAACTATAAACAAATAAAAAATGAACACATAGTGCACCTACCTTCCATATCTTGCCAATTAAACCTTTTTTAAAAAACTACTTCCACTAATTTTTTTTCTTCGAAAAAGCATAAAAACACAACGAACGAAATCTCGTCGCAAACTCGGATTTTCTACAAGAAAACCAGCAGCTGCAATTGAATGAAATTTTGCACCCAGGAAGAAAAACAGTTAGCCTATTAGAAAATAATTTTTGCAAGGAAGTTGAACGAAGGCCTTTACTATTACGCTGTACTTTACGACGTAGTGGCCGACTACTGGAGATGGCCGACCTTAGGTGCCATCACCCTATATCTACTTAACAAATGATGTCTCATATTGACGTGCAATCTGTTTTATCGATCGATTTATTAAGGGAAATTCCTAGAGAGATACCAAATATACGTACGCATTTGCATATGTGTTATTTATGGATGGAAGTTCTACGTGCGACAACCATTTTTGTATATATATTTACATATATTAAAGAGCCATTAAATAAACATAATGGAGGTACATGAGTTTATACATAATTTTTGGAAATATTTTATTTGTTTCGTCAAAACAGTATACACAAAGTAAATATGGCATGTTTTTCTTTTGATGTATACATAAGTGAATAAAAAAATGGAAGGTTTGTGGCTATAAACATGTAGTAAACATGTATTTATTTTCCACAGTTTAAATGAAGTCTTATATCAATTAAAGTCTATTTAGACTCAAATTTAACTCTAAGAAAACTAAACGACATATGATTAAATTGAATTAATTATCTGTGCAGATAGTGGCGTTAGGATAGGGTGCGGTTAGTCAACTGGTCAGGTCGCTAGTAATTAAGAGGCGCTAAAAACACCCCATTATACTTGTCAAATTTTTCTAGCTGCCTAAAGCTTTGCACTATTTATGTCACGTAATCAGCTCAATCCTAACCCAGTGTATAATGTCTTTTCGTCAATGTCAATTCGTTGAAAAAATCAGCTTTTTTACTAGGCCACTCAACTTTGATGTTCATTCATTTCATTTTTAGTGCCTGTCCCTTGATTTCAGCGACGGAAGAAAATGTGGAAAAAGAGCAGAAATGTAGCGCCATTAAAACTGCATGAAAGGCCTATATAACAATACCAAATTAGGCATTTTGAAATATGGGTTTGATCCCATCTCGGCCCTTTTGTGCGCCAACCAGAGCTGGAACCGGCACTGTGTTAAAAACTAAAATTCGTTTAAAAATATAAAACTATGTACATTTCTTTACGATCAAGTGACTGTTTCATGTTTTCATAAGCTGAACAAATCTTCAACATTCTTTAAACATAATAAAGGCTTTTTTTTTAATTACGTATCTTGAATCGTATGTCAAATGTCTCACTATTTATCTATTACGTATTTAGTTGGGGATACTAAATTTTATTTTGACTTTTAAAAGGGTTTAGTCCCTCTTGATGAGGGAGGCAAAAAGTTTTGAAATACGTCTTTTTATTAATAGGACAAAATTGTGGATCAGGAAAAAATACTTGGTAAATTCTCCAATACCGACTTTGAGACTGATACTTTTAGATGAGTTCAATAAGTAAAAGGCAAAAAGTTAATGTCAGCTTTAAATCAGCCGAAATTGAAAAAAGGTGTAGTGCCTCAGGATTCTATTTTCGGACCTTTATTTTTTTTTTCTTATTTAGATATATCAATTCTCTTAGTAAACTGAAGCTTAATGGTACATCAGCCATTTTATCCGATTATATAGCCATATAGACGGAAACACTTCTAAAACATCACTCCGAATAGCCAATGAAAGACTATCGCAGTGTTTGATATGCAAAAGTATTGCCAGGAGTGACAAAATGAAATCAAAATTAATGAGTAACAAAACTACAAGTAAATGGGGTTTGTGTCGCTCATCTTCTACCTGAGGAACAATTTCTGGGTAATGCAAACATCATGAATGTAAAATTAACAAACTCTACAATGCAAAAAATAAACTCATTTCCAAAAGAAGATACCTGCGTGATGAGCTGTATAGGTTAATCAGTATTCATTTTAATATTTCGTAAATGAAACAATGAAATTCCATATAAAATCCAGTCATCTTTCAATCAATCGATATCGTGTACTCTTATGAATACATTTGTACACAAGTCATTATTGTCTGTTTACTCAAATGTTCAACTTTATTTATTTAGTCGAAAGGTAGGTATTGAATTCCAATTATTTTTGGTTGCTTTCCAGGTATTGGGGAAAAACTCAACTAAATTCTGTTCGATGCAAAATTAACAACAATAATAAATTAAATCTTCTGGTAAACCAATCAATAAAGCAAGATAATTCTATTTACTTAGCCTCGAAGGATAAATTGGCCATATTGCTTTAATAAACGCGCAAATATCCTCAGTTTACTTTCAGTCACAAATGAAAATATTATTTTTATTAAAACATCATAACTAGCTTATTTTTAATTAGCATTCAAAAAGCATTTTAATTTTGAATCAATTATTTTTAATCTTATTCCACGAAAGTAAAATCAATTTTTCACCTAAATTCTTATTTTTTTTACTTTTCAGAAAATTTACGCAAAAGCTATTTACGATAATCTGGCTGACACTCCTGACGAATTGGCATTCAAAAAAGGTGACATCCTGACTGTCATCGAACAAGATTCCGACGGCTGTGAAGGATGGTGGCTGTGTACGGTTCGTGGCCGACAGGTATTTATAATCATGCTTAAAAACATATTCATGACATTCTTGTCGGGAGATGCCTATACCTAGGTATATCATAAGATAATTTAAGTGCAAGGAGATAAGTTTGCCTTTAGCTATAAAACGAATGGCGTTATGTTCTTTTATTTTTCCTCTTACTTTCTGGCAATTAATTGGATTTTCACTTCCCATCGTTATTGCAGGCCTACGAGTAAGTACTTTACCTACATTTGTCTTAAGTTAACTTGAAAGGCTCTTGACTTATGTGTTCTATTTCCATGGTCGTGGTCGTACAGTCCGTCCATCTTTGAAAAAAAAAAAACTCACGAATACATAGAAGAAGAAAAACAAACCCAGACACTTAGGCAGGATCAAGTAAAAAAAAAAGAAAAAGAAAAAAAACTTCCATCATAACAAAACAAGTCTCTGAAGGATCCTTTTATGCGAGATGATGATGTAGCATGATTACAGTTTATTCTTGTTAGATGTGGTAAAATCCTTATTTATAACAGACGAGAACATAGACCATTTAGAAGGACTCCTTGGCAAGAGCTCCTTCAAAAGATTTTATTTCATGTAAGCCTCCAAGTAGGTAGGTACAGATACTGATGAAGATTTACTGCTTCTAAAAACAGGAAACTGTTGTAATAAATTTATGATATGAGACTTTGCTAAGTAGATTTAAATGGTCACGGAATCCTTTTCTGCTAAATTTATTTCACCCCCTGCAATATAATATATTAACATAATATAATAATTGATGTGCCTATAGAGCACTGCTTTCGCTGTATCCTATATTTTGTAAAATTTTAAATGTAGGAAAAGAAATTTAAATAGAAGAAGAACGGTGTGAGATACAAAATTGATTCTGGTTTTCTTTGAAGCTAAATTCATGCCATTATTCAATTGTCCTGGCAGGACTTCAACCGGTCGGTCCAATTTTTGATGACTCGCGGCGTTGTTCAGGGATTAGTTTCTAAAAAATTGGTCGACTAAAATAGTTGGCTTTGTTAGCGTAGACAAAGAACCTGACCTGGCTTCAGAGAAAATATTCGTAAGAAGATCCAGTCACCAAATGTCTCCTTCACAACTTTGAATGTTCGGTCGCTTGTATGGCACATAGGCACATACAACCGTCTTGTTGGAACTACAGCTCAGAATGTTGACGTTGTCGAGCTATGGCCACAAAATATTGGATTGTTCTTTACCTGTCACCATTGACGGTGTTTCCTTCATCATTTCGAAAGAAATAAGGTCCACCAAACACCTAGCAATAAATCTTTGTGCAGGCATTGACGCTTGGTCAAATACTTCTGGATTGTGTTCGATCTAAATATAGCTATTTAGCTTGCCAATAAGCGAACTCACTGCGTCGTTTATGGCCGTCCGGATGAATACAAAATCTTACTGAATATTTTGACAGCTGGATGGTACTGGTAACTGTGACAGCTGCTGAAACAATACAATTAGAAAAACTATCATTATCCTATCTGGTCACCCTTTTATTCTATTTCAATACTTACTTTCTCTAAAGAAAAACTATTTGTATCATGGCAAAACAAACTTTACATGATTATCAAAGTGTGAGCTTTAGGAAGACAGGAAAGATTTTGAAAGGAAATAAAAAATGAAAAAGCAAAATAAAGCTAGGAAGAGCATTCCATGTTCGTGTAGTACGGCTGAAAAAAGAATCTCTGTAAATCAAGGGTAAACTCATGAGTATTCCTAGAAGCCTGAGTATTTCGTTTGAATTGTTTATGGGGAGGAATGCAAATGTTTCTCTTACACTTCCATCACCTATCTTTTGAATTATGTCTAAAAGACTTTAGTTGGTTATTGGAGCGCCTGCTCCAATATGGGAATTGTACTCGAGTTTCTAATGAATAAAGACTATATAGACAGTCAGATCAGAAGGGTTCAAAAATTCATTGCATCAACACTTAGCAGCGTTTTTGGTGACATCGAAGTGCATACGAAGAACTGAAAAATGTTCGATTCCCCCAAGGCAATTGACGACGTACTTTAACGACAGAAGGCAGGGTTGAGTTTTTGAAGCATTAAATCTAACTCGGTTTTTTATTTCCCAATGAATTAAATGCGCTTTCGTTTAGCCACATTTAAGCCTTAGTCCATCTGTCATCTGTGCATTTATGTGTACATCGAGCTGGACCCTAAGCAGATTGACGAATTTTTCTATAAATTTGGTGCTCAGAATTTGTATGAGATTCGCAAGAGCTTTTAGTCACGACTTGAAAGAATACTATATTCCTAAATTCAAAAATGCCACTATTTATTAAAATCTTCTAAAAATGTTTAAAAAAAATACTTTCTAAAGGTTTATATTTGCCTGAAGAAATGGCACTCCATTCCCACTCACTGTCACCCAAACTCTTCTTGTCATGAAGAGAGCTTCCTACTTTACCCATTCAAACTAGCTGACAATTTTAGTTTCCCTCCTTTCCTGTAGTCAGTTCGTTCACAGGAATGGTTGAGGGTTATATTTTTAATTATATTTTGAAAATTTAATATTTATGGGAAAGCTCATGAATATTAGCTCCCCACACTTTTGAAATTGCCAAAGTTATTCCTGGGATAAAAAAAACACGTTTTCTCATGTTCTATTCGGTCATTTATATGTAGCTATTCAGCTATGATTTGTTGTTCTGTCAAATTCTGGAACTCTCTATCCATAGACATTCGAAGGCTCCGAGAAGATAATAATTTTGATCGCGTTCTTTTTAGGTATTTGGCCGAAAATTATTAAAATTTTTAAAGCATTTTTTCTTTCTTCGGTATTATTTTTTGTAAGAAAACAAATGGTAAACGTCATTGAAAAACGTAAGATAAGAGATAACAAGTTATTTTTGACATAAACAAAAATTCAAAATTCCACCAAAAACAAAACAAGTGTTAAGTCAGTAGCAATTGAATATACCAAAAGAAGTCACTCATTGCTATTAATTTATAGAACTCCTGAAAAGTTTAAATATTTACCCCTCATAATGTAATAAACATGAAAATAAATTAATTCAATTTAAATTTATTTCCTCCCACGCCAACGACAAAACCAAAATAACACAACCTACATTTTATTTAAGTTGTATGAGAGTAAGTTCAAAAGTCATTACTACCACATGCGTCCTTTTTGTTTGTTGAATTTATGTGGATCATATTTTTTGACATTTCCGCTCCCAAATACTTTGGTTTATTTTTTTGGTTACATATTTTGTTTTTTTATCATAAACTTTTGATTTTTATAGAAGAACTTTATAACCTAACAAAACGGAAAACCGATTTACCTACTTCCTGAAATTTTGTTTCATCATTCTAACCGAGACGACCAAAGACGACGACAAAACTTTACCTCCAAGAAATCCCCTAAAATTTTAGATTCATGATGATTTGTAGCTATCAAAATTTAATTTTCTGTGACAAAAAAGGATAACCCAGTGAATTTGTGTAATAACGAAAACGTAAGAGTGATATTTTGCTATTCCGTGATGTCGTAAAATTATGTTTTTGTTTGACGGTAATGGCAGTTCATAGGCACAGGTAACATTGGCTTCTATAAGGTTTGAAATAATTTTGTTTTATGTAAAACATGAATTATTATGTAAAGCATAACATTTGCATTGAAATTGAAATTTTAGGCTACAGGGTGATTCGGTGAATGTGTATTTTAGTTTTTTTCCTTTGCATAATATTTAGTCGTGTTTTGTTCAATAGATTGCATGGAAACTTTGTTATATTACCCTCTACTCCGATTGACAATTATAAATTCCTAATTGATAATATAATTGAAATTCGGTGTAAAGTAACTCCTCAAGCTCGGTGTAGTCAAATTATTTTTTAAACGAAATCAACAAAAGCGAAATTCAACGCCATCATTGTGACTCATTTTCATAATATTGTGACCTAACACAGATAGTTTTGACAGGTACCTAGTTTATTACTCAGAGTTAAATTGTGCTTGAACTACGCTTTCACCACTTTGTGTGCCTAAGTCCAGTTGAAATGTGTTAAGTAAGATATCAGTCAGTTGTTCCAACTTCCAACCATGAACTCAAATTCAACAATACATCATGATTGAGGAAAAAATTTACTAAAACATTTTCAGAAGTGAAACAGATTACGATAAATCGTTTTTTATATGAAATTGTCTCATTGCTTATCTTTAAGATCTGAGGGAGTTACTACTTAGAATTTGCTTAGTTTAGAAGTGACATTAATAAAATGGAAGTATTCAATCAATGTCACTTTAGGATAAATTTGATAAATTTGAATATATTATATTTATATGTTTGTTGTGCAAATTTGAGATAACCGATTCGGTAATAAATCAGCCAATATTCGGAAGTCAAAAGGACACAAGATCGGTTGAGAACATCGCCGCAGTCGGTTAAAGTGTAAAGTCGATTCCCCTCCGTGCACAAGAAATCGGCCATTTGCAGACTTCAACTTCACGAATTTTGCGTCGAGACTTAGGCCTACAAGATCCATCTAACGCATGATCTCAAAGTTCATGGCCGTAGATAATGCCCTTTGATTGATGAATGGGCTTCGGAGCGTTTGGAAGAGGACCTTTTTTTTGACCGAAAAATCATATTTTGCAACGAGGCGGATTTTTGGATGAATGGATGTGTTAAGAAGTAGAATTGTCATATACATATCTGACACGACACCAACCTATACGAGGCAGACCGGGTGACAGTGCATCCTCAAAAATTTACCGTTTGGTGGGGATTTTGGGCCGTTGATGCCATTGGTCTATACTTTTTGGAAAATGAAGTTGGTGAGGCGATGATAACCAATTTCTTAGAAACCAAATTGTACCATATGGACTTTAAGGACATATGGTTCCAGGTGGGACATCAGCGCTACGTAACCATTCAGCCGATCTATGAGGAAGAGTCATTTAAAAATTTAATTTTACTTGTAGTTACAAAGAACAAAACGTCATACTCAAAAAAGTAAAAACACTTTAATTTAGAAGTTATCTCTCTCAATCTTCTTTTAAATCGATGAAGTTTGGGAAATTATAGGGTTAATATTATCGATAAACATGCATACATTAACATGCGTATAACTCAACTTTAATATAAATATAAGTTTATTTAAACATAATTTTAAGTAAAAATTAGGAAAATCGCAATTGCAATTGAGGATTCATTGAAAAGTGAATGAGTGAGAGTACCTGCTGGGTTAAGGTAAAATATTTTTGAACACCCTTTTCCTATTCGATTTGAAGAAAGTACAACCAAAACAAAAATATAGGTACATCGCTCTTCAGAGACGGAATGAACAAGTTTAATATTAAGCCTTATATGCGTTGTACTAGTAATCCTGGGTGATTTCTTTCATCCTTCTTTATCTTCGTCGTTTCGTTTCTACACCAAGGACGACAACATCCTGTTGTCAGCACAAAACATTATTCAACTTCATGTTAAATTTTCGCTAGAACCCGATTCAATGATATTTTAGATTTAAGGCTATAACACGTGACTTTAGAAAATGACGGGTCGCTAACATGGTTGTTTGGTGAAGAAATGGGGTGGAATAAAATGGCTTAAAAGGAATATAAACCAAAATGGAGGAGGAAAAGAGAAATATCAGAAATTATTTATACAAATGAAGTAATGGTGTAGGTATACTCTGGAACTACCAGTGAACATGGTGCATTGTTAGAGTTTAATCATGAATAAACGGTGCTGTGGGGCCTGATATCTTGAATTACAAGAGGATATTGTTAGGTCCTTGGTCCTTGTTTTTGTGTGCTTTTGAATTTCCTTTGTAATTCCAGTACTCAATTCAAAATAGGACAAATTAATCGATTTTTTTTTTACTTTAAAGGAAAAAATAAAGTACGGTTGGTTTTGTTAATGAAAAAGAATAAATTAATACAAAAGGATTTATTATTTTTCGCATTTTTTTTAATTAAAAAAGGTTACTTCGTGTTTTTTGTTTTTTTTTTTTTGCTTTAAATCAAGGTTTAACGAAAATTTTTAATTTGTGTTGATTTTCTGGTTCAAAGATCTTATGTTAAGAACATAGAAGTAAAAAGAAAACATTTTTTACTTGAAATATTAGATTAAGAAAAAGGATATATACAAATATACACAAACATTGATACATATAAACAATTTGGTATTACGAATTCAAAACTTTGTTATTAAGCAGCTTAAGGCATGTTTTATAGTTTATCCAGAAGGTATAACCAAATAGAGTATGGCGAGTTTGTTTTGAACGGCAGGTCCAGGTACCCATTTTGACTATAAATAAATAAAAATACTTTCGGCTCCTAGAATTTTGATAACATATTATATGATCTATTATTTAATAAGAAATTGTTTAAATTGAAACATAACTGACTGATTTTCTCATTACCAGCACAACGAATTTGAATAGAATTTTGTTAAGAAAAAGCTTCTAAGAACTTTCAAAAATATTGCATTTCAAACATAAACAAAAAATTTCAGGAAAATTCGATATCTTAAAAACAACTCAATATTTTTTTCGAAATTAAATTTTCAGTCGTACAAAAATAAAAGCTTGAAGTTGAACTACCAAAATTTTGTTTAAAAAATGTTTTAAATATTTTGTACATAAAAGCTTATTTAAAAAAAATCGCTACAACGACTAATAATTCTTTTTCCGGCATAAATTCATATTTTCTTAAGAAATCACATGGCATTTTATTCTAATCTCTTACTACTAAGAGTTTTTAAAATGAGTTTTATGCTATGCTTATGAGCAGTTTTCTCTAATAACATTCGTTTTTAAAATTCTCAGTTTATTAGATAGAACCAAGTTCGGGTGAACTTATCGTGTATTTATTTATCAAGTGATATTTAAATTAGATTGTGTCGCTTGTTTAGCATCTATCGTAACAATTAGTACACCAAAAGACCCTGCTATTTATTTAAGGAAGAGCAAAATCAATCAATAGGTGCATTCAAGACATATTAGTTAGTTAAAGCGTTGTTAAAGTGTTAATTTCTCCTTTTAACGATAGGTTAATTTTTTACTAAAAATCCAAATCAATAACAGCCACGGTCTCTCAATTTCTTTAGCCCAAAGATCAAAATCAAAAATCAAAGCTTCTCAAGCTGTACATTTTATTAATATCCGTCCACTTTGTATAAACCTTAAAAATGATCAAAAAGTTTTTCGTTGAAGTATTAATGAAATGATTATGATTTCAAAGAATTATCCAAGAAAAAAATCTTTAAAAATAGTAAGTATACGCCATACACACATTTTAGTTTTCAAATATAGGTATAATGGTTGGTGCATTAACCTGATATGTAAAGGGTATTTATTTCAATTCTCAGCCTCTGCAAAAGTTGTTTTTAGAGGTGTTCTATGTACTGCCAATTACGAGAAAGTGATAAAGCCATGAAAGGAATCTCTTGTTATGAAAAGTGCTTTCCATCTTACCGGACTTGACAGATTAGTTGAGAAACTAGGTTTGGTCCTGGTTCTCTATAAGCTGTTGCATTATAAAATTCAGATATATATTTAATTTTTTTCATGACTGAAAGACAGATTCTAAGTTTTTGTGTAGGTTTTCGACAGGTTATTACACTAGCGAGATCTGCCTTACTGGATAAGACGAATTCATCTATGTATCCAAAACTATTGGTTTTAGCGAGAAAATTTCCAAGAGCAAAGTTGAAGGCAGTAAAATTATTTTTATTTATAAGAACATAGGTATAAGTTAGTTCTAAATTTAAAAACTCAATTTTAAGCGAAACTTGTAACATTTTCAAAATGGCCAGTAACTTTTGATGCACGTTTCAATGCTATTAACAGCTTCCCATAAATACCCATGTTGATTGTTTTTCCTTCAATTACCAAGGCAATAAAACGAAATCACTTTAGTTAATTTACTATAACTCGTGCTTGAACAGAAGGTTTACAAGCCGGATACCATCTCCCAAAGTAAAGTTCGGCAATATTTGGTGTTCGTCAAAGAGAACGCATTCACCATTTCTGGAAAATAAAGAACTTTTCCCGTGGTGATGAACGTTTACAACGGAATTCAAATATTGATATTTTTTATTGTGTGGCATTTTTATATAAGGTCTTATAGACAGTCAAATTATTTAACCGATTTTATATTGCCAAGAAAATTGGCCTTCATAAGTTTCCCCAATCCAATAAGTAATATAAATCAATCCACGTTTTCTAATTCTCTAAAACCTTGACTTGATATTTTTACTTAACTTGGTTTAGGGAATTTAAGACTTTGGTTGTAAGTATAATAATGAATGCGTTTAAATAAGGCCCGTTTTTTGTTCCACTAAAAGATATTTCAAACAACCTATAACCTTTAACTATTAACATTATTTTGTATTTTTAGGACAGCAGAAACCTTGTAATTTTTGTAGAAAACATATGGAGTAAGAAGTACAATATTGAAAAGGCCATAATCTCTTTCTAGGATGTCTCTTTCCTTCGACTCAACTTTTAAAATTTTACAATGATCTTACAAACGTCATTTGCGTTTAGCATAAATACAAATAACTTTTTCCGATGATAAAAAATAAAAAACAAAACGGTTCCTTACCAGCTTCTGTGTATTAGCAGTTTTTGGTAAAATTTATGAGCAAATTATAGACCTTACTCAAACAAGAATACACACAAATTCTTATCAAAATTCTAAAAGCCATTTTTGAGATACCACACGTTAAAAGCTTAATTTTAAGCTTTCGCTCTAGAGAATGGCGCAAAATTTTAAACAGCCTATTATTAAGGTATTAGTATGATACTACTTAACATTTTGCTAACTTTATAGTAGTTTACTAACTTAATTTTAAACATTTTCTAACTAGTATCGTACTAAAAGAATTTTCTTAATAAATTGCTTCTGAACACACCTAAAACAATGACATTTCGTGTAAAAAAGTAACCTAGTATCATACTAAAACAGCTTTAGCATCGTAATAATTCAATTAAAATATTGCGCCAATGATTTTAAACCTTAAATCCCAAGATTAGAGAAAATTGCTTCAGGGGTGATGGAGAATTAAGAAATGCAGGTAGGAAACTGCCGGAATTACTTGCTTGGTATTCTCTGTCATAATAATTTTTGAGATTTTTTTAAGCATTCACAACTTTTATTTATATACTCGAATGCATCATATGCAAAAATGTCTTACAGGTAGGTAGTATTTTTTGCTTCCGCCTTTAATTGACTTGACAAAAAGTCAACAATGAATTTGTAAAAAATATCAGATCTTATGTGAATTGATTGAAAATTCGTGAATCATTAACATTTTCTACCAAATTTTTCTAAGAACTCATTTCAAACCCAATCAAGGCTAGTATTTTTTTATTTCGTTTCTATAAAATCATTAAAAATCAATTCTACTTTAAAACGAATTTCAAAATCGACCATGGCTATTCATCAATCTACATTTATAATTATGTATAATTCAAATGGCCTTTATTTCCAGTGCATAGATATTTCCAGTTAAGTACTTCAATTTAGTTTTTCTTCTTGCTCCAAATTCCTACAAAAACAGACTGATGTATGTATTTCAATTTTTAATGAAAGCCATATTGCGTTCAGCATTATTAGCACTTAGAACGCTATTCATTTAAAGAATGCAAACACAAAAATCGTAAACAAATTAATTCAATTCACTTCGATCTAGTTTAACTCAAATTTTGTCGGCCAACTCACGTTGGAGCTAATTAAAATTGCCTGGAAACTTTCAATCAAGACAATTAACCCAAAGTCAACTACGTATACTGACTTGAGGGCAAAAATCAACTTCTCGTTCAATTCTTATAAAGACTGACATTCCGGTGATAGTGGTGGTCGGTTTGCCTTGTATGTAAAATCGCATGTCTCCTGGTCAATTAATCAATTCGCACGTCACACAACAATATCTACGTTAAGCCTAGTTAACTTTTCATTCAAACTTAAATTCGCGCTCTCAATTGATGGAACTTGCCTTTCCTTCGAGACAAACCATTTGTTAAGATCAAGTCCATGAACCCATCCCATATGGTATAGTTATAGGTTTTGTATATTTGTGCGACAATAGGCATGGTAATAATTGAAGTGTACACCATTAATCTATGTTGACCGCGCGTAGCTCAGTTTGCAGTCGTGAGCATTGAATTCTCTGCTGCCAGTTGCCCGCCCAGTTTGAATGAAAAGCGATCGTTTTGTCTGTTTATTGGAGCAAAGTACAAAAGAATATTAGTGTTTTTTTTTTTGTTTTGTTCATTCGTCAAGTTGTCGACATTTTTTGTACCATAGTTCGAGGGAGATTTTCGAGGTGAGAAAGCGGGTACCAACTCTGCATGTCGGCATTTTATTGACACAACACACAGTAACTCTTTTGTTAGCTTCCGTTTGACAAAATGTCAGCGACAGCAAAAATAATAGCGTACACACAATGGAACTGTAATTAATGTGGTTTCGACGTTTGTTCGAATGACTAAATGTTAGTATCTGGTATATTGCTGGACGTGATCATTGATCGTGAAATTGTATACTTCAGCCGGTTTCGAAATTTGATTTGTATTTTCGATATATATTTATAAATGAATGCCCGCATTATGGTATCTTTTTACTGATTTGTTTTTGCGCATTATCGGAGTAGCAATTCTAACACAATGGTTGATGATGGTATCTTTGGTTGGACTGTAATTATTGTAAAACTTAACTTAAGTTTCCTGTTTATTAAGATTTTATAGGGGTGTTAAAATATTCCTTTATACATTTAGATCTAGAAAGAATATTTTAAAAGTTTTCTTGATAAAATAAAGTTAGAAGATATTTAAATCAGACTCTATTTATATATATACATATTAGACCTAAGGTATTTTAAATTCAAATGCTAGATCTAAAAAGACTCAAATTAAGATGGCATGAGCAATAAGTCATTTTTTATGTAAGACCATAATTCAACATAAGAGCAAAATGAATTATTGTAAACCCTCCAAAACTAATAGGAGTAATAAGGGCCTGTGGATTAAAATTGGCCTAAATGTTAAATCAGTCTTAAAAATTCAGAATCAAGACCGAAAAAGGCTATACAAATATCTTGATGTGAGAGGATATTTTCTAGAGGAGTGTGGGGAATTTGGAATAAAAACTGGAATATTAATGCTAATCTTGTTTCGGTATTTATGGACGATTCCAAGAAATATAAGCGAGTAGGGTCAGGCATCTACTCAGATAATATACCTTTTTACAGATCAATAAAGATTTCAATTTTTTTCAGTGCATTCAAGTAAAAGTATCGATATCTTCATAGACAACCATTTTCATTTCCTCAATCACTGTTAGGTCGAATCTAATAGATCGTTGCTTTAATGAGCTGAAGTTTCTCAGTGCAATGAGACATCATGAAACATATATTATATACGGGAACGAAATGGCAGATGAACTAGTCAAAAACATCCGAGCCAAACTGATACCTCGGTCCTTATGCCACTGGAGCAAGAGAAAAGCAAAATTAACATCATTTTTCTTAAGGCTTAAGGCGATTATCAGATTTGGGTTCCTTGAAACCCAATAAGTGTGGAGTGCCCGAGTATTTCATAAAAAAAAAAAAACAGAATATTTACTCAAGATAAACAAACCTCAACTACACATCCTAACTCGAGTAATAACGGACCATAAAACAATGGAAGCCCACATGAGCCATAAAACAATAGAAACCGACATGAGCACAATGGGTATTAGCTCGTCGGACTTGTGTAGAGGGTGTCAAGATGAAAAAGCTGAGGCTGGCTTATCCCACTTTCTTTGTGAAGCCAGAGTGAAGCCTTTGGCGAATATTTTCTCTATGAATTGGGTACCTTCTAACCTAACCTAGATAGTAAAACCAAGAGAATGTAACCATTATATATTTTTAATCATTCGAAATATACCTTGATTTCAATTTTCAAATCCCACTTTACCATGTTCCCTTAAAAAATATTTTCATCATAAAATTTTGTAAGCAAAAATAACAAAATTCATGAACCTGTTTTTACATTAAATTTCTTTGGCCATATAGGTGTTATCTAGATGCCAATGTTCCTGTCAAATAATTTAAATGTTCAATATATCTTAAGAGTGTTTACTTCATAATGCATTTGTTTTTGTTACAATTTGATCAGGGTCAAACTACAGAATTAGGTATTTGACTATCATGATATCCGTTTCGTAGAGGAAATATGAACGCTTATCACAGCTTATGCAGTTGACATACACAAATAAATATGCTAGGGCTATAGTATCTCCGAACTATTAACGTGTTTTTGTTCTTATTTATTATTTTCATATACATACATACATAGATTATAGACTCTCTTAAACATTTGAAACTACAACGATGCTTTTGCCTGTCAAAATTAATTTACATTTTGATAAATAAAAATGCCCACAATGAAGCGATCACGTACATAGATGCTAGGCACGGTGCCGTGAAATAAGGCCAAGTGAAATAAGGCCAAATTTCAAAAATTGGCTTTATTGCACTTTTATAATGTGAAATTAGGCCAATTTTCTGCAGTTGGTCTTATTGCACTTTTACAAAGTGAAGTAAGGCCAATTTGGTTTTATTTCACTTTCAACAGTTGGTTTTATTACACTTTGACAAAGCGAAATGAGGCCAAACTGCATTTTTATATTTATTTCAAAAAAAATGGCCTTATGTCACTTTACAAAAGCGACCTAAGGCCAAATCTTAGGACCTGACCTTATGTCGCTTTTACAAAGTGACATAAGGCCAAATCTGTTTGTGACTTAAGGCCAAGCATAAAATGTTTCGTTAAAAATAAAAAAAGTAGTTTTTGCCGTTAGATTCGTATAATACATAATTGTTTATCGGGGGCCGACGTTCTTGGTTTTCTTCGGAAGAAGTACCTTGGGTGGCCCGCTTCGCGGGTTTTCAGGATTTTAACTCCCTTTTCAGGGCTCACACCCGCTCACGCAACTCCGTTGCTCCGCTTAGGGTATGTTCAGTCGCCAGGCAGGCGCCTGTAGCAACAGTTTTGTATCTTACATTAATTGGAGTAGAGTAAACAACTAACAGTTATGTATTGTTGCCCAAGAAAAACTGTTGCTACAGGTGCCTGCCTGGCGACTGAACACACCCTAAGCGGAGCAACGGAGTTGCGTGAGCGGGTGTGAGTCCCGAAAAGGGAGTTAAAATCCTGAAAACCCGCGAAGCGGGCCACCCAAGGTACTGTTGCCCAAGAAAACACAGAACGTCGGCCCCCGATGAACAATTATGTATTATACGAATAAGTAATACTTATGGTCTTATGTCACTTGGCCTAATGTCACGGCACCACATTCAGTTGCTCTTATTACGCTTTCAAAAAGTGAAATAAGACCAGTTTGGTCTTATTTCTCAAAATCATTTGGCCTTATTTCACTTTGTCAAAGTGAAATAAGAGCAACTACTGAAAATTGGCCTTATTTCACTTTATCAAAGTGCAATAAGGCCAATTTTTGAAATTTGGCCTTATTTCACTTGGCCTTATTTCACGGCACCGCTAGGCACGTTGATAATGTCGAGTCCAAAACCCCACGAAAAGCACACGTTGTCAATATTAAACATTTCTTTTTGATTCGCGATGTTTCGCGTTTGTTCGGAGGAGCCTTAAATGTTTCCGCCGATATTTTTAGTCGGAGAAATACAAAACAAAATATCGTAATGGATCGTATGAATTCAAAATGTGTATTTGCATTTTGACATTTCAACGCATTTGAACTTGGTTCGGAGTAAAAGACTATTTAAATGAGAGCGATCAATATTCATCGATTTTGTTTACATAACATTTGATGAAAATCACAAAGAAATCAAAAAGAAAAATGGGGTTACTCGCGCGTGAACAATTAATTCGTTGCAATGTGGATGGTATGTGGAATGCGATTAGAGCTTGACAGTTCCTAAAGAGTATACATATGAACGCGACCGACGAATGAACGACCTTTCGTCCATTTTGACAAATCTTTCACATAACATTTTTTATTCGTCAAATGACGATAAAAACAAAAAAAGCAAACAAAAACAAGAATGACTTTAAGGTTGGTCGCGCACGAACAATTCATTCGTTGCAATGTGGATGATATGTAAAACCAGGATAGAGTTTGACAGTTCATAACAATTAGATTGAAATTTGTGATGACCAATTTATGTTCCAAAATTTCTCGTACTTTAGGTATTAAAACGCAAATTAATATATTAACATTAATTTAAATAAGTTTTCTATCATTTTGTCTAGTTTTTGCGAAGAATTTACACTTACAAATATTTTAAATCCCATTTGTTTTTCTATTTGACGGTCGTTGATCGCTCTCACGTAAATAGCCCCTAATTTACGATTTAACTATTGAAACAACTTTAAAATTCATATATTTCGTAAAGTAGAGAACATGTTCTCATGTTCTAAACCAATTTTTAATGATAGACATAAGGATTAAATTATCTTCTGTTAAGAGAAGTCATCCTCGTCAAAGAGACGGAACAAAGGGTCTTGTGAATAAAAAAAAAGTTAAAGCTTTTTTTTGGAGGAAGCTAAAGCCAACTAGTTATAGCTTTTAGTAGCAGCTAAAGCTAGACAGTACTAGCTTAAGCTTTGTTTTATGTGAATAAAAAAATGATAATGCTAAATAGCTTATGCTGGAAAATTCTAGCTTAAGCTTCGTAATTTAAGGTGTTCGTTTTTTTATTCACATGTTTCGGCTAGTTAGCTTTAGCTAAAACTGGTTCATGTATGACCGAAAGGAAAGTTTTTTTGCCTCAATTTGTTATCTGTTCTACAGGGCAAGTATTGGTTTCGGCTAAAAAATGTTTTTAACATTTCGTATGTCAGTTTCTGTGTCTATGCGTTCACAGTCCTATTTTTGAGATATTCCCTTATGTTTAATTAACAACTCGCACAAGTTAATACTGAAAATAAGAACTAGTCAAAGCTTTCTAGACAGGTCGAAAAAATCTTGAAATTTTTGTAGCTTTAACTATAATATTCTAGTTTAAGCTATTTTTATTCACACAAATTGAAGCTTAAGCTAGGAAAACAAGCTAAAACTAAATGAATTTAGCTTTCGCTATTTTAAAATAGCTATTACTAGAAAACATCTTTAACTAGCTAGCTTAAGCTTATTTTTATTCACTAAAAATCAAGCTTTTACTTAAAAATCCAAGTTTCAGCTTTAGCTTTTTTTTTATTCACAAGGCCCAAAGATTGGTAACATAGGAATATTAAAATATCCTACATAGTTTCGGGGTTAAGTTTACTCCTTCAAAATATTTGTTAGTCAATTTAAATCCCAAGTTGACCCCGTTTTACTCACTTAAAGTGACACTACAGTCTGGAGTGGATCAGACCAGCTCGATCCCTGACTTGTTAATCTTTACGGAAAATGGTTTTGAATGTGCAAACCAGCTCCGTCTCTAGATCCTTTCCGAGTTAAACGCATAAATGTAGTGTACTAGTGTACGGAAATTCACTTTTATGAGCTGCTCGTAAGTATCCCAAGAAACAATTTTAGCTGTATTAATGCTTGAAAAGCGCTTTCGGAGCTAATCTTAGAGCTAGTTAATTCAAAAACACGCTCTAGATGCGCCTTTGGAGCAAGCATGGAGCCCACTTGCAGCTAATTCATTGAGTTTGAGAGCACTTTTTAGCTCCTTAATAGTGCTTGTAAGTAGGTTTTGACAGCTAAAAGCTTTAATATACACTTTAAAACTGCCATAGAGCCGCGTGCCTTTACGTTTTTTATTAGTATTAGTAAATTAATACAAATCATACTATTGAACACGAAAAGAAATTATTATTTGTGTTGGTAAATCATCTTAGCATCATAATTTATTTTCATAGAACAATGAGTAAAGGTAATAATTAAAAGCCATAATACGTTCAACATGGGAGAGATTTCTAAGTGCGATTTTATTTTTATCAGAAATGTTGATATTGTACTTCGAAATATTACAACGCCCTTCTTAAATAATTTGTTTTAAGTGGATGGTAAATTTTTTTTATTTCAATTTTTAACTTGAGAAAAAAATATTTATTTTGCTCGTGCACTTTTTTGGATAAGGCTTCTGTGTTTATCATGATTCTTTTAAAAATGGAGTCATCACAGCACTGTTAATAGTTTTCTTTTCCTGTTTTATAAAAATTCTTAAATATTCGCCATTTTGTTAAATACACATGAAGATATAGCTTGTAGCTCTTAAGTAAATCTTTAAAAAATTCTTTAGCTCTTAAAGAGCTATTTTAAAGGGTGCAGTATCAAAATGCTTACATGCTTTCCAACAGCTGATAAAAACATTACTATGGAGCAAATTTAACGAGCAGAAAGCTCTTAAATGTAACATATCTAAAGATTGTTAAGAAACTCCATTATAGAGCTAGATATTTAAATTCGTTTACCAAGAGCTGCAATATGTTTTGACTCTCTCAGAGCTATTTAAGAACATATAAATAACATTTAGCTCCAACGATGTTACTTGGGATGGAACTTCCATACGATCACACTATTAAGTTTTTAACTGTGAACGTTTTCATTTGTGCTCACAAGTGTTCGAATTAAATAACTCACGCGATAAGTACTCCCATAATGTTAAACAGTGAAACTGCTTACTCATGAGAGTAAATTGAGATTAAGTCGATCTAGGGCTCACGACTAAGAATTATAACACTGATAATAATATAATAACAGTATGGTCTCTTAGACACAACAACATCTGTTTTGATCAAAAATTTTTTTAAGAAGACACAATTTATATACCATTCGCATAAAGATTCAATCCAAACGCACATAGTCCTACGCCCAAATATATTTTACCCAAACGTAAATCGATTAAAACTATTAGAAAATCAATTTAAATTAGAAATCAATGTAATTATAATTTTAAATTGTTTTGCTAATACATAGCTTAAATCGAATTGCGTTCAAGTTAAATTTATTTGCGTTTGAGTTAAGTCTG
Organism: Philhelius festivus; assembly: GCA_963931855.1. NCBI lineage: Eukaryota > Metazoa > Arthropoda > Insecta > Diptera > Syrphidae > Philhelius > Philhelius festivus. The sequence continues at coordinate 190,012,886 of OZ007556.1, read as the reverse complement.
TTTGTATTTGGGTTAAATGAATTGGGGTTAATGTTGAACTTTCTATTTGGTTAAATAAATTTTTAGTGACATTTTTATAGGATATCAAATGTAAAAAATATGACCAAGCATCCTAATGCTTATGTATGATGTTAAAAAAAAAAAAAAAAAATGGTAGCTAGTCACCCAGATCTAGTTTCTAAGACCCCGTTCAAAAAGTTTTATCATAAGATTTCATCATACATACATATATGTATATTATTAGCTTACAAATTCCAAACTCTTCCACTCTTATTAATATAAATATGCATTTTATAACTATAATTTCTCCAGAGACCTCCTTCCTGATTTTGAGTACAAAAAAAAATTAAAACGATTTTTCAATTAGACACACCGATAACATATCTCAAATCTCAAACATATCCAATCGCACTCTCACGACATCTCTCTCTATAATATCTACAAACCTCTTATTACAGGGAATATGTCCAGGAAATCGTTTACGTATAATCAACTCATATGACTCTGGTTGCTTCTCACCATCGCCAGCCTCGTCACCGTGTCCATCATTGGGCGCATCAACAGCGACACTCAACAGTTCGATATCATCGTCGGAAATCTATGAGAACTCTTCAATCATAAGCGGCTGTACCCAGAACCAATTATCATCGTTGCACCACCATCAGCAGCAGCAGCAACAACAACTGCAACACATCCAGCATCAGCTCCATCAAAAGAGTCAAAGCAAAAGAAGGTCGTGGCATACAACGCCGCACAAGGTAATTACCTCATCTTTTCTATATATAGGCACTAAACTATGCATGCATATCTCTATCTCTAGCCCCAAGAATTATATCTCTCAAGCATGCAAAACAAAGCACATTCATTAAATTGCAAAAAAAAAGATACATTCATAAACAGGAAAAGGAGTTAATTAATTTGTAGAAAAAAAAATTGAATAATAACCGACTCGTCGCCCGTGTGATGATACTAAACCTTAGATAATAAAATAAAATTTATTTTTAAACTCTGACAAAGCTTAAGATCATCACTCTGTTGCTGCATGCAGCATGAACTTGGTGGCTGAGCTCATTGTCATCTACATACCTATAAACTCAAGAGTTGATGAACTTCTCATAGCATTTATTTTTTGTTTTTGTTGAGTTTTCTTCAGCAAAAATAAGTAAAATAAGACGGTCATGCTCTTGATGGACATAAAGTCCGGTTCGGGGATCGTTAATTACTTTGTTGTCGAACTTATTTGTTTACTTGTGCTACCAGCCCGTACCTACCGCCAGAGGCAATTAGCAAGCAATGAGGTTTTAATGGATAAAATTAAAAAAAAAAAAAAAACAAAAAAAACAAAAAAAAAAGTAGTGAAAGAGAAATTTTTAACTCAATCAAGATTATAAAGTCGATTTTCCCTGCTCGTCCGGAGTGATTAATTTGGAAGAGAAGACGAAAGAGGTTGGTTTATATTAAAATTCCATGTAAAACTGTGAGATTTACATAATTTTAGGCGGGCAAATCAAGAAGGCTTTTATATGCTATTAAACCTTGTAATAGTACTCACCTTTTCGTAAAGATAAAACTGAAACGGTTTCGAAATCTTGTACTGGTTTGACTTACCAATCATACCTTTTAAATCAATTATTATTTGTTTGCAACCATTACTGCAACAGATATAAAAAAAAAATCAATTCTACTTGTATTATTCAACAATTATGTCCATAATATCTGGCCACTAAAGCTAGTGGAGCTGGATAAGCTGATCCAAAGCGACAAGTGGTCACTTTGTTAGGAGTATGCATCAACTCAAATATTATCAAATTTTGTCGAAAGAAACTATGGCCGCTGAATGTAATCTTAGCGTCGTTTTACTCGATCGTCAAGACAGAGGAGAGCCTCTGAACTGCGTCAGTAACAAAGGCATCAGTCTCCTTAATATTACCTGCAAGAACTCTTCTCTGTCATCTTATGTGAATATCAGAAGTCATTCTATGCCATACAAGAAGGCAACTATAGAGGCTTCCTTCATATAATTATAGAGCAATGCTTTGTTTAACCATCCCCGCCGGACTCTTCCGGTTTTCGGGGATGACAATGTAGACTGCAGGCTGCTTTATTAAGGTTGAGACAACACTGATATTTTTTCTTGTCAAACAATAGCTTAGACAACGCATTGCCCGGCCATGTGTATTCTTTAATATCGTTCTTTAAAGAATAGTTCTCTCTTGCTACCCCTAGAGGCACAATCTTTAAAGGTCTGTTCAATTTTGCATATACCAACGAAATTCATAACCGCTGCAGAACACAACGTAATGTCAAAAGTGCAGTTGTAAGTATTGAGTTGATAGAAGCGTTAAAGGTATATCAATATAAGGCTTGGAGCACATATATAATGCTGTTATCAAAAAAGAATACCCAACAACGACGTCTTGTACAGAACGTAACAGTAAATAACGAGGTATAAGTTTTTTATGCGCTGTGTTAAGAAAGCAATTTAGAAGAAAAAACCTCTCTAGACCAACTAAACCGTCCCTGAGGTATTGAGGCATGGGCCTCATAAAGTGTCTTAATTTTGTTCTTGTCAAACATTTATATGACAGAGTAAGCTAAGACCTGTGTTATGTTGAGTTTAAGGCCATTGGGCGATTGATTGCGGTTTATTCGCATAGACCTGTGACTTAAGGAAACACCACAAAAAAAGTCTAGCGGGGTCAAATTGCTTGAATTTGGTGGCCAATTCATGTCACATCTGCTAGAGTTACCCTTAACCTCAAATTGTTCATCCAGATGTCAATCTTGGTTACCGCACCATCCTGATGCAACCACATGTCTTCTAGGTCCATTTGGTTCAATTTGGGCCATGCAAAATTAGTAATCATCATTTTTTAGTGCTCGCCTCACCAACGTCGTTTTCGAAAAAATACGAAGCAATGACACCCGCCGGGCCCAAATCTACTCTAGAAATAGCCAGTTGCATTCCTCGCCTCAAACAATTCAACTGTAATGCTCATACTATTAAAAAATGCTCGTCAGATTACCCTTGAGCCCAATTTCTGGCTTACTGTCAAGTACAGAGATTCTTTTTTTAGCCACACAACACGAATGTGCATCGGGTATTTCCTTTCAAATCATATCCCACTTTCCTAATTGTTCACACTATGTTTAACATTATAAGGGTATTCATAGCCCCTTGAGTGCGCATATACAATATGTATACAAAAATACGGTCATTTTTTTAAAAACCTATTGAGAACCTCATGTTGGTTGATGTCATCATATGTATGGCAATTTCGCTTGCCAGAAATTTGTCTCTTCGCTAAAGATGAATGACACTGTGAAGCGCAGTCATTGAACAAACGGCGTTGTCTATAGTCATGAACTTTTAGCTCGTGGTTCAGCTGGATCTTGTACGGGTTTGGCCACCAAACGTTGAAGAGTTCACTGTGAAACGCCAGCACATCTATCGTAAAATGCACTAAAGAAGATTTTAGGCTTCAGTATACATCAGTAACTGCATAATAAATAACAGATTTGACATATTATGTCAACGAAACAACATGGCCGCCACAGGTCCCCAAAATCTTCTCACGCCAATTGAAAAACCCTTTATAAAAGCCCAAATCCGCAAGGAATACCTAGTTTTCTTTGTGTGTACAGAAAATCGGGATGTGAAACGTTTTCGGATTCGGACCCAAGTTCAACAAATCTTAGCAGTTTTTTCTATGTATTCAAAAATAGATTATTCATTTCCGATAATCTTTGATGTTCTTAATTTGAAATCGAAATAGGAACAGGTTATCGAATTATAACTGAAAAACTTAAAAATGAAGACTTTTCGCTATATATTTGAGGTTATGTTGCATCACGAATTATTTGTTCTACAAAAATTTCTTTGTGGGTAAATATATCCAAAAAGTACTCCATATTTCGTCAAACACAATATTTGTATTGCTCTCGAATTAATCAACATTTAGAATAATTGAGTTTTGTATATTAGTGAGGCATTCAGCAATTAAGTATAGTTAAGAAAGGATTTCTGGAAAAGGACTAAATAGACAGAAATAGAATTTTTAAAAAGGAAATAAGATTATTTCATTTTTTCGTAGATATACATATGCTTTTATGAAGTTATTTTCGAGTTAGAATATCACAAAAGCATTCACTTATTGAACATGGATCGAGGTCAGCCTCAAATTCAGAAGATCAAAAGACATCCGAAAAGCATTATCGCCTAGTGTCATTGACAAGCAAATTCATAGTCTTTTACGTTGAACTATAAAAGTTAAAAGTGAACACTTTTTATTACTTCATTACTTTACAAATACCCTTTGGCCTTTTATCATCACAGCCATCAGCTATTAACACAAGAGTAAAACCTCAAACACAAAATGTGTTAATGTCTCAATTAAATAACTTCACTTTTAAACATCCCTTCATTTTGACTTTTGAAAATAAACTGAATTTGTTATGAACTCTTTTGAATTTCCTTTCACATAAAATCTCCATTAATATCATAAAACTGTCTACCACCACGGTCCACATGCACGCACTTACGCGAAAATATTCCTAAATTTATTTGAAAGCAACATTTCTATTTTATACCGTGCATACATCCAAAATGAAATTTATGTATTCACATTGTGAACGCCCCCTTAACTTTGCCTCTGTATTTTATGTTTATTTATCCGATATTAATTTCCCTCTTAAGTTTTTGTTCTTCACATTGTATTCCGAAAGGATGCCACATGCCGATGTCATACATATGTACTTATGTAACTATGTAGACAAATTTGGGTCAGGAAATTCCAAATTCCAATGCTAACTAATAAAAATAAATCAAATTCCAGCTATTCCTTAATATATTTATTTATCTCAACACTTTAAGTTTTAAATGGCAAAAGCCATTTTCCATTGGGGATAGCTTTTTTTGCTGAGAGTTTTCAAATTAATTTTCTGACTTTTAAGGCTTAATATGTCAGATAAGATTGTCAAACGACAGAGATTGATTAATCAATAGAGAGAAATTTTATATTCTAAGGAGCAACTTATAAATTAACACTTGACTGGACCCTTTAAGTTGTTTGGTAAGGGAACTGAGTTTACCCGGTTCGATGTCGTTAAAATGATGATGGTCATCCTCGTTATACATTTGTATGAAGAAGGATGTCCCTCTGTCAATCACTAAATGATGAAGACGATGTGGGGAGGGCATATCTCTCCGTCCGGTTTGACACTCGTTTGCCATTGCAGAAACGTCATTATACGTCTTGGCTCCAAATACGTCAGCAGTCGGCTCAATAATGTGAAAGATGGACCGAGGAGCTCGTTCTTGTTTGAAAAGGCGTTTGCTTAAGAGGCAAAGACGGAGATATACACACAAGTGAATTCGTGTACGCAACATTGTACATGGTACACGCCATGTACGTTAGTTAAAAATCATTTTAGGCTCTCAAGGACTTACCAAAATGTGTGCAATGCCCTTTTTATCTTTTGCTCGTGTCACCATAGAGTTCATTAGCTCTATCTGATGATGGTTGGTCGATATTGCGACTAACACACCGACATCGCATTACTAATCCAAGAAGTCTCGATTCCATATTTGGCCAGCTTGCGTTGGCAAGGAGATATTTTATACTGAAACAAGGAACGTTTGATAGCTTGCTTATACACTCACTGCTGTTTATATATGCGGAATGCTCCCATATAACAACTTATAGCTCGAACGTATAAATATCTAAAGAGTGCTTAGTTGTATCTCCTTATGCGTGTGGCTCATATGGCAAACTCGTGTTTTCTTGCCCTTTCGTTTCGATATGGCAGTTAGAGGTTATACTCGGTACATGGGGGAAGAATGAAAGAAGGTAACAAATTGCAAGCATCGAATAAGATCACGAACTGTATGATGATGGAGGCTGGAATCTTTAAAAAGCTACTGTGGAACTTCATCTGTGTCCGAGAAAAGAGAAAGATGTGCCGAACCAATATGGAATGATATCTTAAAAATGCAGATTACTTGCTCCGACTCGTATTTGGTTCGAGGTATTTTCTTCACGCTTCTTCTGAATGTAATATATTATTATGAGACTTGGCGTGGTAACTTCGTGTAATTGTTTTAATAGTAATTAAATGTTGAATCGATGAAATTCGTTTTGAAAAATTTACTAACGAATGAAACGGTAATTGCATAATTGTGTTAAAATATTTTGTAATTGTAGTTAATGGTTTTACAACACATTAAAAGTGTTGGGGTAGTAATGTATAAGTAACGAGAGTTAATTTTTTTAAGCGACAGTATCTTTTACTGACAGAAGTAATTAATTTTTAATTAAATCTCAAAGGGTTTTGAGAGAAAGAATGAAAGTTGCAGCTGTTAGTATTTGACATTATTAGTGTCTTGACTTGTGATAGCTAAATTATAAGAGATAGTAGACTGAATAGCTTATACTTAATTTTTTTATTTTTGTTTCTTGTTTCATAATTATGAATTTAAATAATTGTGCTTGAGAAACATTTTTACCAAGTTTTTCTTGTTTAAACTTATCAAAATGTTAATTGCCTACATGATTTAATTGTTCTTATTTTTAATGGATTATGTCAGTTCTTAAAGCGATTTTCCCTTTTTATTATGGGTAAGTATAAAGACGTTCGTATATGCACAAGTTAGTTAGGAAGTGCATACATGATAAGTTCATTTTCATTAAAGCAAATACAAATTAAAATGATTAAAATCCATCATACAGAAATAAAGTGCATCGGAAAAAGTTGGAACCCAGACATTTGCTTAAAACCTGAAAAAGGGGGCTCACTCTTTTGACCTTATTGTGAGCTTAGAAATGTTGTTGCAGTTTTTATTCTAGCACAATCAATCAATGATTTGATTAAGGAAATGCTTTTTAACTAAATAAATTCAACCCTCAACTTCAGTGATATTTTTTACATACAGGGTGGGCCATCTAGTGGTTTCTTTTTAAATCATACGTTATTTTGTCACTGATAAATGTTTCCCGCTAGAAATCTTGACAGAAAGTCAGTATCACACCTCCGCGAAACGAAATGAGTCGCTTTACTTTACGAAAACTTATTTCCAAAGTGAGTGCTGTGTCCCAAACAGAGCGTTTTTTGAAAAGAAGTTTTAGCCGAAATGAACCTCCCATCACCGCACCTGTTGTAGCAAGTTTGTGCAAAAAGTTCGTGAGACTTGTAAACTTAAAGAAAAAAACTTATAGTACTATCAAGAAGATGAAATAGGGACAGTACCTGCCAGATTTGTGTCTGCTAAATTTAATAATAAAATATTCTCTTTTTTTACTACTTGTTTTGTATCTTATTTTACTCTCCACTGTAAGATCTAGCGCTAATTTCAGCGCCATCACCAGGTGGCTAGAGTTCGCAATACAAAACACGCTCCATGATAATACTACAGTTTATATATACAAATGTACGGTGAGTACATCACCTCACCATCGATCTCAACAGCTCAACATTTCACACACTAGCCTGAGAAGAATTCTGCACAAAGATCTCGGATTATTCGCTTACAAAGTCAAATATACTCAGCAATTGAAGGCGCATGACCATCCACTTCGTTATCACTTCGCAATTTGGGCTTTAGAACAGCTTGAATTGGACTACGATTTTGGGCGAAAATAATGTTTTCTGACTAGGCGGCTACGTTTTAGGAAACAAAATTGCTGCACCTGGGGCTCGGAAAACCCGCACGTTATTTTTCAGAAGCCAATGAATCTACAGAGAGTGACACTTTGGTGCGGATTGGGGGGTGGTGGCATCATTGAACCATTTTTACTAACTTTAACTTAATTACCTACTTGTAAGCAGGGTTGCAAAAGCTTAAGTCACTTTTTAGCTTAAGCTTGGCTTTAATTCACAAGCTAGTGGGTGACTTATGAATTAAAAAAAATGTAATTCAGCACCTAGTTACTGATAGTTACTAATTTTTCTTAATTCACAAATCATCTACAGACTTATGACTTATGGTTTTTTTAATTCAAAAACTCGCAACCCTGCTTGTTAGTCGACAGAAATGGAAAGGGTCTACAATTTTCTAACCAATCCAAATGGCTAATATAAGAAACACTTTATCATACGAGTAAAAAGATTATTTATAGATTTTTCACTTCACTGACTTCACTGACACAGACTTACATAGATGGATTGAGTTTAAACAAAATATAAAACCTAAACCTTTTTTTGTTTTAATAATAATTAATAATATTTTGTTCAGTATAAAACATCTTAGATATGTTTGTATCTTTCATATTTTTATTCAAATCCAATTGACAGCTGGCTTCTTTTATTTCTTACCAACACCAATTCCAACAATTTTCTAAGGAATTTGGAATTACTCCAAATTCAATTACCTAGAATCCTAAATACGAGTATTTGCACAACAAAACAAAAAATCTTTGTTATACAAGGTCGAATTCTGCATTTTGTTAGTTTTCAGCAGAAATCAGGTAGATAATACCAATTTCTGAATAACCGGATTCGGCCATAAAAATATCAAGTTTACCGACATAAACGGACACATAATATTTCATGCATCCTTCTTTCGTGACGTTATATTTTTTTTTTCTTTATTTTTTGTCAAAAATAACACAAAAGATATAAATTTATTCGCAAAAAAATGCTACTTTGTTTTTTCTTTTGGGACACCATATCTTTGTACTTACAATGTATATTGGCACAATGAGAACACTTTTCACAGCATTCAAGGTAACAACAACAACAAAAATGAAACAAACACCAAAGGATAAGGAAATTGAAAACGACAACACAAAATGGGAAATGAAAGTACGAGTATCATCGTTGAGGAATTTTCAAATTCGCTTTCTTTTAGAATTAAGGGAACTTGTTTTTGGTTATGTCCTGTGAGTTATTTTTACCTGACGGGCGGGCGTCATTTTGAATGACAGAAACAAGTTTGTTTTATACAACAATTAGGACAGGTAGAGGCTTTATATAATTTCATAAAAAGTGTGATTTTGAGATTCAAAACTGTTTTAAATATGCATAACTGAAAATAAAATATGCAAACAAGATATAGAAGAAGACCGTCTGTGCATAATAATATGCATAGACATTTTCAACTTTATATTCCACATTTTGTTACTTTTGGAATAAAAACTAATTGGTTGAAAAAAAAAAAATGTCAATACCTCAGGTATTCCCTTTGTTGCCAAGTTCTCAAAATGAAAAATATCGCCTGTTAAGGTTTTCAAAGCACAAGAAGTGACCAACAGATTTTTTTCAAGAGATTCTGACAAAAGAGTCAAATATTGGTGCTTATTTTGACATTCTCTTTCGTTAGAAAGTGAGTCGAATTCGTTGAAACTTAATTTTGAGACTCGGCGATTAGAATGTTAATCGAACAAATCGAAAGTTCACTCAATCCATAGAAAGTTCATTCATTTGCGAAAGCTAATTCAATTTTGACATTCGGAAGAATAGAATTAAATGTCATTTTTGTGTCATTTGAATTTTTCTGTCGAGTAAACAACAAAACATGTAAGTTTTTAATTATTTCATGGAAAATAAATTACTTTTATTATTTTTTTTGTTGTTTTATGTTAAAAGGTCGCATTCCAACTGAACAAACCGCGAACAAAAGGAAAAGTTAATTAAAATAATGGAAGAAAACCCGGAGGTAGCAAAGGGTTTTTTTTTACCACCCGCGTTGATACGGAAAGAAAGAAAGCATCCACTATCCTTCTCCTCTGCACTTCTTCAACACCATCTTAATTTATAAACAACACAAATGCCATATTTTTATTTATTATTTTATGTTTTTATCCAAGAAATTTAAATTATTAAACAATAAACAAAACAATTACAAATAAACAAAGATTTCACCTTTTGGTTTTGACATTTCACAAACACTTCTCTTCTGTTTTTGATATTTTAGTGTGACCAAGTGTATACGAAAAAAAAATAAAAATTTAGAACGCGTCATGAACAACTTATTTTTTTTAAGAATAGTTTCAAAACAGCTGAGTTGACACAAAAAATGTAATAAATATGTAGTTCTTTATGGTTAAACTTTACTTTATAATGAAAAAGTTTATTATTTATTTTGTTTCTTGATTATTTATCCAACATCTATAAAATGTTTAGAAACAAAAAAAATGTAAAACGGCCATACTAATTCAAATAGAAATATAGTAAATGTCAAACAGCTGACAATGAAAATGAATCTTTTTTGAAGTTCATTTTATGCTTTCTTTCGCAAATGAATGTTATTCGTTCGAATCTCAATATTAAGAAAGTTCATTCGAAGGAATAGAATCATTCTAACGAATAGACTATTCATGAGAATGTCAAAATAAGCATGATTAAACAACGCTCTGGATATTAGTTTTCTAAAGATGTATACCTATATTATTTCTAGAACTGTTTAAACCAAATTTTAAAAAACTACATTCATTTCTATTTCATTTCCCTTTTGAAAATCGCACTTGTTCCACAAAGTGAGATATCTATTCCTAAAAGATACTCTGATTCAAAAACGTTTAGGATAAGGAAATAATTTAGTGGTACACCTCAGATTTTGATTTATTCAACAAGATAACGTTCGATTTTCTTATTCCTTTTTAATCCTCTTCAAATGTCAGTTATCTTTTTAAAATGTATTAAGATAGGTACATAACATATACATAATATGAATGCAGGCAAACGAGCTATATTCTTGCAGATGTATAAACATTAAAACAACTTCCAATGAGATCATCGGTTTAAGGATTGGCAGTCGATTGCGTGACCGATATTGATGCCAAAGCAAACAAAACACAGACAAAGAGGTATAAGACAAAATAAAACCATAATCATCACCGGAAGTTGCATTTATACCTTCTCTTCTTCCAAGTTTAATAATTGGTTTTGGTGTGTCATTCCTCTGTTTGCCTTTCAATCAAACCGATGATTGTGGAAAAGATAAAAGTAGCCGGTAGCGTATCAAGAACCTTTATAGGTAGCATTTTTCCATGTGCCTTCCGAAGGCTTATGTTTTATCCCAAGGATAAAAATCTTATATTTGAATAAACAACACGTGAAGTATAATAATCATCGTCATACACTTGCATACATAAATGTAAAACAATTTTCATTCGCCCTAAAACATCTTTCATATGCATAACAATACAAAATAGAAAAAGAATATAACAACTTAAATCGGATCCTACTTTAAATTCAAGCTACGTTTTGTTGTTTTTGGCTGCATATTATAAAAATCGGTAATTTAAAAAAAAATTCTTCAAATTTTTGGAATTCGAACAGGAAAAAAACATTTCCAGTTTACTTTTGAACAAAAAGAAAAAATCATAATTGGCGACGTGCCAATTTTATACAATAATAAAATGGAAGATGCATTTTTAGCCGTCGGCGTTGTCAGGTAGGAATTTTGTTTAGATTATTTCAAACTAAAACCGACCTACAAGAAAAAAATAAAACAGACTGACCAAGAAGATTGTGTGCGGACGTTTTGTCAAAGAAAAAACAAGAAAGGCAAACCGCCGCAATATTGAAAATGGATGTCTGAGAGTTCGTGTTATTTTTTGGAAAACTGACTATATCGCTGTATCAAAGCATCTTGATACATACATAGGTATTACGTTTTAATCTATCTGCGAATAAACAGGTCACATGAATTACCAACTTTGTTCAACACCAGCTCACATTCTGTTTGACCGAGCGATAACTGAGTTTTAACCAGGGCTCAGGATTTAAGTATGTGATATAAGCCAAACATATCATCAATTGAACCCTGGTTGAATCTCAATTGGGTAAGCATATTGATCAGAGACCGAACTACTTTTATCAAACTGTTAATTAATTATCTGGTATTAGTTTGTTAGGATATATCACATTATGCTGTTAAACTCGAAGTTATTTAAGTAACCAGCCGTCAGCGAATAGAAGGTTCTCGTATTGGCTTGAAATATGTATGTTAATCCACGTCATGATACTGTGAAGAAGTGGTTCAAAGTTCCACACGCAGCTCATACTACTTGGCAGTTGATTTTCAATTCTTTAGTTCCACAAAAAAATTTTTTAGGAAATAATATTCTTATTAAATTTTGATATTAGTGCTGACTATAAGCAATTGAAAGCGTTTTGTGACCTCTAGTCCAAATGCGTTTCGCCCAGGTACGACAGTTGGGCTCATCAGTTAGATGCTGTCGTACCCTTCTAAGACGCAATATATTAGTCGACGATTATCAACACTAATAAAATTTACAGCACGAACGCAATGTAAATTATATTTATCTAGGGGAATTTGGTCAAATTCAGACACCTAGAAAATAAAGCCCGTGGTCTGGCTGATGTAAGACGAAGAAGTAAAAACGAAAAATATAAAAATAAATTTTATAGTTTTTGTTTTTGTTTTTGTGGACTATATTGAATGAATCAATTGAAAGCGTTTTGTGACCTCTAGTCCAAATGCGTTTCGCCCAGGTACGACAGTTGGGCTCATCAGTTAGATGCTGTCGTACCCTTCTAAGACGCAAATATTAGTCGACGATTATCAACACTAATAAAATTTACAGCACGAACGCAATGTAAATTATATTTATCTAGGGGAATTTGGTCAAATTCAGACACGCATTTGGACTAGAGGTCACAAAACGCTTTCAATTGATTCATTCAATATAGTCCACAAAAACAAAAACAAAAACTATAAAATTTATTTATTTTATTTTATTTATAAGCCTAATTTGCATATCATCTATCTACTGTCAATTTACTTTCACTAGGAACAGTGGCGCAAAATTGTAGTCCAGTTATTATGATTCTAAAACTGTCTGAGTATGTTACTAGGCTAAAACGATGATTTTTCAAAATTTAATCAAATTTTCTCTAGCATATTAATTCAAGTTAAAACCATCTAATAGCTATTTTATTTTTTTAGTATAGCGCTAACTTCATATGTCTCTTTGACATTTACAAACGTCAAAAAGGTCTATTTAATTCGTGTTTTAGAACGAACTGTCATTGTTTTAGGTGTGTTCATAAGTAATTTATTGAAAAAATAAATAATAGCATGATACTAGTTAAAAAAGGTTTAAAATTAAGAGTTAATAAGCCACTTTAAATTTAGTAAATTGTTAAGTAGTATCATACTAATAACTAAATACTAGGCTGTTTAAAATTTTGCGCCAGTGTTGCTAATTTAAAAAACCAAAACTATCAGAAATACATTATAAATTTCATTTTTTTTTTTAAGAGGCAGAGAAATAAAACACGGGAAAATATTTTAAATATCCATGAAATTGTTTTAATTTGAAAGATAATTTTTTTTCATTAATGTTTGAATATGATTTCGGGCATGAGGCCGTCGCAGCTGGCGCATTCTTGGCGAGATCTAGGGGTCCAATTTGTACACACTCTTTGCAGTTATTCAAGCTGTATTTTGGCAATAACACGTGAAAAGTGTTTCTGGTTTATCACACCACGCTGCAAATCAGCAATCGCTTCTTCTGTACTCTCTGTACGACATTTTTGGGGATGTACCTACATTATCGTTAAGAGTAAACGTATGGCAAAAATGATCCATAGTTTCTCGAACTAATCGCTCTAATGCACGATTATTATCACGATAAAACGCACATAACGCCCGATGTGTTTCTTGAATTGAACCATATTTCTTCGAAATAAATTTGAACAATAAACGTTGCACTGGCTTGAGACAATTCATGATAGATAATAAATTACCACAACAAACTAATCTCAAAACAACCGAGAATTTTCACAGAAAACAGTGTTGCCAATTTAAAGCTCTCCACCTCTAAAAAAAAAACACCTTTATAAAGAAGTTTAAAATGAAAAATTACCCGCTTATTCTTTGAAGCGAAATCACTTTTCACGGCAAATTAGGACCAAGAAAAAAGAAAAAATATGCAAAGACTAATTGACGACTGCATTTCAAATATGTAATATTTCGATAATTTGGAATCCTTTTCTTAGTTTAAGTATTTTCATGACCGTCCCCCAGATAAGATAATACATACATACTTATATATCGATCATCAGTATGATTACCATTTTCATGGAAGCAAACAATGCAAATTTTCCCGATCTCAAGTTTATGTTTTGATTTACATGTGCTGTACCAGTACCTTTTGCCATAACATTTTCAAGAAATGCAATTACGAGTATCTTACGATTCGATTCAAATCGTTTCAATTGTTTCACTTAATGAGCTGCTTAGAAATAAAGAATAATTATTATAAGGAACAAACAAGCCGAATCGCCCTATTTCCATTAACCAATTTATGTTAATAAATAAAAATATTAATTATTGATAAGCACACGTATTCCCAGCACAATTATTTTAAGACACTTGTACTGCATACAAAACAAACACAAAAAATCAATCATTTTATCAATTGATAGGTACAACGCAACGTTGCATTAAAAAAAAAAAAGATATGACACATTCCATTCATTTGAATTGAAACTGGAAACTGAATCAACAACATTGTGTTTAAAACAAATCAACCAATATTTTTTATACTTATGCAAATAAACTTGTTCCGAGAATAAATAAAAAACAAACTAGAAGCGCACCAAACATCGGAAGTTTATTCATTAATTTTGCTTACTTGAAATACGAAGTTCGAATATTTTATTTGCTTTGATTCGAACTCGAATTTCGTTTAATTGTCACATTTGACATTTTGGTATGCATCTGCATTATTACATGCACAATATAATCTCAAATTTCTTTTCGGAACCCTTACTAACAAATGCAATGCTATGTACATACATACATATTTCTTGTGTGCTTAGATAAATTAATGAAGTGTGTAAGAAATTGGGTTATAATTTACCAATTTCCTCTTTACAAAACTAACTATAATAAATTTGCTTTCAAGGACAGATGTTCAAAGATCGAAATAGATATCGTTTAACAGTCAAACACATTTCTTTGAGTCTCAAAAAGAATACAAAAGAGTATAATGCAACATGCAACCTTTGCAAAATAAAAGAAAAAAGGGATCCTTTTACATCTAATGATCCCTTTCAATAGCCAATTTGGAAAAAAATGAAAGAATTGAAAAAAAAAACTTCAAGCCCTCTGCTTCCGTTCACGCGTCAAGCACGAGTTCGAAAATAAATTTGACACCATACGGCGTTTACTAAGCACATAAATGTATCCTGTTATTTTTGCTAATTCATGTTTAGTTTCTGACGGGATACTTGTCAAATTCCTCACGACTCAACACTTTTTTTTTCTTTTTTATTAATTCAATTGTATTGTGGTGAAAAGTTTAATTGAATGTTCTCAAATTCTGATGTATGTGACAGAACAGAACACAGCAGAAGGGTATTTGCACTGAAATCAGGACACTAGAACATTAGGATACACCACACAAAAAATAATGTCAACAACTTCTATTTCGATTTGAGGGTGGTGAATGGTGATGTTGCAGACTTGTAGACTGTATTCAGCAAGAGGGCGATGATGATGGTTGGATTGTGTGCCGCAGAAGGCTTTATTCCAATTTGATTGGAACATTGTTTACTTGGGCGAATGTGTGTCGCCGTTATTCTAGGTAAGTATTTACGACATGTCATTCATCTCGAGGGTTTGACAAGATGACTGTTGGCAAATATATGTATGTAAACAAATAGAGGTCTTTTTTTGTTTGTCGTTTGTTGGATTCTAATGAGGCACACTTCACATCTGTTGCCCAAGCGAAAGCTGACACATTCGCACCCTTTTTGTTCTTCACTTTTGCTAATAATTTGAATCGATGAAAATCGTTTTGCCAAATAGATCTATTTTTACATTTTTTGTTGCCATAAGGGCTCCGAATTATTGCAATCCTATACTCGAAGAAAATATGCCTTCTTAAAAGTCAGTAATTGCTCACAAAAGTTCAGTTAGTTTTTTGTAATTGGTCAGCCATAGGTGTAAGGCGATTTTCATATTTTTAGTGTCGAACTTACTTCCTATGAAACTTTAGCATTTATAAGTGTTAAAAAAGGTGTGTTAGCTTTGTTGCCACGAACTGTCACTGTTTTGGGTCGCGTTCAGCCACAGTTTACTAAAAAAATAGCCTTATAACACAGTTGAACTTTTGCAGAAACAAGTTTTGTCTATGGTGTCAAGTCTGTTTCGAATTTAATAAATATACGTATTACAAATGTAAAGAAAATTTTGTATGATTTATTTAGTTTTTTTAAGATATCACAACATTTATTTTTATTTTGATGCGAGGCGTTTCGAATTTTATATATCCATCTTCGGACTTAACTTAAAAACTTGCGGTGTTATTTGTCAAACTTCCAATGTGAAAGTTCAATTTTTGACCACTTTGTCGGGCACCTGTGGTCGTATATGGGCAATTTGTTTTCGCTTGAGTATATTCATGGTAAAATAGTTAAATATATTGATCACAAATAATCTGACAGCTGTCGACTAACTGTCACTAAGGCTCGTATTCACCGAGCGCTCCTAAACGGCTCTTAACTTTACGAGGCTCTTAACTTGAAATTTCTGTGGGGTATTCACCAACCACTCGCAAGTGTTTTTCGAAGTTCGAAAATGAGAGCCACTCTCTCTTGTTCAGGCATACCCAAACTGTGAAATGTTGTGGAATGTTGGTCTTGACAGCAAATGGATGCTCTTCTACTTGGCATTGCTCACATGGATTCGAGTCAAATGCGTGCGTGGCACATGCACAAGCGAACAAACTTTCGAAGAGAGCGCTCGTAAGTTAGGAGTGGTCGGGACCACTCCTAACTTTTAAGAGCGCTCGTAGATCTTCACTAATATTGCTTGGTGAATAGGCTTATGAGCTTCTTAAGTTATGAGCGCTCGGTGAATACCGGCCTAAAAATGTGTTGCCATTTGCCAATTGAAAACAAAGAATCTATACAACTAAAAGTTGATGTTCTTTAATTTATGAATGACAAAGGAGGGGGGACTGACGTTGCTTGAGTCTTTATATGATGCAAAAGTCGCCTACTCCCCCTGAAGTAAACTGTGTTTGAATTCCACAATCAGCATAAATGTTTATAAAAATTTTATATAGTGGGAAATTTTTAAAAGTCCCTAAACACCGCCCCTGCCCACTTTCGCAAGGAATTTTTATTTTGAATTTTATTTTAGTAGAGACTTCATTTTGGCAATTTTATTTTCAAGCGGCTGAAAATTATTTCATGAATTTGCAACCGGGTCGTCGCTCAAACAACTATAGGTGCGTTTTATTATTCACAAATCTATCTGGATCCGGATCTGGATTAAGTCTTAACATGTATTACAAAAACAATTTGGGATCCTGTTTTCTATCGAGATCTATTTCAAAGATCCAAAAATTAGTTATTACACTGGCGAGTAGATGGCTTTTTATGGTAAGGTAGTGTAAGCTATAGTGCAAAGAAAAAAGACAAGACATAATTTAAAATTTCCAAACCCAAGGATAAAAAGAGACGGGCTTATAACACTGCTGTCAGTAAGATCCGTATCGTTTTATTTTCAAGGGAAGATCCCGATCCGGATCCAGATAAATTTGTTGATAATAAAACGCACCTTATGTATAGTATATAGTCTTGGTACTCGTATATGAAATCTATAGTATTATTATGAGATGGCTTTTTATAATGTCAATGTGGAGACATTGTGCGGCGCTAGTGTCGTCAAATATATGTGCGGTGAATTAATGTGGAACATAGATACAGTGTGGGATGGTTAAATAATGTTGATTCTGGAAACAATAAATAAATAAATTTGGTGGTGAAACAGCTCGAAGAGAACCAGGACGTAGTGACTTACAACTCTCAACCATATAGATATGCATGTTACCAGAAATGTAGGAGTCATACAATTTTCTGTCTATTCAGAACGGCTACTAACCAGCACTACACCCCAGAAAAACTTTTTCGAGCTCAAGACCTTCTGCTTGACAGTCCAACGCACTAACCTATGCCAAGAGGTATTACAACAATAAGCGGATTATATATTTACTAAATGATAAAGCTGAAATCAGATGTGTTCTACTAAAAGTTCTATGGAAATCGACACTTCAACTCCTCGACTCAGCATATAAAAGTGAAAAGGTGTCACTGTGTACTGACATTAGACGTCAAATTATTTCTGGATTGATTGCCACAGAAATGGTAGGAAATCGAATTCAAGAAATTTGTGGTCTCCATTGGAAATTTATTCTTTTGCAGACAAGAACTTCTGCCATTTTATAGCCATAATGACAAAAATGGCAATATAATGGGATTTTTTCAGTCGTATGATTGACAATGGGTGCAAAACAAAAACATGCAACACAAAAAAATGAATGTCATACTTATCGAAAAGTTTAAAATAGTTAGCTTTTTTTATTTCCATAAATTTAAGAAAAATACTAGTAGATTGGTGCAAACCACAACCCTATCATCCTCCTGTCTGTATTAAGTCCCTATTTACAAATAAAGTATATTTTTCATGGATTTGAATGCAAATCATGGTTCTTTTTGACCTAAAGCAATCTTTCTGTGATAACATCTACGTAAGTACGTACTTCATTTCAATCGATTTCTTTAACGATTTCAATTTCCTTTATAAATCATAATTTTACTATTACCACCACCTGTACTCATCCATGCAATAAAATGCATTAATTTAATGCGGTTATTTGTTTATGGAAATTTTCTTTTAATTCAAAATCAATTGCAACCATTCATTTCACTCAATTTACAACGAACATTATAAATTACCCCTTAATTTGCTATTTACGCAAAAGAGTTTCAACGTTTATTTTGTTTTTATTTGTCTGCAAAGTATATAAAAGCAGACCAACTTGCTTCCTAGCCTAAGGCGTAGGCAACATTATAGCCCACCTCGATTTTTCATTTCCGCTGCATTTCGAATCCTACACACTCCTGCTTTGGCACTAGACTCAGTTTTTCAGAGGTCTCTCAGGCGTTAAAACAAATAAACCCATATTCGAATCTTTCTCTGAATCAATTGCTATTATTACCTTACATGATCAAGATTGCAGAATTTAGTTTAATGTAACTGTTTCTGAATCGACCAGAGGCAAGGCACAATGAAGTTAAGGTTTGAATTTAGGATCATTTCTCCAAATCGTGATAACTTCGATTGGCAGATACACCAGACAGATACAGATGATGGGAGTTGAGCTTATCTCAAGCCTTCCATCAAATTTTCAACTTAAAGTGTTTTTTGGAAGCAAATAAGGAAAAGATCGAACAACAACAACAGAAAATGGCTACAAATACAGTAATGAGTTGTTATTTGTGGATACATACTTGGACCTAAGAAACTAGTTTCCTTTGGTGCCCCAAAAGTGAGTAGGATGGTTGTCTCCTGCGGTGCGATCGATGTGACGCGGGACTACTTCCAACTTCAAAACTTCTCACTGATGGTAGCTACCGGGAGCAAAAGGAAAAGTTCCAACACGCGTGTACAAGTGCGGGCAAGTGTTATTTTTACCACACGACGACGGTGCTGACGCTTACTGCGGCGCGGCGGCCGGCCGATGGCTTTCGGTACATTTATGGTAATAACAAATAAAAGCTGTTTACTTGAGGCTGCTCATTGCAATCTATCCACAAGCAACAAAGATACAAAAACGAGATTGCCCTACTTAGAGAGAGTCTTTGTGCGCGAACGGATTTGTCACAGTCACAGCCAAGCCAGCTAGCAGCTCATTGAGCTGACTGCGTGCATATTTGCATGTTGCAGATACAAATTCGCAACGTGCCGTGTTATATGTAAGTGGCTGTGCAACGCTTGTCATCGTCGTAATCCGCCTGCCATTCTGATGTTATTTATAATTAATTAATAAAATATGTATCATGATTTTCGCATGTGTTTCTGACAGTTATTACACCACATATATTCGATGCTTATCTCTGTGATACATGCGGACAACAGGTTAAGCGTGATATTGATGGTGGCAAATGTTGCTGATAAATCTTAGGTGCATTGGGTTTTGTTTTTCGTATGTTGCGAAACATTTTCATTGCGGGCGAGGAAGAAAGTGAAAATCAGTTATGCTGATATAACAATAATTTATAATGATTATTATTATTATTGGTATTTATTACATCTTAAATGGTTAAGATGGATTTAAATTATGTGTTTGTAGAACTGGGGAAGTAGCCCATAATAGGCATAATGTTTAGTGTGTTGGACTGTCATGCAGCGAGGGTCTTCGGTTTGATTTTATCAACAACTACAATCCAAAGAAGTAACAAATCCTCCAGTAGTATCTCTTGCAACGAAAAGTGCTACTCATCTTAGCAGTTCGGACCCGGCAAAAAATTATAGGTCCCCTCCATTCTTTGTACCTATCACGAAAATGGGAATAATTGATAGTTATATGTCACTTAATGCTCTACGAGCTGTTGCAACACCAAATTAATAGCTGGGATTATATTATAAATTGGTTAACAAATTTTGTCTTGAATTGAATGGAATCTTTGGCCAAATGTTAATTTTATGTGGCGTGTATAGATTGGATGAAAATCGCTTCTTTTAAAATCACTCATCCAATCACTTAGCTATTTGCATTCCCCACCTAAAACAATTTCAATATTTACCATGTAAGGAGTTCAATTAACTTTTAGACCAATCTCGATCAAGTAGAGATTTTCCACTTTCAGCCGCACTACAGGAATGTGAAATGATCTACCAAGCTCTATTATTCCCTCCCATCGGTATTGCAATTGAAGAAGGATGTTCTATTTCCTTGTTCCCAGACTTAAAACGGGCAAATAATTGTTTTAACTTAACGACAATACTAAAAACCATTATGTTTTAGCTTTTTGAAGTCAACATTCGATTTTCTTTTCAAATCAAGTATAATAAATTTTGAAAAAAAGTTAAGTTCACATTTATGTATGTGATTATTTTCAAAAGAGGTTTTTAATTGTTTGAACTTAATGACAATATTAAAAACCATTACTTTTTAGCTTTTTGAAGTCAACAATCGATTTTCTTTTCAAATCAAGTATAATAAATTTTGAAAAAAAGTTAAGTTCACATTTATGTATGTGATTAAATTTAAAAGAGGTTTTTAATCTTCAATTTTTTAATTTTAAACGAAATTTTATATTAAGTCAGTAAATATTTTTAAGATTTTATTTACTTTTTTGATCAAATCAATAAACATTTCCTTATAAATGCATTACTAAACACTTAAATTAAAGTAAATATGTAATGATGTATGTATGTACATACATCTTTTTAAACGCCCTAACGATTGTGGTATATTAAAGCATAGTGTCAATACACCCACTTGAATTAAATTTGAATAAATAAAGAAACATAAACCCATTAATGAAACAACTTGAAACAACCGAATTATTTAACTACTCCCGCAGTGCCTAATGGAGCATCTTCATCCCATAATCGAAGAGTAATAATGTTCCTTAAATTCAATTTACATAGCTAAATAAGCGTCAAAACCTCATTGTTATTTGCATGATTACTCTGAAAATATACTTGAACCCTTCATCCGCAATTTCTTTGAATCTCTTCTCATCCTAAAAGTGTATAATAAAAGCAATAAGTTCATACAAGGTTCTACCCCATCTCATTACAAATAGCAGATATCTTACATAATCTTTTTCGTCCTCGTTCCTTCCCCCATCTTTCGTCTTTCGAATCTGTTTTTGCCCAGACATCTTCAACAACTATTTTGAAACTTTCAATAACCAAACAAATCCCTCGAGACACAATCGTCATCAGGGACAAAATCAATGGCGGGGCCAAATGCGGAACTCAGACAACTCTCTGAGTATGGGGGGGGGGGTACTGCACTGAACCCTCCCCAACACAGAACCTATTAAAAAAAAACTTACTTCCCAACAACAAAAAAAGTACCCGAAATTCAAACTGTAGAGATGATGTTAAATAAGTACGAGTAAGTACACCAAAATCCCCTCCTTGACACTGACAATGAGATTCAAAACACCCGCGGGCGGGTAACTGACTTTTGGTTGTAAGTTTGCTGTAGATACAGAATCAGCGACCTCTGGCATAAGCAAGGGTGAAATTCATTTTTCACTTTTCACGTATCTATACTTCCTTCATACTTTCAAGAGAGAATACAGAATATTCTTAAAACGCCTGCGCTTCCAAGGAAGAATTTCCCCTTAAATAAAAAATAATAAAAAAAAAACTTAGTAACTTTTCTCCTATACAAGAAGATAATAGTGGCAAAACCCATTAGAGACTCATCGGTGCACCAAAGTAGACGGTTGTTGCGCGCAATGCAATGGCCAGTAGACTTTTTTATACATTTTTGTACTTTTTATAAATTTTTTCTAAACTAAAATATAAGTGTAGTTCCTAAGATATTGTTGTGCACAAAATTACATGAAGGACATCGGGGATATTGAAGAATCAAAGAACTTCATTGAATTATTTAGTGTTACTGGCAAAAGTGCTTTAAGAGGAATCAGTGAAAAATCGATACTGATGGTTGAGTAGGTAGATATATTATCCTTCCCAACCCCTTTTTGGAATTCAACGGTATAGATAAGAATAAAATTGAATAAAACATTCCTCATCCCTCATAAATACACATTTCTATGAATATGAATGAATTTTATACACAACACACCCTACCTACTCGTAGTAATTTGTTGTTTTTTTTTCAAATAAAAAATAGTTTTTCATTTGGTTTCTTATTTCTTATATTTATTTCCAGGTGATCACACCCCAGAGACATGGTGACGTTTATGTATACAACTCGGTCCCATCATCGGCAGCTTCCTCACACACTTCAAGCAGTAGTTGTAGCAATAGCACCTATCAGAACCTATCTATGATGTCCTCGGACTCATTCGAAACATACGACGTACCAAAGCCAGCCACCCCCATTAACTACGATTGTCCAAAGAATTGGTGTCGAACACCAACGAAGTATTTCGACCAAATGTCATCTACAACAACCCCAACGGGCATGAAGCCCCTCTCCTCGCTGCATCATTCGATAGGAGGCAACAATGCATCACTGCAAGAGGAATGCTATGATGTGCCGAAGCCAATAAATCTGTTGCATCAACAGAATATGACACCCAGCAGTTCAAATTCGTCACTACTGACTTCAGACAGTTTGAGCTTATCGTTTTCTTCTTCGAATCGGTCGTCGTTGGCTAATATGCCGGACTATGATATTCCGCGAAAGAATCCAATTGCTGTACGTAATGGTCATCAGGCGAATTTTAATTTGCAACAACAACAACATCATATGATGCAACAACATCAAAATCAACAGAATACATATGACTATCCATTGCCTGCAGCAGTTGCGCATGCGGGTGGTAATAATGGCTGTTGTACGACACCATTGCAAGACAAACACTCACTATCGGCGGCATCTCCAATTCCAGCTGTTACCAAAGAATTACCATTAGAATTATCATCGGCGTTGGAGACTCTGGCTAAGTTGCAAAACGAAGCAACCACAGCGATATCGAGGTAAGATTTAATCAGAAATACATTAATCGTGATTTTAGATCTAAATGAGAATTTTGATTGAGTCTTAAAAAAATGTTCATTAACTTACGATTTTGTTTCGAGTTATTTGCGCAAATGACAGATTAAAGATGATACCAAAATGTTTGTTTTGTTTTTTAATAAAAACAAATCTCAACACATCATACTAAATATGTATAGTTCCTTTAAAAGATCTAAATTTCGAAAAGCTTCCACTTTTGACTGTTTTGTTGGGCGCCATTTAAATAATCTTTGATTGGGTAACTATTAGAACATGAACTTTTTGTAAAGTAAAGTGATAATGAAAAAAGCAACAGTTTGATTAGTTTTATGTGAAATATTCCTTATTTGCGCTCTTTTTTTTAATTTCGTGTTATTTGTTCACTTTTTGATTCGATTTTTTATGAAACGAATGAAATTGTCCCCTTGTGGTTCTAAGATATATATTGACTTCGCACTCAATTTATGGAAGAAATTGGTTAATTAAGGGTTATTCACAAACGCATGATTTCAGAAATGATGCGCAATCATTCCCTTCAAGCGTAATAAAGATATCAGCCCCAAACACTTTTTGTGTGACTTGATAATTATATTCTTCAAACAAACCGGAATCGATTAAATTTTGCATGCGTGGTTGCGGATGCATTTCTAACAGCATCAACTGCATTGCAGTGAGGCAAAAATATTTGGCGTTAATGAATTAACACTACATATACGCCCACAGGATAAGAGAGCATCATGTCGCTGAGATTATCTTTTGTGATATATTTACATAATCAATCACTCTTTGGTTCCAATATGTCAAAATAATAACTTGTAAAACTTGTTAAACTTGACTTTTTGTTGTTAGTGCTCACCTTTATTTATTGGTTCGACATTGGGCGCCGTTTTAAATAATTGATACATATTTTTGATATGGAGGGAGAAATTTTCAAATTTGTTTGTGTTATAAATTATAGTTCTTATAGTCTAAGCCAGGTTATAGCTGTTAACCCTACAAGATTTGATCTGCATATATTTTCAACAGATTCATTATAAAGCGATTTATTTAAGTTATCAATCAATTTTGTTTTATACCAACATTTTAAGTTTAATATTTAATTATTATTTATTTTCAGATTACTTTGTTTCGTAACGCCAAGTTGGAGAAACCGAGAAAAACTCGAACCAGTTGTAATGGAAGTAAAACTAGCCGCAGTGAGATTACGAACAGCCTTGCACGATCTCACTGAATTCGGGGAGGGAGCACTTGGTAATGCAGCTCGTTCAGAAGATCGCAATTTATCCCTTAAACTACGTCCTCTAGTCAAAGCTCTACGAGATGCTGATAAACTAATTCATGAATCTTCACAAACATTAGATGCACAAGGTGGTTGGACCACAGAAAATCTTCAACGAAATGACGATCGCACTAATTATCCTCCAGATAGTTTAGATCAGCTGATTGCTTGCGCCCAAACTTCCATAGAGGATGTTCGGCAGACAACGTCATTCATACAAGGAAATGCTCCACTGTTATTCAAACGAAGTCTTGAAGTATTAGAAACTCCAACACACGAGAACAACAACAGTGATTGGCTGAGTGATAATGATTATGTTGATTTGGAATCAAAAGATGCAGCTGCTAAGAAAAATTCATCTCTTCGAGAAGCTATACCCCAAAATCTACAAAAGAAGTTCGATAATGTTTTGAAATCGGCTGAAGAAGCTGCTTTTGCCGCAACAGATGGTCGCAATGAATTGAATACAAACGATAAATTACTAGTGCGATATTATGCTGTTCAGATAACAACGCACATGGGATACTTAACCCAAGCTATAGACTCGTTCCTAGAGACTGTCGAAAAGAATCAACCACCAAAGTTTTTCATAGCTTATGGCAAATTTGTTGTCCTGAGTGCGCACAATCTCGTGACCATCGGTGATATTGTCCATCGTAATATTTCAAAACCCGAATTGAAAGAGAAGGTCTTGAGATGTACAGATGCACTTTCGGATGCTTTAAAGACTTGTGTTACAAAATCAAAGAAGGCCGCACAACATTTTCCCAGTGTAACAGCAGTACAGGAAATGGTCGACTCAGTGGTTGATATTTCACATTTAGCCAGTGCTCTCAAGATATCTATGCTCAAAGCAGTGCAGTTAACCAAAACTTAAGGGTCTTGATTTTCTCTAGCTACAGCAAAAGCATTCAGAAAAGTCTTCCAAACAAAGTCAAATAATGTGTTTATTTAAGTAGTGACAATTAATTTGACATTTCCTCCCTCTGAATGTATAACTGTTATACACGCTTAGAACACGCGTTAGAGTATTGTTTTCAATAAGGGCCAGAGTAAAACCAGGCAATAATGCTTTCGTCTACAATTTCACTATAGATCTCGCCGATTGATTGCTAATGAATCATACCAGTATTTGTACCGTAATACTAGCAACCAGGGCTACATAGAAGAAGCCAGTAGAAAAATCGTTTTCAGTCACCTACAAACCGTCCAATCGTTGGTTTTTGGTTGAAGTTTTTTAATGTGGCATCGCTTGAAACTTTTCGGGTCTTTTTGCGCTTGTGCCGAACTTGTTTGAAAAGAAATCTACTTTAGTATTGAGCACGGAACACCTGACGCAAATAGTAGTAATCGTAGGGTGTACAGCAGTTGTAGTCACTTCCAATACGCCAGGCGTAGTTTCAGGTTTGAGTTAAAATACATTTTGGTAAGGTTTCGAAAACACTTCAAAAATTATGTGCAATACAATGAAAATTAAAACTGTTTTGTCTATGACAAGTTGCTTTGTTTGCAGAAATTCTTACGCTCTGTGAGAACATACAATTATTTTAAAAACTTGCTTAAAGACCAACGCTTCAGAAATTTCATTTATCCCATAAGTCTTTGAAAAGTTACTCCAAACTCCTTGTGAAAACAAGATGGGAGAAAATGTCAGCTTGGCTGTAGCTACAAATCAATATCAACTATGATGCATGAAGCTTAATTTACATATTATTAAAATTATAATAATTTCTTTAAATATTTATATTTGTGATATGTTAAGATTAATCTAAAACAGCTAGCATTACTAAAAACTAATACGAGTATATGTAATATCAAAACCTTTATTATTCTCTGTTCGAGTTTAAAAATAATTTTTACGTTTACTTCTTGTAAATACAATAAAGTAAAAGATGTTATTGAAATTAAAAAAAAAAGTATTGAAATTCATAATACCTGTGTAATTATATTTTAATAAATGTTTAAATATAATTTTGTTTTTAATAAAACCTACGAGTATATACCTATATTCTATTATTCTAAGAAGCAGCAACCACATATTGAAGTACATTTAAGTAAATGCTTTGCAATAATTGTAAATATTTGTTTTAATTTTATTACATATTATGTATTTGTTTATTTTATTCATATATTTAGATTAAATATTATATACATACATATACATATATATAAAATATTATAGTGGTATAAATAGTCATATTTATTAGAAATATCTATTAATCATTATTTTAAATAAGAATGCATTGTAAAAATAAATAATTTGTATCAACAATTGCTTCAGTTAAATGTGCAAAATAAACCGTTATTGTAATAGAAGTAAAGGCAAATATTTACTATTAAAATATTGAATCGTTGGACTAAGAATACTAATATTGTGGCAACGATGAGACTACTAAAGATATGTCAACAAAAAATGTTGTAATAAATTATGAAATCTACAATTAAAAATAAATTATATATCAAGCAATCAATATTGTTTTATTTTTATTTTAAACTTCACCTTTTCAATGAAATAACCTAAAAACGTGGCTTAGTAATACCCATTAGGCCATTACTATTGAGTGATGTAATAATAAAAATAACGTCACCTGCACCTGTGTCATATCTTGTTCTACTCGTATTTTTATTTTGTACAATCTTGGTATCTTATGTCGTTTTTATTTGACAATCCGGAATCTCTCTCCGATCCGGAACACTTTTTTTTTATTCTGATAATTCTGAGGTTTTTTGTGATTGTATTATGTGAAACATCAAATGTGGACAATAATTAAAATCAAGAATAATAAGCTCGTTCGTTCAACTTTACCCAGGGTTGACCCAGGTTTTCTTTTCAATCCTCATAGTTGTCAAAATAAACTGTGGTTTTCGGTTTTCAAAAAACTCCCAAGGGCTGTCAATTGTCTTGTTGACAACTAAAAGCAAGAAAAAGCAATTTTTTGCTCTGATAAAACTTTAAATTTGTTATAAATTGGTTTTAAAAATGAATCAAAACAATTTTGCGCTGTTGCTCAGTATTTCATCTGATGAGTATAACAAACAATTAATGCAAACACAAACAATAACATGCAACATGCGAATCGACAAAACGACAACAAAAGAAATAAGATATGAAATCTCATGTGACTTTTGACAGTTTGGTTGTTACTTGAACTCGCCACAGCAAAATACCTAGATCTACTTCAGGGCGACCCCAGGTCTCAAAAAACACAGAATTTACTCACGAGGGTGGCTTCAGGGTTTTCAAAAAACGATTTATGGGCGACCCAGGGTGATTTCAGGGCTCAACGAACAAACCTAATGTCTGTTGAAAGATACACTTCGTACAATTAGGATACAAAAAATTACAGCTGTTGAGTCTGACACTTAAGTACGAGTATATAAATGTGTGAGTGCTTCTGGTTTCGATTCTGTTTTCAAATTCAGAAGCAAATTTCTCTTCTTTTTAGAATCAGAACTGTCATTTTTTTCCAAGTGAACACTTACGAGTCCAGAAGGCATCTGAATTGCCAAATAAAAAAGACATTAATTTTCGGGGACGATACGTTCTCACTCCGATCTTTATTTATTTTTAAGTTTAAGTGCTAAGTATCAATAATGTGAATACGTTTCGCTCCACTCGCAATACATGTATAAGGCAAACTTTTTACTAACTACCGTTTCAAAATTACCACAAAAAAAAAGATCAGATCTAAAAGTATGGAAGTGGGCAATGTGAACATGAAAGTAAGTTAACTTTAGTTAGGAAAACAGACCAATGATATTGTATGTGATCGAGAATGTTTTAAGGCTCAATATCAGCATAATAAGTAGTTAAAATCAAATCTCTTAACAGCCTTATTTATTATTTTTTACTAATACTGTGTTCAACCTCGGAATAGTTAAACCGAGCCGAAGCACTTACTTCGGGTTTACGCCACGTCAAACAAATCCTTATTTAAAATTCGTCGGCTGAGTTCTTAAGTGTTCAATCTCCAATTTTTCCCAAAATGGTATTATTATTGATTCTTAGGTTTTGGGGGCCGCTCTTTCGATTGGCGCAATCAGAACTAGTCTATCTTTAATACTTTGGGAAATAATTTTTTTCCATTTTGTTCAATAGACCAAAAATACACGTTTTTTATTCCACCGATTAGTTCTTAAATGTTCAAAGTGCCACTTTGTTGGCTGTTTGAACAAATTTACAAAGTAAATTACAAAATATATGATTTATTCATATTTGTTCAATCTCCAAATATATATGGAGATTGAACAAAATCCAAGCGAATTCTCTTTATTTTACTGGTTTGTTACTTTGTTCAATCTCCTTCTACTTTATCGGTTGACAGACAATTTGGCGGGAATTCATTATCATTCTCAAAACAGTCTGGCAGATTTGTTAAAGTGCTTTAGTAATAAATATTGCACAATGAATTCAAAAAGTTCTCAGAGGTAGCTGATAAAAATGTAAAATGATTGTAAAACTCTAATTCATAATATTTTCTCTTAATATTTTAGCCAGGACATTATAAGTTCCGTTGCGAGTACATCACAAAGACTTTCGTCACCCATTCCATTTATACAACAAATCATTCAAGAGTAATTATTGTGTTTCTTAATTAATTTATTGTAATTGGTTAGTAATTAATGTATGATTTCCGGGAATTAAACAACTGTAGTTTCAATGATTTTGAATCTGAGGATGGTAATCGTGACGAAGATTCTGATTTTGGTCTAGGAAGTGATGATATGAAAGTGAAATATGGATTCAGGGATGGAACTCCCAGTTCTAAAGGAAGCTTAACATGTATAATTTGACTGGATTGTGTAATCTCAACAAAATAACTTATTGTTCGGTTTGGTATGAATCTCAAAGCGGAAGAAGTGGCAATGACATTGCTAGTGCACTAATCAAAATTCTGAAAGCTGTAATGGATAACAATCCAGATATAACTGGTTTTATTATCTGGTCGGACTCCTGTATTCCGCAAAACAGGAATCGCATAACATCTTTAGCAATTTTAAAATTCTTGGAAGAAAATCATCAGTTGTTAAAAAGTATTGAACAACGCTTCTCCGTGCCTGGGCATTCAAGAATTCAAGAATTAGACGCTGTTCATAGTGTTATTGATAGACATTTGAAATATATTTTTTATTACAGTCCCCTGTCACTTATTCGAGAGCTCAAAGCTATGAATTACGCAAATGTGTCCTTGAAAATTATGCAGTGCACTGCAAAGGATTTTTTTAATTATAGCGCAGCTACTAACGGACTAAATTTCATACCATATTCCAAGGCAAGGGAAATTATTTATGACGACTCACTACATTTAAAATTTCGTGAGAGCTACGGAGAAGAAAGTACAAAATTTAGTGTTTCAGTCTTGCCACCACAAAAAACAAAGAACTGTTCGAATAAATCAGGGAAAATAATACGCAATCTACCAAACGTACAAAACACATCGAAAGTGTTAAACTTACTTTCTAAAGAGAAAAAGAATGATATAGAATCAATGCTCCCCTGGATGCCATTATGTGACGTTGAATTCTACAAAATAATATTAAACCAAAGAACTTAAAGAGTTACTTTATTGATTGTTTTTTGTGAAAATTCAAATTGCGAGTATTAATCACAATAATTTTGTTTTTGTATTAGCTTTTAAGGTTTATTTTTGTTAATTGAATTTTTGTTATTTACTTTTTAAAACAGATCTACCTGAAGCTAAAAAAGACTGAATTAAATGGACATATAAAATAAATGTTTGAGTTTCCATTTTTAGGGTGGATGTAAGTCCATACAAATCAAGTTGCTTCAGGAACTTTGAAATGAGTTCTTGTTTGTTCAATATCCGAAAAAATGTTCAATCTCCAGTATTTTTCTCGAACGTTTAGTATTTGTATGGGGGCTTGTTCAATCTCCTTTCTTGGATCATTTTATCAATTATTTTTTTTTAAATAAGTGTAAGGCATTCAAACCTTCTTTCTTCAGTTTTTACGACCGAAATTTACACAGTTTTTATTTCCTTTTTGTTTGAAGACGATTGCATATTTAGAAAAAAAGTTACAAGCAAATAAGAGACAAAAAGTCGTCTCCTGAACAATTTAAACTTTGGTCGATTGAACACTTAAGAACTCAGCCGACGAATTATTTTCTTAGACGTTTTAGCTACGCCTTCCTTATGTCAAATATACTGGGAAAAAAGTGACAAATCTAAAACTCTGGTTATTATACACCTAAATCAAACCCCAGCTGATCTCCATTATTATTCATTTTATTATCATTGTATATGCATATTAGAAATTGGATACATTTAAAATTGGATTGTATAAAGTTCAAATCCAATAAATGAATGTAACAACCACATTGCGTTCCCAATACCGTACAACTGTAAGAGCGTTTGGAAAATATAAATAATTTATTATTGCAAAATATCTATCCTTTTTGTCTTAGTAAGAAACGAAAAAAATTGCTTACACTCCTTTTTGTAAATTTCACAAGATGTCATCTCAAAACACATTTAGGCCGGTATTCACCGAGCGCTCATAACTTAAGAAGCTCATAAACCTATTCACCAAGCAATATTAGTGAAGATCTACGAGCGCACTTAAAAGTTAGGAGTGGTCCCGACCACTCCTAACTTACGAGCGCTCTCTTCGAAAGTTTGTTCGCTTGTGCGTGTGCCACGCACGCATTTGACTCGAATCCATGTGAGAAATGCCAAGTAGAAGAGTATCAATTTGCTGTCAAGACCAACATTCCACAACATTTCACAGTTTGGGTATGCCTGAACAAGAGAGAGTGGCTCTCATTTTCGAACTTCGAAAAACACTTGCGAGTGGTTGGTGAATACCCCACAGAAATTTCAAGTTAAGAGCCTCGTAAAGTTAAGAGCCGTTTAGGAGCGCTCGGTGAATACGAGCCTTAGATACTAAAACGGCCTTAAACCTCCTATGAACCAGTTTTAGCTTATTCCACCGCTATTCCTCGTGCATTTTCATTATAAATAAGGTTTTCAGGATTAGAGCCGTTGTAAAGTCGAAGTAACTTCACTCCGTCGCTAAAACGAGTTAGTAAATGGGGGCTATCGTGAACAAAATTTCTCTCGGAATTTTCCCCATCTTCGAAAATTGGAATGGTCAATACTTTTGCACTGTTCATTGTAAGCTGGCGACTGGCCTTTTTAAATGAGAGCCAAAGTCGCTATGAAACTTAATTCCCAATATCAATAAATTCCAAAGGGAAACTTTCGACATTATTCGAGATGACAATTTTGAAAGTTGGAACAATTCCCAGGGAAATTTTATTCACGATAGGCCCCAATAAGGCTGTTAAATTTAAATCGTAATAAGATCGACGGGTTATTGAACAAAATGAAACAAATCAACTGTCCAAACTTGATAACTTAAGAGGATAGAACAATATAAATTGTGCCATTCCAGAGACTGTCCCCATATTATGATGAATTAATTCCCAACTCAATTTCTATCGAACAAAGCAGAACAACAATATTTGTTTTACCAGATAGTATGGATATTGAAATATACTGCCACATGTTGACTTATGCTAAAGCAAGATGCTATAAAAAAATTTTTAATTTATTTTAATTCTGAAAATTATATCCAAAACACAAAGGAAATTATTTCTAGAAAAATGGAAGCAGTTTAAAATGATTCGGTTAATTTATCAAGCTCATATTTCTCTTCTCAAAGTAAATAAGGAATGATGATTTTTTTTTTAAATAATGAGACAGATAATTACAATTCAATACAAAGAACAAAATAAATCAATTTAAAATCATATTCCATTCGCCGCGAAAAAAAAAAATAAATTTTTGATATAAATCTAAATTTGCCAATGGAAAACTCCATTACTTTTAAATCGTAACTTTTAAAATTTTAATTTTGAATTTAGAAACGACCTAATAACGGCACAATGTTAATTTAATTGAAATACAGAAAAACAAAATCTGGTATGAGCAATATTTCTCATACCAGAATAACTATAAATGCCTGCGAGAAATTCCCACTCACTCGAATTTCTTGGAAGTTTCGTTCTTTTCTTGTAAGTACGAAAGCTTAGTGTCGAGGGTAGCATCATATGCAAAAAAAAACTGTCCAAGGCCTTCGATGATCGTTTTCACAACGAAGATTTTGCCTAATTATAAAATTAGTATAGTGGTAAAAAGACCTTTTGCATTTCTTCTATCTAAGCCAAACGCAAACGTTTTGAAAGCCACAACAGCTCAGAAAATACATATTTATGAAATTAAGCAATTTGAACACATAATTTCGAACATTAAAAACTCGTTCAGTGGACGTAAGATAAAGAGGCGAAGACGTATCTTCTTTTATTTTGCCAAGCCGATTATTTTTCAGCTTCCAAATAATTTTGCGATTTCCATTTGTAATGATTGTGAACTGCCTCAAAAGAGCTCTGCAAACTTTTGGCTTACAAATTCACATCTTTTCTCTGAAAACCACGCGTTACATTTATCCAAAACGTTTTTATTTTTTAGATGAGGGCGCCAATCAAAACACGTTTTAACAAAATTATACATAAATCTTACCATTTTTTTTCATTATATGGGGCATTCGCGAATAAATTTTTCCCTTAATGTTTCAAACATTAGATATACTGAGAACCGTGAAGGGCGTTTGCAAGTTTCCGCGGAGTTTATTGATATTATGACCTTTGGTTGGTATCGTATCAATTTAATTTCTAAATTTTAAATACGGATACAATTTATGCCGTAGTAGGAAAAACTTATTCGGCCCTAGCGAGGTATCCGTTCGGAGCGGAAAATTCTCCGATTTCGTACGATTCGGAGGATTTTTGCTTCGAGGTATTCTTCTGAACGGCTGTTCGGAATTTTTCTCCGACATTTTTTTAACGCACCCGGCGAACTGCGTTAAAGTGCGATCAAGTGCTTTATTTGTGAAATTTCTGAGAGCTTAAATTGTTTTTCCGATTTCGTCCGACACAAATTTTTCGCGGAACAAATTAAGCCAACGCATTTATGTACTATTATTCTTTCCGATAGGATACCTCGAAATCAACTTGAACCTCCGACAAAGTATGCGTTGCGGACAATTTTCCGCTCCGAACGGATACCTCGCTAGGGCCGATTTATGGGAATATCCAAAATATCCGATAGAGTTCATCAACTTTACGAACTCGAGGATGATTATAAAATCTTGGTCATGCTGAAAAACAAACCTGCAATACAAAAGATTGACAAAGATATACCTGACCCCATCAAAGGCCTTGAAAAAATAACACATTAAATAAAAATCCTTTCACAATGTTATTGTTCTTCTTTCGGCAAATGCTTTCTTTATACAAAATAAAAGAAAATCATAAAAATTAAAAATCTCTTAAAACTACATGTAGTAATATTTTTTTATAAAAAAAACCGCCTTCAACTTCTAATCAGCCAACTATGTGCCTCAGCAACAGTGTCCGTCGTGCATGCTATGATCATGAGCAGCCGCAGTCTTGAACACAATTTTACTGCCCCCTTCCAGCTCTTTTTCCGGATGCAGTTCCCTGGCGATCTCACCTAAATCACGTCTCATAGAGTAGGCATCCTCGCCATCGGCATAGTACTTTGGTTCGATTTCCAGAATCTTGAATTTCAGTGAGTTGGTATATAAGTTCAGAGCCGCCCTGTTGCTCTTGCGTACGTGCAACGACACGTATTGAGCATCAAAGCACTCGACCATGGCCTGAGAAGCTTGGTTCATCAATTTCTGAGCCAAACCGAGTCGACGATAGGAGCGCTTCACTGCCAACGATGTGATATGTCCGTGTTTGCTTTCCTCGCCCGGTTCTGGCTCTTCCATTTTGGCCAACACGTATCCAACAATGTTGCCTTTGTCGTCCTCGGCGACATAACTCAACTGTGGCCATGTCAGACCGTGGTAGAAGTAGTACTTCATCTGGTAGTTCTCGGGCAGGCAAAGCAGATTGCAGTGCTGCATGTTCATTAGATCTTCTGGCTTTGCACAACGGATATTCATGGCTGCTTAAGGTTTTGGCGGTTCTAATTCAAAAATCTTAAAATTAATCTTTTCGAATCTTTCGGGGTTTTGAGGACTTCTCCGGATGATTGCTTTGTGCGTGGGCTTTATCTTCGTTCGCTTGGCCTAACAGCTCACGAACAAGCCGGAATTTTGATAGGAATGCCTTCCAAATAAGAAACCAACCTGTAAAAGAAAAAAATATCTTATTAAAATAGTGATAGTGGTCAAAGGTTGATTTATAGCTATATGAGGTTAGAGCAACATTTTACACATCTTTCAGTTTTGAAGGTTCATTTATACTCGAAAGCAGAAAAAGCCGTGTTTTTACCTAGGAGTATAATTATTGCAACAATGCTAATCGATGCCAACACAGTGAGTAGCAAAACGAGGGTACTTTGCACAGTCATTTCGATAACAATCTAAATAATACGAAAACGCGAGGTGAAAAGGGAAAAACTAGTTTCTTTTAAGAATATATTGCGATATTTGTTGGTTGCACATTTGATTAATGAATAAACCTATTTAGTGGAAATTTATAAACATCTCAGGACCGACAATAAAAACACGTCAAAAATGCACCGTCGTCGTTGTATCTTGTATGATAAATCAGTTCAGTGACAGTAGACCCGAGCGCGTGGGAGTTTAGAAAAGAAAAAAGACAGCAAACAGAAAAATGATATCGATTACAGGCAGTAAAGAAAGAGACAAATAGCTACTTGAAACACAGCAAGTGGATATCGATTACAGTTCAATGTAATCGGCAAAGTATTTTGCAAATCCAAATTCTAAATTTGATTTCAAGAATTTTAATTAAATTGGTGTTCATTTATGAAACTTTTAAATTAAAATTAATGCCCGAAACGAAATTGACACTTTGAAGTATTGTTTTCGAAACATTTGATGATATCTTAATCACAAAAAGCGAGTTATAAAGCGGCATGCTTTAAAAGCTACTTTCCCAGCACCAACTGGATGCACAAAATTGAAGTTGACGACAATTTCACGGTTTGGGAATATATATTATAAGGAAGATAAAACACTAGATTCGAAATTACCTCAATTAATATTAATTATTGGTCGTTTTAAAGGTATTTTCTTAGAAGAAAAATCTTTGGAAACCACAAAATTTCGCACACGGTTGAATAGAATTTTGACAGATTCCTTTTTGACTTTTTTTTGTTAAAGACTGTTTAGAAAATTTCTTTTCGTTTAGCTATACATAATGTTGGTAATTTATTTTAATATCAGGTGTGTTATTGAGTTCGATCACAAAAAATTATTTTTCTGATGTCTGTCTTACATTAAATTTATAATGAATCTGCTAATATGTTTGTTTTTTTTTCGGTTAAAAGAGACTATCAAGATACATTTAGGCTGGGCGCGCACTGGCAACTGTGATCGAAATAAAATAATCAAATCACCATTTGATAGATCGATGCGCACATACAATACTTAACAAGCAATAATCAAGAAACATATCAAAGAGAAAAATAATTAAATTTGTATGAATGGCCCTTCTCTTCTGTCGGGATTTTTGGATTTTTTGATTATGTGTATTACAGGATAGCCAACTGATATAAGGCAATCTTTTAGTTTATGTCAAAACACAAATTTTTAGTTACTCGAATCGAGTTGCTGTATGTATGTCTCATACATAAACTCACATGTTTCATTTTAGCAACCACACTGTTGCGAAAATAAAAATTTAATGTAAGCACCTGGCTTTATATTGAAGTGTATTTATCTACATATATAACTGCCTAAGTTTCAGCGATTTCTCAGCTCGCGGTTATGATTAAACTAACCATTTTTCTGTCTTCAACGACCGAACTCGCCGATGAATATATGGGGATTGTCTTTCAAAATTATTATTACTATTGAAAAAAAAATTACCGCTGAGCAAAAATTGTGTCGAATTATACTTTTCACTTTAAGCAATCACATGATAGTTTTTGTGATTTGGACTGTCTTTAAAACGAAAATATTTATACGTCCTCTTATGATGAAGTGAGAAATCTTCCAAGAGTATTTTCTGTCAAGAAAAAGTGAATCTCCTCATCAGAAAATTGTAATTCGCCTCAATTTGTGCCGACAAATTGAAACTACATGGTTAACTTTACTTTTCAAAAGACCAAGAAACTGCCCCGCCACTATTCTTTGACACAAAAAAATTTTAAGTGTGAAAAATAGGTAAAGTAGACCCCCCATCATGCAACTTTCATTTATATTAATTATTATATTAGTAAGTTAGTCCGGGAATAACTAAAAGTTGATTGGTTAAGGGAACAAATTAAAAATGTAATGTAGGCACCCACCCTAGAAGATGTCAATTTAATTTAAACGAACGTTAAAAATTTTAATACAATACTGCATTTTGCTATGCACAAAATAAATCTTTAACGCTTAAAAATTCCCAACTTTCTATGAGATCGAACTTAAGCCTACTTTCGTAATTAAATTCTTCAATTTAACACGAGTTCATAATAATTAATCATTATACTATGCTCCCACCAAATCGAAATCAGAAATTCTCATGGAAAAATGTTTAGATTTCAAATAAGTGTAGAAAAATTTCATTGATCCAGAGTTTAAATTGGGATTTCTTTCAAATTTCCATAAACTCTTCTTCAATCAATTTGAAATATCAAAAGTTTGCAGTTGAAATCAGGTATATCGCTTTCGTGGGAATGCGTTTATTACATTTAAAAGGTTAAGTGTAAGATTTTCCTGGTGAGCCTACAATAGGTTTGACCGGGAATTCTATTCTCTGTTCTGAGTCCAGCTCTTGAAGTTATAATAATTGTTTTCATTGTGTTGTACACCGAATCTGATTCAATATCATCGAAAATAAATGGACTTTTAGACCTTTACCACCCAGTTCAGGAAAATTTGAATTACAATCGGGATGCATAAAAAGGTTACGCAACTATTTAAAACCAATTTAATTTTAACCTCTTCCAAGACTTGTGGGATGTTCGCCTATTTATATGTACATTCCGAAATTCCGAATATCTAACAGCTTTATTTTTGAACATGAACATGAATGGTATACACTTTACACTGAAATTCAGCTTCGGGAAAGTAAACGAAGTAAAAACGAACAAATATAAAAATAAATTTTATAGTATATATATATAGACATTATGTACATACATTTCTTTTAGCAAAAATTAACCAATGCATTCCTTTTTTTATCTTTCTTCAAATTTTAAAGCAAACTTTATTCTAATCAAAATCACTTACATTCTACATTATATAGAAATATTTATATTTTCTTAATCTATGAGAACACCAATCTCTTCTATGGTGTATTAAATTTTAATCTTCCTCATCTTCTTGAAGATGTGACAAAGTCAACTGCACAGATTTCTCTGCTTTATTCGGAGATCTCTTCTTTCGTTTGTCTTTTTCCGACTTTTGCCCGATTACATACTCCGGCATTACAAGCTTTGACCCCTTTAACTTTGGTTTGTCAACCTCTTCGTCATCCACCTCTCCAGGAACTCGTAAACTTCGTTTGGCTTTAACCGATTTATTGAATGATATCTTCTCAGAAGCACAATCAGTTGATTCATCTGAATCCTTTGTAGATTCAATTTCCTTGAGAAAGGAAAGTGCTGCTGCGGTATTTGTGTGATCAGATATATCCACATCTGCTAAGGAATATCTCTTCCATTTGTGGGGATTGACCTATTTCAGATAAATGGAGTTGTCTTTTATTTAACTGGTAATACATCGAATTGATTGAAATTTACCTGATAGTCTGGAGCAACACGAGGTTTTAAGCATTTTGCAATGGGGAGTTCTGGTTTTTTGAAAATGCTTTCCTTTCCACGGAGTCTGGTTAATGTTCGGTCTGAGGAGATTTCTTCGGAAGGGGCAGAACGTTTAAGCAAGTTTACTGTGTGTGACTCGGGTCCGGTTTGGTCCAGAATAGTTCCTTTTAAGTCTTTCCCGGCAGAATCGAGACTGGCAAATAATGCATTTCTTTTCATTTCAAACTCTTGCATTTTTAAACTGGAAGTAGATCTATTTATAATTAATTTTGATTATTAAGGTAGCAAAATGCTGTTCTGCAAAAACCGAGTAAAAAGAAAAACAAAAACTAAAATCTGTCAAAAAAAAATCCATTATCAAATGTGACACTTCAAACAGCTGCAAGGTACAGGGTTGTTAGAAGTATAGAAGAGGATGCGTCCAGCAATTTGGGCTGGTAATGATGATTTTTTTTTCTTAAGTATCGAGTACTCGCAACTTCGAATTAAGAAACAAATTTGATTTCCTTACTACGTTTTTCATTTAACTTGGTTTATTATTTTGATCGTAATCTCGAAAGAGCAAGTAGAGTAAAATAGGTGTTTACCTAAATGCAAGTTTTTCAAAGCTTTTTTAATGAAGTCCAAATGGATGTGTTCGTAAGCTTTTCACTTAATTTGTGCAAGTTTGGTTGAAATTAGGTGCGTTTTATTAGGTGCGTTTTATTATTCACAAATCTATCTGGATCCGGATCTGGATTAAGTTTTAACATGTATTACAAAAACAATTTGGGATCCTGTTTTCTATCGGGATCTATTTCAAAGATCCAAAAATTAGTTATAACACTGGCGAGTAGATGGCTTTTATGATAAGGTAGTGTAAGCTATAGTGTAAAGAAAAAAGACAAGACATAATTTAAAATTTCAAAATCCAAGGATAAAAAGAGACGGGCTTATAACTCTGCTGTCAGTAAGATCCGTATCGTTTTATTTTCAAGGCAAGATCCCGATCCGGATCCAGATAGATTTGTGGATAATAAAACGCACCTATTATTCACAAATCTATCTGGATCAGGATCTGGATTAAGTTTTAACATGTATTACAAAAACAATTTGGGATCCTGTTTTCTATCGGGATCTATTTCAAAGATCCAAAAACTAGTTTTTACACTGACGAGTAGATGGCTTTTTATGGTAAGGTAGTGTAAGCTATAGTGTAAAGAAAAAGGACAAGACATAATTTAAAATTTCCAAACCCAAGGATAAAAAAAGACGGGCTTATAACACTGCTGTCAGTAAGATCCGTATCGTTTTATTTTCAAGTGAAAATCCCGATCCGGATCCAGATAGATTTTGTGGATAATAAAACGCACCTACTGTCTCATTCCAAAGTGTGAAACTATGTTTCAACCAACTTAGCTCATTAACCTTAATGAAAACGCGGTATAAATCTCAAAACCTTCTATGTCAACAAAAACTTTTATTTGAGGTGCGTCAGTCAAAATGTAAAACCAACTTAGGAAGTACCCAAACAATAATATTGTTGGACAAAATGAAAATGATTTTTTTTGCTTCAATTATTATTTAATGTTTAACATTTGTTAATGTGCTCATTGAGAAAGTCTACAAACCACGCACTTTAAGGACAATCAAGGACTCCTCCTACACTTACGAGCGCTCTCTTCGAAAGTTTGTTTGAAAATTCGAAAACTAAACAAACTAAACAAACGATGGTGAGTGCAAAACCAAAACCAGTTATCGTCACCAGCAACGCTCCCCAAGCAAAATACGAAATTGACCGAAGGATTCTCACTGCCAGCTGTCATTCAAGTTCGAAAACAGTTTGATTTCACAGTTTAAACAAGAGAGAGTGGCTCTCATTTTCGAACTTCGAAAAACACTTGTGAGTGGTTGATGAATACCCCAAAAAAATTTCAAGTTAAGAGCCTCGTAAAGTTAAGAGCCGTTTAAGAGCGCTCGGTGAATACCAGCCTAAATAAGGCTTTTAGAATTATAAAGATTGAAGTCCAAATTACGAGTAAATCGTCGATACTATTTTTTATATATAGTAACCTACCTGACTTGCGTAACTGCAGAGCTGGCTGAAGAAGCTTGTTCGTTAAGGCCTTGTTCCATTCTGGAGGTCAATTGTCTATGTGTGAAACTGTGAAGTGATAAGTTTTTTCACAACTTCACACAATGTGCGACTCGCAATTTATGAAAAAATATTAAAATGTCAAATTTTTTTCAAATATCAAATTTGTTTTCAAACTCAAAGGATTTTTTGAAAAGCTCTGATAAAATATTGAAGATACAAACAAAATTAAACTGAAAAATGACATCAAATTGAAAGCATTTATCATTTAGTTCTATTTAGTACATGTTTTGACAAACATTTATAAGAATGAGTTCAAGAATCGCATAAGGTGAGTTAGAGAATTGACCCCCTTAACTAAGTAAGTACATAAGTCATTTCGGTTTTAGATTTATTCACTTTTTGTTTCAAGTCTAAACACATATTATTTCTGAGTCTTATTTAATTTAAAATAAAAACAATAACTATATAGATTCACCTATATTTAATTTCTTTTTATTTTGATATCTGATAATATGGCAATACCTATGATATAATTTAGCTATTAATACAACAATGATGAGTCTGCAAATAAATAACGACTCTTTCGTCTAAAACTTACAGAAGATGCTAATATTTATTCTAGACAATAATTTACTCTAAAAATGCATACAAATAACATTTTTCTATAACAAATTTTTTAAAATTTAAAAACAAAACAGAGAAATTAAAAAAAAATGTTTTTACACATTTTGTTCATTCATGGTAGCTGGCTCTCTCCAAATTGACTAGTTTTTCGCTTTATTTACTCCGAAAGAAAAAACGCGCGTAAATTTTGTGTGTATGTATAAATGTGTAGGTACAAAGAATGCAAATCGTATGTGCGTAAAATTAAAATTTCAAAACGACACAACACCGAATAAGCTTATTTTTATTTCCTTATCCTTATATCGAGTTCACTAAAGATAGGCATATCGGTATACTCAGTCGAAAATGCACGCAAATACCGTTAAGCAGTTCATTCCGAAATTCTCCCAACAACCGTCATTTCCATTTTCGGTTTTTTCAGCACGTCTCATCTTTTTCGGATAGTTTTTCGGATTACTCCGATCACTGAGGTGGATAGGCATTTTCGCGAACTCCGGCCGTGATGTGCGAAATTTCTCTAACATGTGCGTCTGTTCGGGGGTGAGATGTTTCATTTTTTTTCCGTCTATTGCGTCTGCAACCAGTGATACTTCCGCTGGATCTAAAAGTTCCACCCGATCACATGCTTTTCGAAAGTCTTTAGCTGACATAGTTAGATAACGTGGGGCATAGCATAATGGACCCAAAACTCTTCGACGGTTTTCGGCATTAGGGTCAAGTTTCTTGCGCTGACACTCTTCCATTGACCAATCGGCAAGGCATTCAAAAAGGGCTAACTCGGAATGGAGTTGTAAGGCGTCCCGTTTAGCAATCATTTCCAGTTCTTCAAAACGAAGAGCTGTCATCTGTTCTTTTGTCAGAACTAACTCGGCATGCATATCAATCAACTGTAAAGAGTTATTAAGCAAAGCGATCATGTGATCTTCAGGAGTGAACGGATACGAGTTGGTTGTCGTTGATTTAGATTTTTTCGATGACGCTTTGCCGGGCTCTTGACTTGTCACCGATTGATTTTGATGTATAGTCGATGGGGAGGCGCTGTTATAATACCACAGAGAGCGGAATACATCCAAAACTATGGCACTTGTCAGCTGCAAGTCTAACTCTCGTATGCAATGTATGACAAGATCAGGGCAGTTGAATCTATTGGCTAACTCGAGAATCTCCAAAATGTGCATATGATCGCGGTACTTGACGAACTTTGTTTCGAGAAATCGAATGACAAGTTCAAAGTCTTTCTTGTCAACGTTTGATATTTGGAAATGATTATCATTTTTGCGACCGCTGTTTGGCCCGGCATGAATTATTTTCGCCAGTTCGACACTGTTTTCGAGAACTGCCTTTCGTTCGCAGCGGATAACATATCGATCATCTCCATTAACCACTATGAACTCAATGTATTGACTTAAATTTTGCGGCACGATTACAGGCACGGTCGTTACTGTCGTTGTGGGCACATGTGGCTCGGCAGGTGGCGCCGATGGAGGTACCATGGCACGGCCAGATGCAGTTGGATGCTGCCCATCTGGCCCAAGTCCAAACGGAAGAACCATTTTTCTTGGTTAAATAGCGATTTTATTCGTTATACTTCTGTCACTTGATGGTAGGCGCTAATCATCGGTGGCAGTGTGATGTGAATGGATGGTTATCTGCAAACAAAAAAACACAAATTAAACTTTCATTCAAAAGAATTATTAGACAAATTAAATTTTATCGATCGCCTGCTATAGATTGGAATATAACTGATACCAATTCCAATAAAGGTCATGTAAACGGGTCTACTATGCACTTATTTCGTCATTTGTGTGTCATTTATTGCAAAATTTTCTATTTTTGAAGGTTTATGATAGGCGTGAATCATCAAACAATATTGATAAATAAAATCGCTTCATAAATAAAATGTACATATCTTCGTGTAGACATTTTTTATCAGAAAAGTGTATATCCCCGCTGTTATTGTTTTAATTAGCATCATAATTATTTTATTTCGAGTATATACATATGTACATACATATGTATGTATTAATGTATATCTAGCATTATTTTAAATATTTGTAAAGCTTAGAACTTTATTAAAATGGGTTCAATTTGAGTCAACGACCGATATTCGTTGGTTTAAAGAGGGCACTGAAGAAAACATTTCCTCAATTTATCTTAACCGCTCTATTACTTAATTAAACTCTTTTAAATAAAAACAAACACCGTAAGATACACTCCTATATCTTTTATGGTATTTTTTTTTTGTCAATGTCAACTCATCAATTAAAGGTGTGTTGTTGAATTTTCAAAATTTATTACTGTAAAAACTTGTGATGGATGGTGATGAAAATGTTTAATTAGTATTTTATCAAGTTAAAATAATAAACGGAGGCCACGAAAGCATAACATTAATCATTTTGCTTGATTTTGCCATTTCCTTGTGTAGTTGGTCAAAAGCCGGCTACAGTCTAAGCAGGTCGATTTTTCTTGGTAGCCAGCGTTTTTTGGTAATTCCACCGACATCTTTTTATCATTTTTAAAAACCAAAAATATCTATATCTGCAGTAAAATTGTATTTTACCAAAACTCATAGAAATTTAAAGAAAAATTAATACACTACTTACTTACTAAATTACAGAAGCTTTTCAAAACTTTAATTAGTATAATGTGTACCACAATTAAACTACACAAAAATTGGATAAAAATAAAAAAATCAAATTTAAAACTTGCCACTTAGCAGTTTTTTAACACTTGCTTAACGATTAAGAAAAAAATTGCTTAAAATATAACGGTACCTTCAAGATAAATGCTAAAATACCGGCAATGGAAACCTTATCTTACTCGAAAACGAGTCGAAGAAAAGCAAGTTTGTATTAAAAATTATGTACCCACTAAACAAAAGGTTATTTGATGCAACTTCCAAATCTTCATCTAAAATGTCAAAAAGGTAAGTTCTCTAAATATGTTCTTTGAAATGTCTCTGTTTAAGAGGTATGCGGCTTTTTGAGTTTATAAAAAAAAAAACTATTTTTATTATGATACTAGTTAAAAAGTGTTTAAAATTAACAAGAAGTTAGTAATTTTTAAAAACAAATTATTAAATACAAGGTGGCGCAAAATACGGTCAGCAGGTATTAACTGATGCACTGCATTTGTACTTTTTACGGGAACAAGTGTAAGCCTTTGACTAAGATTCGCTGTAGAGTCCGTCTGGGTCTGGTGATGTCCAATTGCATGGCCCGTCGTCTGGTTGATATTTTTTCGTTCTCAGCAACATCAGCAGCCACAGCCGCGATATTCTCGCCCAAACGACCAGTCCATTGGCGGCCACGCACTTCATGGTCTCCTGTGGTTCCAGTATGTTCATAGCTAAGCGCCAGAATGTTTGCCCAGTTAGCGGGACACGATTAGGAAATCGACGTCGAATTTCACGTTGC
Source organism: Philhelius festivus (assembly GCA_963931855.1). Taxonomy (NCBI): domain Eukaryota; kingdom Metazoa; phylum Arthropoda; class Insecta; order Diptera; family Syrphidae; genus Philhelius; species Philhelius festivus. The sequence continues at coordinate 189,968,241 of OZ007556.1, read as the reverse complement.
ACTAATACCACCGATCGATTATTGGTTAGAAAACACAATTATTCCACGCTCTTGCGCACGATCGCACCATTTTTGTCTGTTTGCATACTGCAGCTGTCTCGTTCACAAATGTCAAATATGATTGACGTACGACCATTTGCAAAAAATTATAACATCTTCCGATAGTGTGATTAACTTTTCGCCACCTTGTAGTATTATTCTAATAGCTCAAAATAAGGTGTTTAACATTTTGCGCTAGTGCAAAAAAAACAGCTCAGAATGAGTTCGGGGGTTCGGGGTACAAAAATGCGCTCCAGTCCCGACATCGAACAAACCTTTTGCGAATTAAAATTGGTAGATATTGTTATTGTATAGTATTAATCGTTGATAAAAATTTTGCATTTAATAATTGTATTGTTCAAAAAAGTGGAGATATTGAGGAAATATCTGTTACTGTGTATGCAGATTAGACTTTGGTGGGGGGCTAGAAATCTTGATTTTTTTTAATTTATGACCGCCAAAGAAAATAGAAAAACTTTCACTTTTATATTTTGTCTTACTTTTAAATTAAGTATTACTAAATATCCTACAAGAAGGTCACATTAATAGCCGAACAGAAAATTAACATAAAAATAGGATATTCTTCATACATTAAAAGTGTTATAACAATAGTAGCCAAAGTTTTGTAAAGCGAGTTACCATGTATCAAATTCATTATTTTTTAAAGTAAAATATTGTCTTATATGTTTTATGGTTTTACTAAGTAAGAATTTATTTTCTCAAAGAAGATGTTTTTTTTTGTCTTTGTTGATGGAATGAGAGCAATGTATGATACAATAGATGTGTGGATATAAGAAAGTTAAAAAAAAAGTTATTTAAAAATAAAAGCGTACAATTTTAAAGAGCCTTGTGTTAAGGTATTAGTATGATATTGTTTAAAAGTTTGCTAATTTTAAAGGATTGTACTAATTACTATTAAGACAATTTTTAAAATAAATTACTGCCAAACAAACCTAAAAGTTATATGAAGCTAGCAAGATACTAAACAAAAAATAGTTATTCGATTATTTAACTTAAAAAAAAGGAAGAGAAAGCGAAAGAAATTTTCAAAAGTTGTCATTTTAACCTAGTATCATACTAAAATAGTCTTCAATCGTCTTCAGTTTGATTAAATTTTCGAATTTGTTTTATACGAAACTATTACTTGTTTAAAACAATGCACGAGTAAAATTAAGAAAACTCTTGCACTGTATTACATATTTTATAATTTTTTTAAGAAAACAAAACACAAACAAAAGCGCAAAGTTTTAAACTGTCTACTGTTAAGGTATTGATATGGTGATATGGCAAATAAATTTCTAATTTTACAAAAGCCGCTTTATTTTAAAATCTTTTAACTGGAATCGTGATAAAGCACATCCAAACACACCTAAAACAGTGACAGTTTCTGCCAAAATCTTATCAAAAACACCTTTTTTGACATTTGTTAAAGTCAAAGTATGATAAATAAGCTAATAATTTGGTGGCACGGCAACTCGTACAAAACCAAAGCTAGGCATTCCTTCCTATGTAACACTTCACAAAGTAAAAGGTTTTTTAATAGCTACATGGAAATTACGTTTTTTAATAAATAAGTTAGGCCAGGTGCGCACATTCCATTTTTAGTTTCACAACTGTCAAATGAAACATAAATGGTCTTATATGTATACAGCAACTCGATTCGAGCAACTAAAAAGTTTGTGGTTTTCGCTATTTTGTGTAACACATAATCATATGCACATGCACGCATATTCAACTAAGTAGTTGAGTTGTTTTTTATAAGCCCAAGAGAGAAAAGTGTAAATGTGACTGAAAATGTTGGTTTCAATTTTAAAGATGATTTACGATAACAAACTATACTGGCTTTAATTGGTATCAAAATGAAACTAATGCATTCAAGAATTTTAAAAAATACTAAATTCTGATTTAAAATTTCATTACATACACTTTTATCATTTTTGATTGATTGAAATCAATTTCAATTAACAGCTGGTTTTTTTTTAAAAAGCTTGGAAAACAATCGTTCCAATGAATGTGTTCAATTCTCTTTCTATTCTCAAATATCAGTTTTGCTTTCAATGG